>JBBBDQ010001509.1:2522500-2760000 GCA_037127315.1 Ascarosepion bandense | reverse complement strand
CCTTACGCTTACAGCACCTGGTATTCCCAAATGGTCGCCCATTCAGTACTGACCAGGCTCGATGTTTCTTAACTTCGGTGATCGGACGGGAACCGGCGTATTCCACATCATATAGCCGATATCATCATTACTGATATTAAATTATCAGATTGTTAACTGATATTAGAAAGTATATAAAACGTACACACAAAATAAAACATTGCGAGGCTTACTGAATTGCATCCAAAATGCTAAAAATAAAGATGGATTTTAGCATGTCAATATTTTGCATCGGTTTACTATCTTCTTATTCTATGCGCAGTGTTATTAGGGACCCATGGCCCTCCACATCTTCTTGTCTCTGGTAGCTCTTAATAAGTTTTCTTATTTATCATAAAACCTGCTTTGTCATCAATTTGCCCAAACCCATGAAGTATATCGCACTCTGTTTTTTTCTGTCTCTCCTCCCCTTTATCCACCTTGTGTGTATCAGGTTCTCCAAGCCCTCTTTCCTTATTATGTGTTCCAGAAAAACTAACTGCCTATTCCTGATGCTAAGTTACCTTCTTGTTTCCATTCTTTCCAAAACCTCGTCGTCCAACCTGTTATCCGCAGCATCCTTCTGTAGAACCGCATTTATGCTTCTTCTTAATCTTTGAGGAGATTATCCTGCTTTCCTTGTATACAGGACAGATATCACGTAACAGTTCAGTACTATTTTCTTCATTTGCAACGAAATTCTTCTGCTATTTAAGACTCTGTTTAGGTTTTTGAATGCGCCGCCGGATCTCAGTGCCGCAATTCCTACGTATTTAAATTTCTCTATCTGCTTAATTTTAGTATCCTCGACCTATAATTTGGGGCTCCTCTTTTTGCTGATCAACATGCATTCAGTCGTCTTGTCGTTTATGATTAGTCCTTTCTGCTCGCTTTCACTTGCCACATTCTGTAAAAAGTTGTTTTCTTTCAGTGTCTGCTATCAGCACTGTGTCATCTGCATATCTTATATTGATAAGAGTGTGCCTCTAATGATGAATCCTGACAGAATTTCTAGTTCTTTCAGAAAGAATGCAAATGCAGAAGGACTTGTATCTGGTTTCGTTGTCAGTGTAATGGGGCGTGCATACTTTATTGTTATAGGTTTTTTATAATCATATCGCCCCAAGCAAGGCATTTTATTGCCACTGTTTTGCAGGGGGTTACATAGGAGGAAAGTTATGAGAAAGAGTGACAGGTTATAGGGGGTGTCACGTAATGGGTAAGAGAAGGATGACTGTGGCTATAAAGTGAGAGATCAATTTATATGTTGATTGTAATGTAGAATTGATCCCTCACTTTATATCCACATTATAATAGTATGGAATGTTTTTAAAATAATCATATCACCCCAAGCAAAGCATTTTATTGCCACTGTTTTGCAGGGGATTACATAGGAGGAAAGTTATGAGAAAGAGTGACAGGTTATAGGGGGTGTCAGGTAATGGGTAAGAGAAGGATGACTGTGGCTATGAAGTGATAGATCAGTTTATATGTTGATTGTAATGTAGAATTGATCCCTCACTTTATATCCACATTATAATAGTATAGAATGTTTTTAAAATAATCATATCACCCCAAGCAAGACATTTTATTGCCACTGTTTTACAGGGGGTTACATAGGAGGAAAGTTATGAGAAAGAGTGACAGGTTATAGGGGGTGTCAGGTAATGGGTAAGAGAAGGATGACTGTGGCTATGAAGTGATAGATCAGTTTATATGTTGATTGTAATGTAGAATTGATCCCTCACTTTATATCCACATTATAATAGTATAGAATGTTTTTAAAATAATCATATCACCCCAAGCAAGACATTTTATTGCCACTGTTTTACAGGGGGTTACATAGGAGGAAAGTTATGAGAAAGAGTGACAGGTTATAGGGGGTGTTAGGTAATGCGTAAGAGAAGGATGACTGTGGCTATAAA
This sequence comes from Ascarosepion bandense, assembly GCA_037127315.1. Classification (NCBI taxonomy): domain Eukaryota; kingdom Metazoa; phylum Mollusca; class Cephalopoda; order Sepiida; family Sepiidae; genus Ascarosepion; species Ascarosepion bandense. The sequence continues at coordinate 2,758,057 of JBBBDQ010001509.1, read as the reverse complement.
GTGAGAGCTCAATTTATATGTTGATTGTAATGTAGAATTGATCCCTCACTTTATATCCACATTATAATAGTATAGAATGTTTTTAAAATAATCATATCACCCCAAGCAAGACATTTTATTGCCACTGTTTTACAGGGGGTTACATAGGAGGAAAGTTATGAGAAAGAGTGACAGGGGGTGTTAGGTAATGCGTAAGAGAAGGATGACTGTGGCTATAAAGTGAGAGATCAATTTATATGTTGATTGTAATGTAGAATTGATCCCTCACTTTATATCCACATTATAATAGTATGGAATGTTTTTAAAATAATCATATCACCCCAAGCAAGACATTTTATTGCCACTGTTTTACAGGGGGTTACATAGGAGGAAAGTTATGAGAAAGAGTGACAGGGGGTGTTAGGTAATGCGTAAGAGAAGGATGACTGTGGCTATAAAGTGAGAGATCAATTTATATGTTGATTGTAATGTAGAATTGATCCCTCACTTTATATCCACATTATAATAGTATGGAATGTTTTTAAAATAATCATATCACCCCAAGCAAGGCATTTTATTGCCCCTGTTTTGCAGGGGGTTACATAGGAGGAAAGTTATGAGAAAGAGTGACAGGGGGTGTTAGGTAATGCGTAAGAGAAGGATGACTGTGGCTATAAAGTGAGAGCTCAATTTATATGTTTATTGTAATGTAGAATTGATCCCTCACTTTATATCCACATTATAATAGTATAGAATGTTTTTAAAATAATCATATCACCCCAAGCAAGACATTTTATTGCCACTGTTTTACAGGGGGTTACATAGGAGGAAAGTTATGAGAAAGAGTGACAGGTTATAGGGCGTGTTAGGTAATGCGTAAGAGAAGGATGACTGTGGCTATAAAGTGAGAGATCAATTTATATGTTGATTGTAATGTAGAATTGATCCCTCACTTTATATCCACATTATAATAGTATGGAATGTTTTTAAAATAATCATATCACCCCAAGCAAGACATTTTATTGCCACTGTTTTACAGGGGGTTACATAGGAGGAAAGTTATGAGAAAGAGTGACAGGTTATAGGGGGTGTTAGGTAATGCGTAAGAGAAGGATGACTGTGGCTATAAAGTGAGAGATCAATTTATATGTTGATTGTAATGTAGAATTGATCCCTCACTTTATATCCACATTATAATAGTATGGAATGTTTTTAAAATAATCATATCACCCCAAGCAAGACATTTTATTGCCACTGTTTTACAGGGGGTTACATAGGAGGAAAGTTATGAGAAAGAGTGACAGGTTATAGGGGGTGTCAGGAAGTGGGTAAGAGAAGGATGACTGTGGCTATGAAGTGATAGATCAGTTTATATGTTGATTGTAATGTAGAATTGATCCCTCACTTTATATCCACATTATAATAGTATAGAATGTTTTTAAAATAATCATATCACCCCAAGCAAGACATTTTATTGCCACTGTTTTACAGGGGGTTACATAGGAGGAAAGTTATGAGAAAGAGTGACAGGTTATAGGGGGTGTTAGGTAATGCGTAAGAGAAGGATGACTGTGGCTATAAAGTGAGAGATCAATTTATATGTTGATTGTAATGTAGAATTGATCCCTCACTTTATATCCACATTATAATAGTATGGAATGTTTTTAAAATAATCATATCACCCCAAGCAAGGCATTTTATTGCCCCTGTTTTGCAGGGGGTTACATAGGAGGAAAGTTATGAGAAAGAGTGACAGGTTATAGGGGGTGTTAGGTAATGCGTAAGAGAAGGATGACTGTGGCTATAAAATGAGAGATCAATTTATATGTTGATTGTAATGTAGAATTGATCCCTCACTTTATATCCACATTATAATAGTATGGAATGTTTTTAAAATAATCATATCACCCCAAGCAAGGCATTTTATTGCCACAGTTTTACAGGGGGTTACATAGGAGGAAAGTTATGAGAAAGAGTGACAGGTTATAGGGGGTGTTAGGTAATGCGTAAGAGAAGGATGACTGTGGCTATAAAGTGAGAGATCAATTTATATGTTGATTGTAATGTAGAATTGATCCCTTACTTTATATCCACATTATAATAGTATGGAATGTTTTTAAAATAATCATATCACCCCAAGCAAGGCATTTTATTGCCACTGTTTTACAGGGGGTTACATAGGAGGAAAGTTATGAGAAAGAGTGACAGGTTATAGGGCGTGTTAGGTAATGCGTAAGAGAAGGATGACTGTGGCTATAAAGTGAGAGATCAATTTATATGTTGATTGTAATGTAGAATTGATCCCTCACTTTATATCCACATTATAATAGTATGGAATGTTTTTAAAATAATCATATCACCCCAAGCAAGGCATTTTATTGCCACTGTTTTACAGGGGGTTACATAGGAGGAAAGTTATGAGAAAGAGTGACAGGGGGTGTTAGGTAATGCGTAAGAGAAGGATGACTGTGGTTATGAAGTGATAGATCAGTTTATATGTTGATTGTAATGTAGAATTGATCCCTCACTTTATATCCACATTATAATAGTATAGAATGTTTTTAAAATAATCATATCACCCCAAGCAAAGCATTTTATTGCCACTGTTTTACAGGGGATTACATACGAGGAAAGTTATGAGAAAGAGTGACAGGTTATAGGGGGTGTCAGGAAGTGGGTAAGAGAAGGATGACTGTGGCTATGAAGTGATAGATCAGTTTATATGTTGATTGTAATGTAGAATTGATCCCTCACTTTATATCCACATTATAATAGTATAGAATGTTTTTAAAATAATCATATCACCCCAAGCAAAGTATTTTATTGCCACTGTTTTACAGGGGGTTACATAGGAGGAACGTTATGAGAAAGAGTGACAGGTTATAGGGGGTGTTAGGTAATGCGTAAGAGAAGGATGACTGTGGCTATAAAGTGAGAGATCAATTTATATGTTGATTGTAATGTAGAATTGATCCCTTACTTTATATCCACATTATAATAGTATGGAATGTTTTTAAAATAATCATATCACCCCAAGCAAAGTATTTTATTGCCACTGTTTTACAGGGGGTACATAGGAGGAAAGTTATGAGAAAGAGTGACAGGTTATAGGGGATAAAAGAAGGATGAGAATACTGATGAGAGAGGAGTGAACGGAGAAAGGAGAATGAGAGAGAGAGAGAGGATGCAGGTTAGTGAGTTAGGAGATGAATATTGGCTTTACATTAAATTCTTGGAGATTGTAGCTGTCGGGGAAGCAAGTAAATGGAAGGCGGGAAGTACGAGAAAAGAAACTGAAGAGTAGACACATATATATTAAAAATACGGAAAAATATATGAGCAGGTATATGTACCACCAGAAATTAATGTTTATTAATTAATTTGTATTTTACGGCTTATCACACGTTTTTTTTAATTTATTCAAAGCCAAAACATATTTTCGGGTTGTGACAGATTTGGGAATAAATTAATGATTTTCTGATACTTCCTAATATTTAACCCATAGACGGAAGAAGAACTTGGTTCATGCATTTTAGAAGGGTTTTTGCACGTAAGTGAATATGACAAACCCGACTAGAATTCGAACTCGGCACTCTGATTTCTCATTTCGATCACCTGTTGCATATCAAAGATATTTTCGAGCAACCAGACTCAAAGTTGCTAACTTCGATGATCGGACGAAGCCATAAGTTCAGAAAACGTGAAGGTATTAAATAAATATCCTTGATTATTCATTTAAGCAAAAATATATTAAATATGTGTTTGCTGTACGAAATTCAATAAAAGCTCATGACACGGACATGTGTAAAATATGTAGTTGAAGAGGTCATACTGATGCCAGAGAAACCTACGGTTTCTGTGTGTGGGCAATTTTTGTCCTTGGCCCGGGTGTACGCGCTCGGGTTCCCCACGTTAAACACGAACTTGTGTCCCATCCAATCTCAGTGGAGAGAGAGGGGTAAAAACCTACGTAGTTAAAACAAGCGATCAAAAAATAAGACTAAGATTTAAACGGAAGTAAAATATTTACCGATTACTGCTCGTTTTAATTTCTCGACCCAGTTCTGACGAGCTGAAGAATGACAACCAGTAAACTCTCAACATTTTTTCTTTTTTTGTAATAAATGTAAAACTTTTGTTTTTTTATCTTGTCCCAATAACATATTTTAAATATATCTATGCTACACCGCATTATTAAATCAACATTTTTTAGACGAAACGTAATGGTAAAATTCTTCAAGATAAATATTCTGCTGCTTGGTTCAAATGTTTGAATTGATTTACGACAACAATTTTCCAGAACCACATCTTCTATTCTTATTTCTAAAGATTTAAGTAATTCAAACTTTATTTTCTTTGAGGATATAAGTGTTTCAAATAGAACCCTCATGTTTTATTTAAACACTGAGTATTACGTCTACGGGCCAACGCACTCGAAGGTTTGTGCGCGACATCTTGGGATTTTATGAAGATGGTGGGGATTTAAACTCGCCTATTTCGATTAACATCATAACCAGCTTGATATGCTTGTTATGACTGATCACAATCAAGGGTCACTTGCCAATCATTATCCTTCAAAATTGCACTTACTTCCAAATACGAAAACGCATGTCATACTAACGCAGCCCTTCAAAATATCTAAATAAACAACCATTTTCTTTTCTTGTATGGTTGATTTCCGGCTGAGATGCTAATGTTTAATCATGCTTTATATTCTTTGATCGGTTCTCTAATCCATTTTCACCTTTTTCTGTCTCTCTGGACATGACCTAAACATTGCCTTTTCATTATTGATCTTTCTGCGAAAGGACTTTGTTACATTGATTTTTGTGTCAAAAGAATTTCTTTTCAATTGATTAATAAATTTCCATGTTTCTCACCAGCATATCAGAGTTGGCACGATAAAGTCATTATAAATTTCATGGTTTAAACATATCCGGCAAAGAGACTTTTACGTATAGATACATACATAAATTCACATATTAGGCATTTGTGCAAAAAACAAAGCGAGCGAGCGATCTATCTATCTATCTATCTATCTATCTATCTATCTATCTATCTATCTATCTATGTGTTAGCGCGTTTCTAGTTAGTCTATTTAACGAGCCAACTTAGAATTGAGTTCGTTGATTTTAATTGGCTGCTATATATATATATATATATATATATATATATATATATATATATAAACATATTTAACTGACTACTAGATATATGCATAACTCTTTAGGAATGGATTGGATTTTTCGGTGACTGATTCAGTGAGCCTATGGCTTAGAGGTTAGCTAATCCGACGGACACCAAATTAGTCGAGTTTCGATCCCGGCCAGAAGCAAGTGGATGTTTAGCCAAAATGATGAGCTGCTATACAGGCTTGTATGTGAATGACGAATATATATATATATATATATATATATATATATATATATATGAATAACTGCTATATATATTATCGCTTTTCTAGTTTGTCTATTTAACAAGCCATGGAAAAGTTGAGTTTGTTGATTTTAATTGACTGTTATATATATATATATATATATATATATATATATATATATATTATTCTACGTCGATGGCAAGACTAGGAGGTTCATGCATTATGAAATCATCAGATGCATAATATTATGACAAAACTGATCGTTTAACAAATTTGAATTGAAGTTCACGGAAGCCAACGATATAAGACAACTTGTGTTTGCGTTAATATATATATATATATATATATATATATATATATATAATAGCTCTGTTCAAACTACATTGAGCACTGTTTTATTAACAACAGAATAATAATATTATACGTGTGTGTACCTTCATATGTTTATTTGTGAATTCACGTAACTATATATATATATATATATATTAGTATTTCACATACAAGCCTGTTTCGCTGTATCCCAGATCATCAGTGTAACTAGACATATCCACTTGCTTCTGGCCGGGATTGAAACTCGACCGATTTGGTGTCAGCCAAAGTCGTTACCCGCTAAGCTGTAGGCGCATGGAACCGGAGTAGGGAAATTTTAACGTATTGCATATGAGCAGTGTATACACACACCAGTCACCGAAAGAACTCAATTCATTTCTGGGGAGTAACACATATATCGCAGAAGTGGAAATTGTTTTTAAAATTTTCTTCTCTAGAGAGCTCAGTCGTAATGAGAGCATAATATATATATATATATATATATATATATGTAAAATATTGTCACTTTAACTGTGCCGTTCATGCTGACTTCGAAGTTTCGTGACAAATTCTTTGAATTAAACATACCAACACACAACATCGATATCGAGCACTTTACGATAAAAACCTGCTTACCAAAATAATATATATGAGTAAAACTACTGAAAAAACAACAATCTTGATGTAAAATATTATTCCGAATAAACGATATATATATATATATATATATATATATATATATATATATACATATGTAATTATTGTAATATTTTTATTAGAAGTAGTTATAATAAAATCTTTCATCGAGCACTTTTAATAAATTAATGTTACGAAATGTGCATATGTGCTGCATTTTTATTACAATTACTAATATATATTGTTTGAACATTATTTTTATTGATACTTGTATTTAAGTAGATATTCTGTTTTTAATTAAATAGTATTATGTATTTATATCTACTGGCCTGGTTATTTACGATAAATTTTTATTACGAAATGTGTGTCATTCGGCAGGATTCGAACCTGCGGCTCCTATCTACATAGGGCAATCTACCATTTGATCTGGCAACGTCTTAGACCGCTCGACCACGAATTCGCAGTTTACTTAAGTAGGTGGTAGTATGTTCCATATATGTAATTTATTTGTGACAAGAAACGCAGTCCTGTACTGGACATTATAGTCCATATGCTATATTGGTCATCATTTAGATTTGATAGGATAATTTTATAGTGACAACAAGTTTTGCAGTCTTCCATTTTCTGTAATATATTATAAATTTTAAATTTTCTTGATATTGTTATTGTTTTACCTTCTATTTTTAGAAGTGTAGAATTCGAGTTGACTTACCATCGCAACAAGGATTCCATTAATCCTTGTAAAAGAACTAATGATTAAATTGATTTCATTTTATACAGAATAATATCAGTCAGTTAAGTGCTATAGGTGATACACGCTTGGGCGATCATGTCTCAAACCAGACATGGCTGACTGGGCAGGAGATTATTCTACGGTAAACTGGTTGCCAGCCAAGGCGATAGAACACAATCTTTCTTGTCATTTAACCCATAACTGGAAGAAAAAGACGGATTAATACCTTTCTCAAGTGTATCATGAGTCATAATACATTACAATGCATATAACATTTCGGTCTCTCACGCAGTGTGATCTTATAGAACCGCATTACAAATTTACGACTGCGTTTGCTATTCGGTGACTGTTATCGTTGCTTAGCAATGTTTTTTGTCAGTACATGATACAATCATCTCTGATGGTGGATGTCCTTATGTTACCGTCCCTGAAACCTCTCGAAAGCCTAGAATCAGCATAATAAAAATTATCCAAACGTTGGACAATTTTTGTCTTTATTTTCACCTGAAACTAAAGCAAAAATACGATGTTTAGAACGGCTCATGAGTAAACGTAATAGACATTTACTGTCTGTTATATTTAACAATAATATTTAGAAAATTATCTGCTGCCTCGATGCACTATATATATATATAATATTTTTCTTGATCACTTCATTCTCTTACTTGACCTCTCTTATTAAAGTCTGGAAATCTTAAAATTAAATGCATAATTTAGTTCGATTCAAACGAACCGTCGTATCCTGCTAATTAACTGTTTCCGAAACGAAGTACTGAGTTTCTTCAAAATTTAGATAATCAGTAAATTCATTTTCAAATATATTTAAATTAAATCAAAATAAACATAATTTGTTGATAATTATGTAAAATTTACATAATTTACAAAATTTGTTGATAATTATGTAAAAATACAAACTGTGATCCTTGGATACGACCTAAAATATTCCAAATGAACAAAAAATGTTTAAATTGATATTTTGTAAAAGGAAATGATATTTTAAAACATTTATAGAAATTCACTGAGATTGTATCGATATAATTCTTGTAATAAGATAAGTCTATGCAAAATCATATGACTAAAATGAACTACAATAAGATGTTAATTTAATTATATATTTTTAGGAATAGATTTTTCATTTTTAATCTGATTTATTTTATTTTATTGCTTAAACGTTGGTTTTAGCGTCTCTTTATTAAATAGTTGGAGTAGATAGACTAAACTATCGCCCGGTTCACACTCAACCCACGTCTATTGAACAGGTGAAGAGGCACATCCCTTGTTTCCTGTTTAGGATGTTGTTTCCGGTTTTCTCTTTTCCAATCTTTTCACTCTTTTTTTATTTATTTTTTTCAATTGGAGTAGATAGACTAAACTATCGCCCGGTTCACACTCCACCCACGTCTATTGAACAGGTGAAGAGGCTCATCCCTTGTTTCCTGTTTAGGATGTGGTTTCCGGTTTTCTTTTTTCCAATCTTTTCACTCTTTTTTTATTTATTTTTTTCAATTGGAGTAGATAGACTAAACTATCGCCCGGTTCACACTCCACCCACGTCTATTGAACAGGTGAAGAGGCTCATCCCTTGTTTCCTGTTTAGGATGTGGTTTCCGGTTTTCTTTTTTCCAATCTTTTCACTCTCACGTAGCCCCCTGCGCATCAGTGGTGTTTTCGCCTTGCTTGGGGTGATATGATTAAAAAAAAAAAAAAAAAAAAAAATTAATTATTTCCATTTACCGGCCTGAATAATCGAAAAATTTTATATATGCAGTTAAAAAAAAAATACTTGATAATGGCTATAAGATAGTTGAAAGTGCTCAGTTTTGTATCCTAACTTAAACAAAAAAAAAAAAAAATAGGAATGAATTTTTCATTTATTAATCCGACTTATATTTTATTGATTAAACTTTAGTTTTTAGTAAATTTGAGTATTTGTATTATTATTATGTTAGTAGTATTATTTGTTTAACAGTATATTTATATATTTAATCTACTGACTTGAATGTTCATGAAATTTTAGTAGCAATATATGCGTTCTCGAACCTGCGTAAGTTCCCCTAGGATAGGGATGGTCAATGCACGGCCCGCGGGTAGCTTGTGACCCGCCACAGATCTTTAAGTGGCCCGCATACATCTGTGAAAAAAATTTTTTTTGCACGAACACCAATGTAGGTGCCTCAGTAATACTTGGTAAATTTACCTCGTGCCAAACACGACCGAAGTCTCCATAGTTTAAATATCAGAAGGTTGAAGGTTGAATGTTCAAATGTAAAAGGGTAAAATATTTCGTGTGTACATAAAAAACAGAATGACAAAATTGTAAGAAAAAAAATACAAGTGAAATTTTGTTAAACGATCAATATAACATATTTGTGAGAAGAAACATGTTCATTGAGAATTCATGTAGTTTTGTAGTTAAAATTGTTCGAAGAGAAATGTGGGTATTTAAAATGTCCACATAAGTTTAGAGTTCATGGTTGTGTAGTAGCAGAATGTAAAGTCTTTGTTCCTTCCTCTTTTTGGTAAGTGGACGACAGAGTGAGAGAGAAGGTTGAACAAATAAAGAAAGTGTACTTAGCGCGTCCTGTTGTCGTTGTTGTTACTCTCTTTGGCGGCGTGGTGTGAAAATGAAGACAAGGAAAATCGGAAGAATACGTCGAATGAATCTGTGACACGCCCTTACGTCCAGGTAGAGTGGACTGAAAAAGAAGAACAAAAGTTGGAAGCAGATGTCGGTGAAACGTGACAGAGTTTGCTTGAAGTTTCTTCCTTACATTGTGAGATACTATTAGATACCGCTCCCATCCTGATTGCCTTCGACCTGTCACGGAATGTCCCTAATTTGTGAATCTGATCATGTGACCGGCTTCAGAGAGCATTTTCGCTTCTAGGTTTGAAAATCTACCATCCACCCGTGCATTGAATACTGCTGCCATATCTGGTCGGGTGTCCCTGCTATTCTCCTCGGGCTTCTCGATAAGGTTCAGAGGAGGGTCTGTAATGTGATAGATACCGACTTGGCAGACCGCCTGCAGTCTCTCTCCCACCGGCGCAACGTGGCCTCCCTGTGTCTCTTCTATAAATACTTTCACGGCTTCTGCTCCGATGAACTTAGATCACTGGTGCCCCCTAAATACGAATTTGCACGAGATACTAGATTAGCAACTAGATCCCACCCTTTTACAGTGAAACCGATAAAATGCAACCGCAACTTCTACTCCAACAGTTTCTTTCCTCGCACTTCCCGACTGTGGAATTTCCTTCCACACGATTGCTTCCCCGACGGCTACAATCTCCAGGAGTTTAAATGTAAGGTCAATAGACACCTCCTAACACACTAACCTGCTCCCATTCTATCAAACACTCTTCCCATCTGCCCAACCCTCATCCTCGGTATCCTTACTCATCTGTCACCTTCCTCCTGATATTCCCTATGTCTAACCACTCCTTCTCTTTACCTTCCCCTATGTAATGGATCCGGTTTTGCGGGGGTAAAATTTTACTTTGTGTGTTTTTGTTAATTGATGGAAGATATAGGATTTGTACCCTTGAGCAACAAAATGAAATAGATCTTATCTGACATATAAACTTGCAGGCAGTGATAAAGATTACAACAAGCAAGGTCACTCCTGATATCTTAAAGCTTGTTAAAAAGTGTGAGAAGTTACGTTTGTCTACTTGAATTTCTAAAGCTGAACGATGTGAATAAATTTATTAAAACATTTTGTTTACCATTATTGTTTTTATTTTATTTAACTATTACATATATTCCGTCTATAATTTACATTTGAACTTTGCATTAACCCTCTAGGGCCATTCGTATCATATTTGATACAGTATGAAAACAAGCCTTGAAAGAAATATTTTCCTGAAAAATTTTTTAAGAGAAATATTTTATAAATTTCAAATGAAAGCAGTACTGACTGTTCAGTCAATGAATACCAAATGTTTCCTTATAGGGAATACTGTATCAAATATGATACGAATGGCCCTAGAGGGTTAACTGAAATATTTATGTAGTCTAATGAATATGATCAGTTTTAGAAGGTACAGCCCTCAGCTAAACGCGGCCTACTCAAAGTGTCCCCCGGGCCAACATAATTGCCCAACTCCTAGCTACTTTACTGGTCGCAATTCCTTTTATATTCAGGTTAAATTTTGGTTCAGATAAAACATGGCTTCAGCTTGATAACTGAAAAAGGACTCAATTTCCAACCCGCATGGGATTTGAAGGACTCTTTATAAAATCTTGGTGTTGTGTTCTTCATTATTAAAGATTCTAAAGCCACTAGATCAGGGGGTGGACAATATGCGGCCCACCAGAATTTTCAGTGGCCCACGGAAGCATTCAGGAAAAAAAATCTTTAAATCTGACATTTTTTTCAAATTATCACGATAAATGCTACTGCTGACAAATTTTCATGTTTGAAGAATTTTGTTGGGAAAATGTCTTCTAGTTTTGGATCCACATACCTCTTTCAACAACGTTTTTTCTTGCATGAATATCAGTAAAAATAGATATGACTGACAGACAAACTTGCAGGCATTGATGAAGATTTCAACAAGAAACCTTACTTCTAATTTCAAAGACTTGTTAAAAAGTGTGAGAGGCTACATTTCTGTCATTAAATTTCTTGCACTAAATGATGTGTATTTACACGGGAACAATTTTATTAAACACTTTTGTGTACCATTATTGGTTTTAGTAGTATTTAGTTATTACATATATTACATCTATAATTTACATTTCGCATTAAATGAAATACTTATGTAAATTAATGAATATAATTAATTTTTAGAAGGCATGGCCATCCGCTAAACGCGGACTACTCAAATTGGTCCTCAGGCCAAATTAATTGTCTACACATGCCCTAGGAGAAACCGTCACTAGATCTCGGATACGAAGAACCAACCAGCAAAACAAAGCACAAATACTGCTTTTGAATATCGACCTTGCCCGAGTCTCGAAATATATGTTATTACCGATAAAAATTACCGATAAATATTACCGATAAAATGCAGCCGTAACTTCTACTCCAACAATTTCTTTCCTCGCACTTCCCGACTGTGGAATTCTCTTCTAAACGATTGCTTCCCCGACGGCTACAATTTCCAGTTTAAATGTAAGGTCAATAGACACCTCCTAACACACTAACCTGCTCCCATTCTATCAAGCACTCTTCCCATCTGCCTAACCCTCATCCTCGCTATCCTTACTCATCTGTCACCTTCCTCCTGACATTCCCTATGTCTAACCACTCCTTCTCTTTACCTTCCCCTATGTAGCCCCATGCGCAATAGTGGCAGTGGAATGCCTTGCTTGGGGTGAGATGATTTTAAAAAAAATATATGTACATCTCTGCTTTGTTTCGCATCCTAATGTAAACAAATTATTTACATATTACTTTTGTTTATTTCCCATTCTTACATATAAAAGCAGAATATATTCCTTCCTAGAATATACAAGAATATAAATATTGTGGTCGAGACGATCTAAAACAAGTTAGATCAATGGACGGTTTCCTTTAGGTTCGTATCCTATCGATAGAAGGATATTTTCTTGACGAGATTTCTCGATTATTCACGTTGGTAACAAGCTTCTTCAGATATTTTTTCATAAAAATCCACAGATACAGTATGTTGATTAAGGTTTGATTTTATTAGTCGGATACGTGTCACGTGTAATAAAGAAATCAATGAATATTTTAGTGTGTGTGCCACATGTAATAAAAAGCACCAGATGTTTAGTATGAATGCAAGTATATGTATGTGAAAATAATGTGCGTCAAGAGTATTTAAACTATAGTTGTATTAAGTGTGTTTATATGTCCGTAACATTAGTATGTGGGTGAATTAAACATTTCCATGTATAAAGTTTTATTTTTCATCTACATAGAATATTTAATTTTTTAAACGTGTTATTAAAAAGCATAATTTATAGCTTTATAAAGTTTAATTTCCATGAATATCGAGTTAAATTAAACAATCAGTTTGAAAAGAGCACCTGATAATTGCCTAACGTGTGAAAATCCGAGTCGTGCCATCGAAGTAGGACAATATATATATATATATATATATGAAAGAAAAAAGATGATCATGAACGAAGAAACAAATGGATAAAAATCCACTGGAGATATCTGAATCGATTTTAAATCCCTTCGTCAATAAAACAAAATTGTCAATTTTACATTGTATCGTTATAGTTATCTTGAAATTTTTAATTTAAGAAAAATTTAAAAAATCATGAAGTAACTTTTAGAAATTAAAAAAAATATTTTTTGCATGCAGAAACAATTCTGACCATCATTTGTTTTTGTGTGGCTTCGGGCTAGAACTTGAACGCCACGATTAATGTTTATTTGATTTTAGATTTGTGAAATTTTAATGTGGTTCGATGCTGTTTCTAATTTGTTGTAATGGTGAAAAATTCTTTTTCATTGCTTTACAGTGCTCACTGTTCTGAATTTCAATAGCTAACCTTAGCATTGTATTTAAATTCGGTTATTCAGCCTATCGGATATGTAGATAGCCTGATGGCTATTGGTACTGCAATAGAATCTGGGAGCCAAGTTCATATCATGGTCTCGTCTTCAGCTTGCTATTTTGCTCTTTGAGAAAAGCATTGTTGTATCTTTTCTCCTCTACCTAGCTATGGGTTAAATAGAAGCATAGAATGAATGTCCTAGCTTTGGTTTTCAGTTAAACGGGTGAACAGATGATATTCTTCTGTGCCGTGACCCTTCAGATCGTAAATGACATGGCCTTCCACATCTTTCTATCCATTTTAGCTCACAACAACCCTTCCCCTCAAAGCTGCACAATCCTCGCTCCGCCAGCCATAGTCTAAATTCCATTAAGTATGTCAGATATTGCTTTCCCGTGTCACTCCTTCCTTCTATCCCTCCTGTGTTCATTAGATTCTCTTAACCATTTTTCTTCACTATATCCTCGTCATCCTTCTGTAGAATCGAAATTTCGGTTGCTTCAAGTCTTTCCTTCATCTTTGATGAAATTGTCCAGAATTCGATGCCATATGGAAATACAAACATCACATAACAATCCAGTACATTTTTCTTTGTTTCCAGCGAAATTTTCCTGTCTCTAAGTACTCTAATCATTTTCTGGAATGCATTCTTTTGCTTTTGGATCTCAGGAATATAAATCTATAGAAACTGCTGTGACCACTAAGTGAGGGGTCCTTTTTATATATTGATTGCAATATGGAATTGATCCCCCACTTTATATCCAATATGCTTCTGTAGAATCACATTTCGGTTGCTTCAAGTCTTTCCTTAATCTTTGATGAGATTGTCCAGAAGTCGATGCCATATGGAAATACAAACATCACATAACAATCCAGTACTTTTTTCTGTGTTTCCAGCAAAATTTTCCTGTCTCTAAGTACTCTAATCATTTTCTGGAATGCATTCTTGGTCACGCCGTTGAATTTCCATGTCGCACATTCCGTCTTCTATTCGGACACTTCCCAGGTATTTAAATTTCTATACCTGCTTGATAAAACCGAGGATATGTCACAGGAAACCACTTCTATTTTCTCATGTATCTTATGCCAACCTCTTAATTATCACTGTTCCAATTCATTCAAACTCTCACTTATCAATGTGGCCACTCATTCAAAAACATTTAGAAAACTTGTGGTACAGTGGATATCGGCTCGGAACGAGAAACCGGGCAGCCGAGTTCGAATTCCAGTTGAATCCATTTTATTCACTTACGCACAAATACCATTAGGAAAGGTATTAATCCGTCTCTTCCTTCCAGTTATGGGTTAAATAGCAGGACAGATTGGGTTCTATAGCCTTGGTCGGCAACCAGTCTACCGCAGAAAGCAATGGCAACCTACTGCGGGATAATATTCTGCCCAGTCAGTCATGTCTCTTTCGAGACATGATCGCCCAAGCGTGTATCACGTATGGCACTTTAACTGACTGACTCCAAAGATGTTATGTTAACTCAGATTAAAATTATTGATGCTTAAATTTGTTTTCCTCAACATTTTCTTACTCGAGGCACATTTTTCGTGTCAACAATATTTCAAGCCCACGTGAATCACAAATAGACATTACATGCGATAGGCAATACAGTATTTACATAAGTAAAATATAGCAGAAAATATAGGTCTTAACTGATGACTACACTGATTCTGGTGTCTATATCTCAACTGGTCAAGTTCAACTTTTATTCAGCTTCAGTCGTAAATCTCCTCACTTTAGAATCAACAGTTAAAATTTCTCAGGTTCAATGTTGGCTAAAGGGGCAAGGTTGAGAATCAGCGATTTGAGCTCCTTTCTAAGATCTGCCTGTACACGATTGAAATAAATTATTCCTTGGGCTCTTTGTAACTTGGTCTCTTACTCATTCTTGCTAAGGGTTTGTTCGCTAGACATGCAAAACCGATTTGCTGCTCTGACAATTGATTTGAACATTTACTGGACACAAGAAAGCTTTTAACTTTAAAAAGAACTGCGAAATGAAAAGAAATAACCTATTGAAATAAATTTCAATATAATAATGACTCTTTGCAAATGTTCGGTGTGAGTGTATAATGGTTCTTTTAATATTAATGGTTCTTTTATTATTAATGGTTCTTTTATTATTAATGGTTCTTTTATTATTAATGGTTCGTTTATTATTAATGGTTCGTTTATTATTAATATCAGAACAAGTAACGTATTGTAAAAACATTTCATAAAAGTTTGGAGTTTTTTTTTTACAACGCTACTTATATATATATATATATATATATATATATATATATATATATATATATTATAAATTTAGTATATCGAAGCAGCAGATAATTTTCTAAACATATACTGTTAAATATAAGAGACAATGAATGTCTGTTATGTTTAATCATGAGCCGTTCTAAACATCGTATTTTGGCTTTAATTTCAGCTGAAAATAAAGAAAAAGCTTCTCCAACATTTGGATAATTTTTTATTAAGTTTGTTCAAAGCTAACCGTTATCTTTGCTTAGCAAAGTTTCATGTCAACACAAGATAAAATCCTCGCTGATGGTGGATGTTTTTATGTTAACATCCTTGTAACCTCTCTGAAGATGTCTCATGTGTGCCGAATGCTTAGAACCAACTTAATAAATGATTATCCAAATGTTGGAAAGTTTTATCTTTATTTCCACCTAAAATTAATGCCAAAATACGATTTTTAGAACGGCTCATGATTAAATATAAGAGACATTCATTGTCTCTTATATTTAACAGTATATGTTTAAAAATATATTATAAAGTAAATAAACCAATGTATTAATATATATATATATATATGTGTGTGTGTGTGTGTGTGTGTGTGTGTGTGTGTGCATATATTATATGTATATATTATACGTGCTCATTCCGTAATGAATTAGAGCACTCTGACTATTGAGCGTGTATAATGATAATGTATACGCTGAAAAGTCTGCCTTCTTCTACCGAGCGCCCATAGCCCAGCGGTAGAATCGCTGACTGACGACAATTCGGTCGGGTTTCAATCCTGGGTTAAAAGCAATCGGAGTCTAACCGTACTGATGAGCTGTGATACAGCGAATGGGCGGATGACTATATATATATATATATATATATATATATTCATCGTTCAAGTACGGCAGTTGAATATAAGTCCGAAATTGAGTGAATCAAGGCAAATTTCAACCTTCACCACTAATTCAGTTCTCAACCAAACAGTTTAAAGTGTTAGATAGGACACCTCCTGAGCTACATTTAAAAAAATAACAGTTTTGAATTTTGGTTCAGTAGTAAAGACTTTACATCCAAATATGTGATGTCCGAAAAGACTAACTACATAAGTACATAAGTAACTATAGCTTCTAATAATAAAACTTATTCTTTATAACTTTTTTTAATATTTTGCATGCTGTATTAAACACTTAAACTCTGATATCTTTTATCACTTTTGTCAATCAAAGTTTGCTTTTTACTTATCATTTCATCAGAAATGATTATCAGAATCAATTATAAATAATCAGTTTTTTATTGTTTTGTATTCTTGAATTGCATATATTTTTGTCTTTTGATAATTTTGAATGCGGTTTTCAGCATTAAATTTATATAAAATAATAGCAATGCCTGGAAATGTCACGGATTACATGAAAAATTGCGCGCATGAAAATTAATATTCTTAAGATTATATTAAACCTGGAAAAACAGGACAAGTTATTAATCAAGAAAAAGTAAAGGTCAAGATATTGTCGTGAAGTAAAAAAAATCTATAAAAGTAAATGCAGCAAACAGTATTGTTTTAATCTGTCTGTTAATTCACTTTCTTCTTTCTTTTCTTTTTTCCCTCCCTTCCTTTATTTCTCTTATCTCCCACCATTTTTCCGTTTTGCTTAACCTTATATCAATTCAACACGCCGTCCGTTCTTTTTAAGTTACAATTCTATTTCCTTTTTTGCGAACCCAGACGATGCCAATTTTTCTTTTCTTGTTTATTTTATTTTATTTTATCTTTTTCTTTTTCTTTTGTTTAATTTCTTTGCAAATCTATTTAAAAAGGAAAATTAGATTGATTTTTCTCCAGTTTCTGAAAGGATTTTTTTGTTGAGGTGATGTGTTATCCCCTGTGGGGATTTTCATATCGAAATGATCATCCAACATCATTGAATTAATCCTATTTTAATTTATATTCGCTCTGTAATATTTTATTACATGGAGCTCTCTTCCTGTATCATTTTTTAATATTAAAATAAAATTTTAATATTAATTAGGATCGGGTTTTTGGAATTTACCTTCCTGCTTTTCCCGCTTGGATTAAAGTATATATATATTAATTAAACCTAATGAGCCAGACGTGCCTACATAGGTTTCTCCTAAACGGATCGTCAGGGAAAGTTCGTTCTATCTTTGTATTGAGCGTTTTCTCTTAGATGGTTACGCGTGTCGGGGATTTTTTTTTCTTTGGGCTTCGTGCTGATTTCTGTCCAAGCACTTTTGACAGACTTTCATGTTTTAAGCTCTTTCTTTTTTGCTTTTTACAGCTATCTTTCCTTCGTTCGAAAGTTTTCGAGAAAGTTTTTCGAGACGAGTATAACTATATATAATCACGTTATATATATATATATATATATATATATATATATATTACGTACTTATTGTAAGCGAAAGCACTGTTTATCTATAGTGTACTTGAAAATAAATCTTGACACACAGTAGTAATGATAATTGTTTATAAAAAAGCATGAATAATACTGTTTGTCTATATTTCTGAGATGAGGTGGTATTTACAGTATTTACTTTACTCAGACGGTTGTCCTCGTCTTTGTTGCTTTTGAACGACGTTTCGGCCGTTGTACGCTCCGGCCTTTGTCAGTTACTATAATTGAATCCTTTATTACAATCACTGGTGTATACGAACTTCATTTCTTTGCTTAGAGCTTCTTTTAGTAGTCATGAGTTATCTCCCTCTAACCTAGTAAGTTTCTTGTTCACCACTGCTGTAGCCTTGTATTGAACTCCCAACTCTTTGGGTCAGTTCACAGGAACTGACCAACGTCTATATCCACTAGGCCATTTGTCCTTATTACTTATTATTATCGTGATTGTGAACACTTCTGGTCTACTCGGGAATGCTGTTACCAAACAGATCAATCGGAAATTTTGGAATAAAATGCTTACCGTGTTTAATACGTCACTTGTCGTTTTTCTGTTGCTTCAATTTTCAGTAGCCAGTCTCATAGAATTTACAACGTCCCGTTTTGTCTGTGTAGTTTTCAGCACAACCAAGACCGGATGTACTTACCATCATCATTACTGATATTGTTATAAACATTCCCCTTCCTAAAGTAACTTATTTTTTAAAATTATTTTTTTATAATTAGCAAGTTACTTGATCACCACTGCTGTAGTCTGGTATTGAACTCGCAACTATCATTATCATTAACTACATGTGTACATCAGCACACGTCTGCACATGTAATAATCCTTTCTTTTTATTTGCTTAAAACAGTTTTAAGTTAATTTATTATACAATTCCCCAATAAAAATGAAGGCGGACCTGAAGGAGACTCGAACCACCAGCTTTAAATTTGTTGTTTTTCATTTTTTCGTTTACTTTTTTCAGCTGAATCTAATCGGTTATTACATAAGGTTTCCGATTGTCAAAAAAAAAAAAAATTGGAAAAATTTCAATATTTAAACAATTTGAAAGTGGGGGCCCAGTTTTTCATACAACGTTATAGTCAATCGATCCTTCATTTTGCAACCAATCTCGTTGGAGCCATTTTGTTTTATTATTTTTGGGACGAGTTGTTGCTCTTGTTTTTGTCTTTTTCAAGTTTTCTTTAGTTATTACGATGGCATCTTCCTCGGAAACTACAAGAATGGCTTTATTCAAATATTTCGCAAAGGATTCAGTTGTTGAATATGTGCAAACAAAAATATTAATTGCACAGGATCGATTTACTATAAGGTTGTATGAAAAACAGACCCTCCTCCTAAAATTATTTTAATGTTGAAATTTTTACAAATTTTTTGTCAATCGGAAAGTTTAGGGGGTAATCGATAAGATTGCACTGAAAAAAGTAAATAAAATTTATAATCAACCAATTTACAGGTGGTAGCAATGTCGTACGAGTGGTTCCAAAATGGAGGATCGATTTACTATAACGTTGTATGAAAAACTGGGCCCCCACTTTCAAATTGTTTAAATATTGAGTTTTTATCATTTTTTTTTGTCAGTCGGTAAGTTTAGGGTTTAATCGATAAGATTGAAATGAAAAAAGTAAAAAAAAAAAAAAAATTTTTTTTTTTAATTGATAATCAACCAATTTACAGGTGGTAGTAATGTAGTACCGGCGAGTGGTTCCAAAATGAGGGATCGATTTAGTATAACGTTGTATGAAGAACTGAGACCCCCCCACTCTAAAATAATTTAAATATTGTTTTTCAGAACTTTTTTTTTGTTTTTGTCAGTCTGAAAGTTTAGGGTTTAATCGATAAGATTGAATTGAAAAAAGTAAAAAACATATTGATAATCAATCGATTTACAGGTGGTGGCAATATCGTACCGGCAAGTGGTTCGAAAATGAAGGATCGATCGACTATAACGTTGTATGAAAAACTGGGCCCCCACTTTCAAATTGTGTAAATATTGAATTTTTACCAGTTTGTTTTTGTCAGTCTGAAAGTTTAGGGTTTAATCGATAAGATTGAATTGAAAAAAGTAAAAAAAAAATTGATAATCAAGCAATTTACAGGTGTTGGTAATGTCGTACCGGCGAGTGGTTCCAAAATGAAGGCTCGATTTAGTATAACGTTGTATGAAAAACTGAGCCCCCACTTTCAAATTGTTTAAATATTGAAATTAAAAAAAAAATTGTGTCAGTTTGAAAGTTTCGGACTTAATCGATAAGATTGCAGTAAAAAAAGTAATAAACATATTGATAATTTATCAATTGATAGGTGGTACTAATGTTGTACCGGCGAGTGGTTCCAAAATGGAGGATCGATTTAATATAACGTTGTATGAAAAACTGAGCCCCCACATTCAAATTGTTTAAATATTGAAATTTAAAAAATAATTTTTGTCAGTTGGAAAGTTTCGGGTGTAATCGATAAGACTGCACTGAAAAAAGTAAATAAAAAAAATGAAAACAAATTTAAAGTTGGTGGTAGTCTCCTTCAGGCCCGCCAAAAGGAATAATGGAAAACATTTCTTTCTTTTTTACAGTATGTCTACACACCACCCAGTCAGATGATCACGTTTGATGGCTTTACAGACGGTTACCAGACGGAGATTTAGGGATCCAATGAGGAAGAAGAGGCAGCACCCACGACAACAGAAGACAAGGCCTTTTATTCGCAGGAAATGCCTTATTGGAGCTCAGCGATTTAGCTTGAAGCAGATTTGGCTGTTACAAGGTTTTTTTACAACCGGGTTTTTTTCTATGGTTCATGGAACTATATATTTAGATGATGTTGATGACAATTGCGAAAGAGTTAAAAGAAATTATAATAATGATGATGATGACGAAATCAATACCTACATTAATATATGTTTTCTGACGGATCAGGACGTCGAAACGATGACATTATTTTTTTATGTTTTTTTTTTGTTTGTATTTTTTTTCAATTAATTTCACATATTTATAGGTAGTTTACCGAAGGTAAAATTTAAAATGTACATCCAAGCACATGTTACTTCATGCTATCTCTCCTATTGTGGATATATTTTTCTATCATCTAATATAAAAAGGGAGAACCCCCGTACAAACATTCACTAACACAAACTAACACACCAATTATATATATATATATATATATATATATATATATATATATATATATATGCGCATACATATAAGAAACAAGGTGAAAAATATCGTTGAGATTAGGCTAATTTAAAATGGTATATCAAAAAACATAATATTACATACCAAAAACACAAATACACGAGAATAACGAATATATAAATAATAATAATAATAATAATAATAATATTATATATATATATATATATATATATATGTGTGTGTGTGTGTGTGTGTGTGTGTGTGTGTATTAAAAACAAAAATAGGGGTTGTTCCGACGAGAGAAAAAGGTATGGAAGTAAAACTTGTGAGAATCCGTAAACCTTTTATTTAAAATGTAGATTTAGAAAAAAACAAAAGAAGTCAAACGGATCTCGATATGCAAATTCGCAAGTTCATTCGCCTAAAGAGAGTCAACTTTAGACTCGAAACACGAGCAGCGATAAAATAACATTATGGACACTTGGTTTATCTAAAAAAAGCAAGTATTATTGATAATAACAACAACAACAACAAATCTATATTTTAACAAAACGTTCACGGTTTCTCGCACTTTTTCTCATAAAATAAGGATAAATAAAACACACACACACATTATATATATATATATATATATATATATATATATATATATATATATAAACAAAGTCTCAAAGAGCATAAATAAACTAGATAGAAACGATACGATTACTAATAAATCAAGTTTAGCATTATCTTTACACAGAAACTAGTAATGCCCATTTATTCTTGTGATCTACACATAGAACCTGCTGTATGCAGTCCGTTCAAGGTGTAGTATTAATTGGTCTAAATATTTGTTCTGGACCGTGAAACCGAGCGTCAGCATGCAATGTTGCTTGCTATCACAACATTGTCTATATCTATAAATGTACAATCTGTGACACTGGGTACTCTTCCTCCATAAAACTCCAATAATAGATAATAATGTACACACACACACACACACACACACACAGATATATAAATATATACACATACATGCAAATATATATATAGACATATATATAAATACACGTACATATATATATATATATATATATATATACATGCATGCTAATATATGCACATATATATATATATATATATATATATATATATATATCGAGATGTGCTCCTATATATAGATATGCTTACAGATACATGCTCATATATATATATACACACACTCATATACATATATGTATATGTATATACATATTCGCAGAAATATATACACATATATGTATACATATACACACGCATATATACACACATACATATATATATATAAATACGCATACACACACATACATACATATATATATATATATATATATATATATATATATATATATAATACAAATGCATATTTCCTATGTCCATAGCACGACTCGGTGTTTCATTCACTCTGTAGTCATTAGATACATATTATGGACACGTCATACTACGCATCTATACGTACACACACACACACACACACACACACACACACACACACATATATATATATATATATATATATATATATATATATATATATATATACACGACAAAAACAAATAATTATTGAAATTAAGAGAAAGCCTTCCAGTTAAGTAAAAGAAGCTTAATAAAAAGGGAAATCTACTAAAAATGAAACAAAACCTAAAGGAAACTAACAGGAGAAAAAGTAAAAACAAAACAACAAATAAAAATTAAACAAAAGGACAGTCATTTAGCTAAACAGTAATAAAACGTGCTCAGTACCCATGTTGCCAGTACAGAGCAATTAGACGTACAGCGCGTCACAAGTCAGAAAGAGATCACTTTTGGAGATCTACTTAAGTTTCACGTTACCGAGATCTTCGTGCGTCCAGAAATGCCATATATTAAGCACACGACCAGCTGCATGTATGCACTACATCATAAGCGGACTTCTGTTTATATATATTGCGACATCGTACACACGCACACTGGTATATTATTTGTAAATACCTATAAAATCATTCTGCCTTACGCCATATTGGATTTTTCAAGAATATAATGACACTTCCAAAAATTCATAAAAAATTGCAGACTATAAATTTAAAAAAATAAAACTGAGGGGAAAAACACAAATAGAATAAAATTAACTGAAAGCGATCAGTTAATTTTCTCTTACTAGTAATGAAGAAATATTTACATATTTTTTAAAATTCAAAACCCAAATCTCCTGACGATGATAGAAAAAAGAGCGTTCAAGTAAATTCCTAATAACATCTGATGTACAACCTCCGGAAAGCTGTCCAAGTATATGAGAAATTCAATTTTTGGTAAGACTTCCTGCTTCGTCACAATAATGATACTTGTTTGAAAGATAACTTTCTAAATATAGTGATATGTATACATACTTGTATGTATATATATATATATATATATATATATACATATGTACATATGTATGTACATGTAAATAGATTCCACAAACATATAAAATGTTAGTAATTATGATTTTTCTTTTCAAACATGATTGTGTTTTCTCTTGAAAAGATATAAGATACGAAGATCTTTCATGCAGCAACGTTATACTGAAAGAAAATTGACCCGAATATTGCGTGAAAATAGATTTCAAAAGAATTAAGTAAAATGAATTGAAAAAGAGATCAGTCTATATTAAAAAGAAAGAAAAAGAGAAAGTAAAATCTTTAGGGATGAAAAAGAGGTCTGTAACAAAAAAAGAAAGAGAGAAAGAAAGAGGGGCAAAAGTGAGAAAGAAAGAGGGAAAGAAAGAGGGGAATGAAAATGTCTATAAAAACTACAAGAGATTTGTTAAAAACAGAGATAAAATCTACACGAAGCAAAATAGGTTTATTACAAAGAAGGAAACACTGAAAAAATCTGTATGAAGAAAAAGCGATTTGTTAGAAAGAAAAAAATGAGATACAGAAAGAATGAATGAAATCTAATAAAAGAAGAGAATGAAAACGAAAGAAAAAGAAAAAAGAGAAAGTTGAAAGATAAAGAAGATGTAAGGTAGAAAAATTCTAATTATGTTGAAAGCAAAAAAGAGTGAATGAAGATCGTAAACGGAAAAGATTTTTGGAAAAATAAAGAATAAAAAAGAAATAAAAGTACATATGAATGAGAATAAAATGACAAAATCTTTTAAAATGAATATGGCGTCAAATAGACTGAACGACTTTCAAGAATCAATGAAAGAAAAAAATGAAAAATAATCTTTTCAAATGAGTCAAAATCAAAGATAAAAGAAAACGCAAACAAACTTTCAAGCAAACTACCAAAATAATCCCTAAAAATCGACATCATTTATTATCCATCTAGAACTAATAGAAGTTGATTTTTATCCATAAAATTAAACGCCGCATCATAAGTTCTAAATTTCTGTTTTCGCATCCAGACTTAAAAAAAAATGTGATAATTAAAGAAACAAAAACAACTAAATAAAGAAAAACAACAAAAAAATCCAAAAAATAAAATATTGAAAAATAAAAAAAAAGGAAAAATAAAATAAAAAAAGAAAAAAGAAAAAATAAGGAAAATAAACAAAATCATTAAATAAAGAAACGTATTTAAAACATCACACACATATACATGTTTACGCGTACAAGACTATACATTAGATTTCGTAAATCATATATATTTATATATATATGTATGATATGCGTATGGGTGCGTTTGAATGTACAGAGTACAGATATAAGAGTGAAACAGGTATGAATGTGCATGTTGAATCTAATGTATACGAGTTATATTCATATGTACGATTGTATAATATGCATATATGCATATTTATTTGTATGTCCTTGTGCACAAGAATAAAGAAAATGTAACTTGTATGTATATTTACTTTAAGATACATTAGTAGATTGTTCTTTGTATCATTACTTTTCATCATTCGGACCTACTGTACGTACATACAAAATACTTTCTAATAAAAAGTAATATATATAATTAATTATTTTGAACATTATTTTTACCGATACTCGTATTTAAGTAGATATTCTGTTTTTTTTTTTAATTAAACAGTATTTTATATTTATATCTACCGGCCTGATTATTTTACGATAGATTTTATTGCGAAAATGTGTGCTATCCAGCAGGATTCGAACCTGCGACCCCTATTTACATTTGTTGACATTACGATACATATCAGAGCAGATATGGCTTGTTTACGGTAGATCAAAAATATATATATATATATTACATGTGGCTATGCGATAGAGGACACTGAGTTAGATTGACGTAATAAAAAATCATTTATGACATTAAGGTACGCTTTTAAGTTATATATATATATATATATATATATATATATATAGAGGCATAGTGTACTTTCATATATTACCATATATTACGAGCAGAATCTTGTAATATATATATATATATATATATATATATAAACACGAAAAATAATAGTTTTAAAGTTAGCTGCATTTATGTCTTTGCTATCAGGGTAGAGTGTATGTAAATATGAATGTGAACATTGCTGTCAACACCTTGAAGCTACACAATCCTCATGCTCTGACAATTGCATTTAACATGAAATAGACTGTCGCATCTGGCTGTTTGCAGCAATTTTCACTTTATACATACAGTATATACATATATTAGTAGATATAGTAAAAAATGTTGTGTCTGCGGATGACTATATATATATATATATATATATATATATATAGGCGTAGATAACCACACAATTATACTTACACAATTACTTCTAAAAAATATGTTAAATACGAACAAGTCTACGGCTACATCACGTTGAAATACCGGTTCCCACGCTCTCATTGAACTTAAGCAACATTGACCCTGCTCAGTACTCTGATGGGTGACTGCTTTGAAATACCAGGTGCTGTAAGCATAGATTTGCTTGTGGAGTAATGGGTCGGAAGTTTTAATCGGAGTTCATTTTATTTAATTACGTACAAATAATACCTTTTTTTTGGATAGGTATAAATCCATTTCCTTCGGGTTAATTAGTAATTAATTTATTAAAATTACGTGTAAAATATGTAGATTTCGGCATTAAATAACTCATAGAGATTGTTATGCCATTATATAAAATGAACTAACCAAATAAAAATACAGGTAGCAAACCTTAGTTTAGACATGTTCTATTAAAGGCAAATTTGTTTGGTCATTCGGCGAATTTCTCATGATGTCAAATACAAAATAGGACATTTTCGAGTGGCAATAAACAATTGAAATCATGCATGTGCATATAATTTCTTCGTTAAAGTAATTGTTTACTCTAATGATAATTTAGAATTCAACAAAATTTCTTACCGCCATCTTTTTTATTTTAGAAAATGTAATTTTTTTCAAAACATATACAGAGTAATAAAATCTATCAAACATTTAAAAACCATGAAAACATTAGCATTGTAGAATTTATCTTCGTCACTACCTAGGATGCATAAATGTTAAATAACGATATGAATATGTAACATATAAAAAAGATTTATTCCCATTTATATCATATCAGTCGTTTTCGGATTTTTAGCAAAACTAATTTGCAGTACGTATGACTTTAGTAGATTCTAGCGTGACTACGAATAGGTAGGTTAGACATTGAAAAAAAAAATCGGACGTGTCCGAACAGTGGAAAACAATTACATCTTAATAGAATCTGTGTACAATTTGCAAGATGAATGGTATATGATTGTATGTATATGCGCGTAATGTTTTCGAAAAAAAATCTCTGTATGAAGTATGCTTTCAGGAACTGATACAAAATGTTTTCACATTGGACTCGTTACCATTAAAATTCTGAGTAACGCGCAATTATAAACGTTACAAGTATTTTCTAACAAAATACATTCCTTAAAACATTAGGTCAGGTCACTGGATTCTCAATATCAAATTCAAAATGCAAGAAAACATTGAACAGCTGACAAAATTCTTGATTATTTTGTTTGTTGCATTTTATTTATCAATCAGCTTAAAAAAAAACACTCACGCAGCAACAACAGGGAAAAATTGCAATTGAAAATATATAATCAAAACATTCGCTTAAATTAAAGCAAGTCTTAGTTGAATATATTTCTGTTTATATTTCCATGTTCAGAATTTTATTTTTAAACTTTTTAAGGTTATTTTCAAATCTTGTGAAAATTGTTAAACATCTTAAAACTTAAGGGAAAAACCAATCTTCAGAAGTTTAACTGGGAAAATCTGATGCATTGAAAAACTAAACATGTCAACTTGCGTGCAAATATAATATAAAAATAAGCAAAAATGAATATTGGCATGTTGTTTTTATTCAGGTATATATTATATTCCAGAATAAGGTCAATAGTTAAATAAGATATATATTCACGTCAACATATTTTCTGAGAATGAATTTATATTTCATAAAACGAAATGAAATCTGAACTTGATGCGTGAAATTGATTTTGAAACATTGTTTTCCTTCGATTAGTTAAAAGAGATCAGTTACATACAGACATATACTTATTAATATTGTGTGCGTGTATATAAATAAAATTGGATTAAATCTGAATTGCTGCTAATATGTATATAAGATAATCGACAGGTTACAGTATTAATATGATATCACTAGAAAAGAAAAGTCTACTTTACTGAACTAAAATCACTGACGATAAGCTTGTGAACGTTATAGTTAAATATAAAAATTAAGCGAGATAGATAAATAGGTATGAAAAGACTGAGATAGATATATAAAGATAGATAAATGCAAAGAAAGTATCAGAAATTGATAGATATTGATCTTGATAGATAGATAGATAGATAGATAGATAGATAGGTAGGTAGGTAGATAGATAGATAGATAGATAGATAGATAGATAGATAGATGTCAAAAGACTGAGGTAGATATGAAACACAACGATATATGTACATATAGAGACAGATAAATATATAGATAGAAAAAAATTCATGGATATAGAATAAATATTTACAGTGAAACATGCTTGTATATGGACGATTATATATATATATATATATATATATATATATATATATATATATACTAAGATACTAGACATACTGAAAATTGAAAGAGTAAAGCTAGTTAATATTTAACAAACACTAGCCTTTTTCCCTACCGCATTTTGCACCACTGAATATGAAATATATATATATATATATATATATATATATATATATATATATATATAATTTAGTCAGGTTTGCATCAGATCATACTCGCCAGAAGATGGAAAAGTTTAACAATTTTCACCGATAAATTCCAATTAATTTAAATGTCTAGTAAGTACACATGACCATTTGTATACAAGTTATCATTTCTTAAAACAAAAATTTTACAAAGCTTTAAATTATCATATTTATTGATCGGAAACTGTTATTTGATCAATCACAAAATAAAAAAGTATCAAGTTTTAAACGAATTAAGGAACATTTTCATTCCATGTTTACGAAAGAATTCACCACAAAATGAAATGTCCAGGCAAAACTTACTATAATGAAAACTATGTGTAGAGTCGTCACGCGAGAAAAAAAACTGCAGTAAGAAAAAACTAAAAGTTAATCTTCTGTTAATGTCCTGAATGGGTGACATCTTCTTCAAACACTGACATCCGTAATTACCGACTGAAGCCGGCGCTGTGCTAACGAAAATATTTGTCCTATTGGCAAGAAATCCTTAGACGAAACTAAAACTATGTGAATAACAACAGAGAAAACATTATTTACATCCATAAAATGGTAGTCGTTGACGCTTATCGCTGTCTCAAATCCCACATTCAATCTTCCTACGATTGCATAGATATATACTTTCTCATACACACATGCATATATATATATGCGTGTTCGCACAATTTATATATATGTACAGAGAGATCAAGAGAGACGTAGATACATAAAGATATATAAAGTTAGGAATTGCGGAATAAATATGTAAATATAAAAGACATTTATTACAAAATGAATACTGTATTGCTATAACATATTTAATCTTTACAATATATGGTTGTTATTTCTACGACATATTATATTATAATTAAACTATCGATTATTTTTTAAAGTATTGTAATAAACTTATTTTCCTGCATATGCGTAAATAATGACAAAAGGAAAACTTATCTTAGCCGAAGTTTTGGTACACTGAGGGATATTATCTAAGCAAAATCAAAGATTATATTGCGACAAGTATTTGTATACAAGAACTAAGACGCGATTGGTGTCCAAATTTTTAGGTATGGAAAAGTCCATGTATATTCATCAGGTTAACGCCAAAGTTAGGCAAGTTTATGAAGGTGAGGGGATACAATTCAATAAATGAAACTGAGCAGAGGATTATAAATTAGATGTAGATATTTCGACTTCATTCACATTTTCCTTTTACAGATGTATACTATCTGAAATTTTTACATGAACAATATATATATATATATATATATATATATATAGAGAGAGAGAGAGAGAGAGAGAGACATTATATATATATATATATATAAGCAAGTAAAATATATATATGCATTTGTAGACATGTATGACTGATTATTCACATATACATGTTTAGAAAAATAACTGTTTCCGTATATATATATATATATATATATATATATGCAATCATCTTTTCATATGGGAAATATGAGACACGTTACATTAATATAAACGACTAATTCATTGAAATATCTAACCAATTTCGTCTCTAACAATAAATTGTTTGTCATATATATATATATATATATATATATATATATATTGATATTTGTTACCATCAGTCTTTGTCTGTATATGTTGATAAATATATGTGAAGTTTGTGAAATTATGTAAGTTCAGTAATTTATATCAAAATACTTTAATTGTTCTTCATTAACTAATTATTTTAAGAAGAATGCATTTGTTTTTCATGCAAGCATTTTGTTTCTTTACGATGCATTTGTAAAAGGATATATAAAGATGTCCTCAATTTTTAAAAATGTCCAAATTATTTTTATGAATTCTGGCCTGCCCATTATATATATATATATATATATATATATATATATATATATATATATATAAATGGTTGTGCGTGTATGTGTGTATGTTTATTTATGGCCCTTCTTATATGTATAGGTGCTTATGTATTTGTATATAAAAGCAAATAGCATATATATATATATATATATATATATATATATATATATATATATATATATAATTGTATATAAAGAAATTGTGATGCATCTAAATATTTATGTTTGCGTCACTATTCCGAAGGCTGTATGTATAAGAATTCGCCTTTTCCATATCCTTATAAACAACACAGACAATTGATTTTAACTAAATGAGACATGCTTAGTTTTGTCGAGTGGGGGGTAGAATATGTTTTGACGCACCGATACTGTCGGCCAAACACACGAACATTTTCATAAAAAAAGTGACAAACGACGTCAAATACCACGCACCCTACCTGTTATTTGGTCGCCTGTATATGAAATATTATTTTCACATGATATCCTAAATATTCGCTCAGAATGCTACAACTCAGCACCAACAATACTTTTAAAATTAATAATGAGACAAATATATATTTAACAACAACGAAATCTACAATACTTTATATATATATATATATATATATATATATATATATATATATGAGGGTTGGCTGAAAAGTTCATAAGTTGACTAAAATGTAATACATAATGACTGACCAGCTGTTGTATTCTGATACACTTGCATGTCTTGTTGCCTACTAAGTGTATTGTTTAGTTAGATTTATACTTTGGTCAGCCCATGAAATTTGCAGTCGTTACTGAAATATTTATTATATATATATATTATACCACATTACATGTTATTTAGTGGATACCTGTGTTTGCGTAGATGCCCTTATTTTTCTTTTAAACAGAGGTGAGTTACGTCTCGAAGCTTTTGCATTTTGGAGACCCAATAAAGAAAAAAACATACTCAGCGGTAGGGTTTTAAACAGCGCACACTCAGAATGCATCGTCTGATTCGAATTTCTTTAGAACTCTTAGCAACAAAGAGCACTAAGTACATCGTATCAGACAGTGGCTTCCCTTTGAAAGTTCAACGCAGTTTTGAACCCTGCCAGTAAACGATTTTTTTTTTATTAGGTTTTTCAAATACACTAGTTGGTAGATATAATTCCAACTGTTAAAAAAAAAGAAGGAAAAACAGAACGTCTATTCAAACATGGGTATCCACCAAATAGCATGTCTAATTTAATGTTATATATAATCAGGACGAGAGAACAATACTATCATATAAGATTGTTCATGTATTTCACAACATTGTTTTTCAATGTAATGTTAGCTATTTTCCAAGAGCAAATTTGCTGGGTGTTTTTAACGATTTTCTTTATAGTTTTAGTTATGTTTTACTTTTTCTATCATCTTCCGTTTCCATCCCTAATTTTCTTCCATAATCCTCGTTCCCTAATATTGTGTGCTCTGTCCCTTCAGTGTATGAGAGGACAAGACTATTCACAACTTTCTATCTATTTCGAGATAAGCATTAACGAGAAACTACTCCAATGTCAAATCAAAGTAAAAATATGGCAGTACACATTCTCAGATATATTTACCATGAATCACCAAATTGCTAAGAACACAAGAATAAAAAATACTTACGCCAATCAACTTCAGAAAAATATTTGTGCCAAAAAAAAAAAAAAAACAGTGAATATCTTATGCAATATACATTAGAGAATAGATTACACATATTAAAACCAATATATATATATATATATATATATCGGCAATAAAACCAAGAAAAACAGTTAGGTAATTAATTCCAAGGAATCCTAGTAATATATCATTAAATGTTAAAACTGACCCAAGAGATATCTAGATGTAAATTTAAATTTACAGACCAAATAATTATTAAACATACGAATTCAGTTTATTTGATTTAGAGAAAAGCTATTTGAAAAGGACTTTAGATATCTGTTAGCTGGGACTAAAGAAAACACAATTTTAAAAATCCTCTTGGAATATCTCTTTTACAAATAAAATAACTTGAAATTTATATGTGGAATATATATATATATATAACATTATGATATACAAAATATATTGCAGCATAAGAACCAATTTTTGATTTCTTTTTAAATGCCAATAAATAAATGCAAAACACAAAATTAACACAAAATTCAACCACTGAATATAGGTTAAAACCTCTGAACTATTGCAAAAATATCACTAAAACCTCTCTAAATAAACCGATTCGAAGCGATTTTGCTCCCGGAATATAGCTAAAAAAAAAAAAAAAAAAAATCTGGAAGCAATTGGAAAACAACGTTGGAAATTACATTCATGATCTTGAAGCATCAATAAGCGTAATTCAAAGAACACGAATAAAATTAATACTTTTTTATTTTTAAGATTACGCAAAAATTGTAACTGTAAGACATTTTTTTAACCCGAGAATACCGTAAATGCATTCGGAGTGAGAAACCATATTACAATCAACAAATAAATATGACTTGACGATCGATTTGTCGAAAAAAATGATAGCGTTCCTCTTCTAATTTTGATTTTTCAAATTTGGATATTTTGAAAAATCTTTAAACTATTCAGAAAAAAATATAACATTTTTACAATAAATGTCGAAGGCAAGGAAATATATAACAGGGGAATAATTTCTCCATTTTTTGAAACAGACAATTTAAAAAAAATCTTTATATATCCAATTCAAAATATGTATGTGGATGTGTGTTTGGTAGGGGTTTTTAAAGTGTGTTTTGTTTGCAAGTTATACTGAGGTGGCTAGATTTCTGTACCTCTCTTCTTGGCGATTTCTGGACAGATAGAGTAGACAATTGACATGTTTATTCCTGTGTGAATGCGTATCCGTGGAAGTGCCATTTTTACACTAACTTTGTTATTAGTAATAAAACAACACCTTGGACTAATTATCCTAGTTGATTTAATTTACACGCTTCTATGAAATATCGATGAGGAGGATTTTTGCATTTTAATACGCATCTAAACGTCTGTGTAAAACAGTTATACCCAGTAAGAAGCGACCTCAATTGTAGCACCATTTATTAAATTAGGATAGTTGCAATGAATAAGAAAAAAATAAAAATAAAATAGAATAACAATAACGCGAACAGAATCTCGGATCAATTCTGGGCGGGCAGGGAAGAAAGCAAACAGGTATGAAGTCTGATCGCAATATTTATCAAAGTAACAGGATATTTTCATAATGACCTGCGAAAACATCTAGACGCTAGATATTCATTTGCCAGTACTTAGAGGTTCATTAAAAATCCTTGTCTTCTCGGCAATGTCATTAACACAATATGGCGAATAACTTTGTTTTATTATTATTAATGACTACCTGATCTAAATTTATTCTGTTTGAGATATTTAATTCGAACATACGTCAGTTTTTTTCTAAGCAACAGATAGAATCAGTAACATACGAAAACGTGTTCTCACCTTCTAAAGAATAACGTTATTGTTAATATTAATATATATATATATATATATATATATATATATATATATATATAAGGATTATATGTTGGTTTTCTTTTCTATTTTGAATTTAACTGGGTTCATACTAAATTTAGGCTTGTGGAAAATCACCTACTGTTTATTAAGTTCAGTTTTTTGCGGCACCCCTCAAATTCTGACCTTGTGTCAGTCTATACAACGTTCAGAGAAATACATAGCATCTCTTCTTGGATAATTTATTAGTGATTTAGTGTAGTAGAATATTACTAATGTGTAATATTTGAAATTTCTAATATCCTTATATTTGTGATCTTGTGGCAAACGTAGCTGTTTTTTTGTGACAAAACAAGTACAGTGCTAATTCTTTATTGTGGAGATAAACTATTACTATCAGTAATCATAGGAAGATTAGTAAAGTCACAGAACAGGTTCCTCTATCCCGAATTATTCTTTGAGGAAATTGGACCAAGCCCCCTAAATAGAAAGAGAAAGAAACAAATTACCTTGATGCATATCTTGAGATTATCGGCAGCCAGTACAATCATTGCCCGGCAGTTCTAGATTTCAGACGGCTACACACCGTATCATGAGGTGGTCGTCGTGCCTCTCGTCATCGCAAAACATGCCCGGCTATCGCAGACTGAACATCGTAGTAAACATTGTTGTACACGGAGAAAAGATACGTACCCATTACGGGCTTGAGAAACGGTGTATATATTTAAAGTAGAATTTTATACTTAAAAATTGTAGATATTCTAAATTCATGATTTCAGACGATACCCTAAAGAAAACCTCCCAAGAAAAAGATTATCTAAATTTCGAGGGGTTGTTACTGTCTATACTAAAACAAGATATATATGTATGAAAGTAATATATATATATATATATATATATATATATATATATATATATGTGTGTGTGTGTGTATATATATATATATATATATATATATAAGAGAGAGAGAGAGAGAGAAAGATGCCTAGAATAAATAAAATATCAGTTATTTTTTTCGCCTGTGTATAAGATAATCAGTGTCTACCTATCTATATATAAACATTGTGTGAGTGACTGCTAAATATGTATTGTGATTCGATCTAGAATCCACCCTATTGTGTTCATGGGAGGAGGGTAATCTCTCGTTAGCTATAAAGCTCAAAGATAAAGTATTTTTTCTTTTTGGGCCATTAGCAAACATGCTGCTGACGAACAAACTGAATTAAAATAGATTATGTGACCTTTTTCGTAAAAAATATAATCCAGATCATCTCTCAACATTATGGCTGTTCCTAATTAATGTAGTGGCTTCAGCATTTTGAAAGCCGGTAGAAAATTGTTTTTCGTTAATAAGAGAGAAAAAATGCAAACGTATTTTTTATGTGTTCTTTGGGCCAGTCTGTGTAACAAAATGCGTGATTTCCAATAAGTAAAACAAGAAAACAGGATTTGGGTGTAAGGTTTTTCTAGGTAGGTACAGGTTAACAAAGTTAGAATTCTATTTTTCTGTTAAGTCATTGCTCATAATTGTGCTTTAAAAATTAAAAAGATATATTAAGTAATTTCTATCTCAGAATTCCTCTTCTAAGACTAATTCTGTTTTAGTAAGTAAACATCAGTATGGCAGAGACGAAAGTAAAACATAATGGCAGGTAAAAGAAAACACGAACTGTTTAAGGAATTTGTCTTTGAATAGCTACATATCTATTGTGGATACAGTTTCGACTCTTGCTCCAAGACAAATCGTTATCCTGCTTTTTGCTGTTTGGCTGAAATGACTTAGAACGGCCTAGATATCAAAATGTTTTCATAAAATAGGTAATGTCAATAGATAACGGAACACCAGTAAAAAAAAAAAATATTTATATTATGAATGTTGGGGGTTACTGTGAATTATTTTGAATTGGATGTAAGAAAGGATAAATATCTTTCAGCTCAGGAGGAAAAAAAGAGATTTCTTTTTTTTTAATTGTGTGCTCATCAGGACTTTTAAAAGTTTGTGTACATAAGTTTGAGCAGTTGTATGTGAATGATTGTACGTTCGTATGGTCCAAGACTTGTACGCTTGAAGAGTCCAGACTGACTAAAAATGCTATTAAGAAAACAAAACAAAAAAAAAATAAAAATAAAAAATAAAGAAAACATTTCATAATTCACCTTTTAAAATATGAAAAAAAACAAAAAAATAAAACAAACAAATGTGAAAAAAAAAAAAAAATACATAAAAATTCACAAAAAATATGCAAATAATTTATTTTAGGTTGCTGTTGAAAATATTTAAAATACTTGAAAAAAATCACTTTGCAAAATACAAGTAAAAAAAAAATTAAAAAATTAAAAATAAACACAGAAAAAATGTTTTATTTTGGCGCTTAATTTTATTTTATTTTATTAACTTAATTTTTTTTTAATGTTTGCTTGTTTTATTTTTTCGTGCCAATTTACGCTTTTTACCACTTTTTAAATTTTCGATACTAAAATCAATTTTAACACATGCACTTTTACTTCGTCATCATCAGCATTTAGAAAGAAAAAAAATACCGAAAAATTAAGCTTAAACGGGAAAAAAAGAAGAAAAAAAAACCTTTGTATTTTTATTGCTTATATCGCTTGTTTATGTTTCAACAGATTAAAAACATCAGCTTTTTTTTCTTAAAAAAATGGCCAAACAATTTTTAAAGCAAACAAACCAACTGAAATTCGGCCCATTTTTGCTTCTGTGTGGCTAGACCTTCTCACCTCAGTAAATTTCGTATGTCATTTTGCTTTGCATGTTAGACAAAAAGCTGCTTTGAAAAATGCTTTGACTTAATAAAAAAACAACAATAAAGACAAACGAGAAGATAAAATCCGCTTATAGTTTAGAAATTATTTCCTAAAATAATTACGGAATATTTATAGAGACAAGACATAGAATGAAAATTAAATTATTATAGTAACGCGAACATGCTTGCCTGGTTAGATTGTCGCTATTCAAGCCTGCATATACGCCGGCATTTGCAAAATATAATAACCATGGTTTATTTTCCCTTTGTCGGTTCTAGACTCGACTAATCTTTGTAAATATCTCGAATTCAATCCGACATTTTAAAATTTTGTGAAGGCTTAAAATCATGTCATTAAGTAACGATCTTCAACCGTTTAAAATGTATAGAGCTTACTTGTGACTGAAACAGAAAGCGTGCTAGAACGCAATGAGTTTTCATTAGGGATGATTACTCGTGGGGAGGTTTACTTTGAAAAGCGTGTTTTCAAAGTTTTACGGCCATTCACAAATGGGTTTCATCAAAATGATTTTTTCTACAAGGTTATCGCGGTCACTTTATGTAATCTCAATAATTATAAATGGGATAGATATATATTTCAAACGACGTTGACTGTTATCTCTCATGGTGGATTACTTCTTGTGCGACAGATTAATCCAACACGAGAACAGCAGACATTTTCATAATGATGCACTTGAAAAACATTGGGTTGAATAGTTCACCCAGTTATGTCATCAATGGCGTTTCTTTGTTTGCTGTGATAACTTTGCTTCTGTGGTCTATGTAGATATATGGCCAAGTGGGCCAATCTCATGGCCTAGATTTGCCTTCATGCAGTCCGAGTATCACTTATATTGACCCCAGCAATATCGACTGACTCCATTATTAGGAAGAAAACACTTCGTGAGAGTTAGTTTTCAGTCATACGGATGACGAGGATAGCAAAACTTATTTGCCCAGGAAAAAGCATGCATTCGATGAGCGTTTAAATTACTCCACCAGTGTAATATTTAATATTCTTTGTAAGCCGGATACGTATTCAAAAATGGCGACATTAAAGGGTCCAGGCTTTGCATATACGAACAAATTTGAAACATACTACATCAGTATTCGTTTCATCGAAATTCCCCAAAAATTGTGTTTCGTCAGCCAACAACAGTATTCTCTATATATATTGAGATTAGAGGATACATATTCGATTCTTGTTGGGAAGACACAATTTCTTTATTATGACAGTCGATCCCTATACTGTTAGACATTAATTTTATTGTTTAAAAAAAATAAAAAAATTATATTATATTCATACACGTATATTCAGAGAATATAACTTTTATATTAATAGAAATATAATATCAGAAAATAAATTATATACAGTCATATATATATATATATATATATATATATATATATTTAAAATATGCAACAATTAGTTGACTAAACATTAAAAAGATATCTTAGACGATTAGAATTGAGATTAAAAAATAAAGAAGGGAATTGCTTAAGCGGAAATTTTCTCAACGGCTTTACGATTTTACGCCAGCTTCCTCTCTGTCCGTTGTCATCAAACGTTTATTTTTTATTAATTGCTTGCGCTTAAATAAAAAAAATCAAACCGATAATAAAAGAAAATAAAAGAAAAAGATAAATTTAATTATAAAAAAAAAATGATGTTTAAAAATGTGACTAAATTTAAAAAACCAAATTAAAAAAAAATCCTCCGTAATAAAACCAAAACTTAAAAAAGACCTAACCCATTCACTCAAAAAAAGAAAAAAAATACATGTTGTTTTATTTGTCATATAAGAATAATAATTGTAGATCCGTGTATGTTTGACTCGTTACATTTGATCTGCAGCTCAAACTAAGGATCAATTTTGAAACTGTCCCAAATCCTAAAAACCAAACAATCAAGCAACCGATCACATTTTATGCCCATCATCGCTTGGTGTTGGGTACAGTATTAACATTTAATGATATTTCTATATAGAGAAATCTTCTGATTAGCATTGTTGTAAAAAATAAACTTTAATTAGTAATGTATATCTAAGCTTGACTAAATTTATATACATATATATAACATAGATTTATTTTTCTGCTACGTCTCAGTTTGTCTTTTTTTAAGTATGTGTACGTATATATATATAAAGTCCTTATATATATATATCCATAAATATATGCATTGTCTTTATATATATATATATATATATATATATATATGAATAAGTATGTATATATATGTGAATAAGGATATATATATATATATATATATATATATATATATATATATATGATCAGGGACGTACCGTATAAGTAGACAAGGTAGACAATGCCTAAACTGAATAAAATAGATCAGCAGCTGCATTTTCTTTCTGAGGCGCAATATGCATCAATCCAACAAAATTATGAAGGTTTATCGGATTATTATGCATAAAAAATAAAATATTTTAATTTTTGTAGATTTTCTACATTAACGACTCTAGCTGCCTACCATGAGTAATTACTGACCGTACGTCCCTGATGCACATATATATATATATATATATATATATATAAAAAGGAGAAAAACAATGTGGGTTCGGAAATATATTGAGAAATTGGGAGGTCTTGATTTATTGGTGATTAAATGCATCTTGTATTTTGTAATTACCAAAGAAACTTGTTAAAAATGCTAGATTGGTGGCCATATTAAAGTAATATTTACATAAAAGGGGAGAAACAAGCAATGTGTTTGCCACGTCTTTATATGCCAAACAGTTTCATGTTTTCTAAAAGCACCAAAGAAGTCATAACAAATGACTGTAGAACAATGTGAGGAAGATTTTACGCTTTTAATGGCGAGGGACAAGTCTGTTTAAAATACGTTGTTTTTTTTTAACGAATTTTATCTTCACCATTATTAATAATATTATGAATCTATTAAAAAATGTGTGAATGAGTTTTTAAGAGGGTTTGTGTGTTACCGTTTGTTTCTTTACTGTTCTTTAAAAATGTATTTAAAAAAAAGTATAAAATAATAATAGAAAATTATTACAAAAAAAAAAAACTGGCAGCAACATTTTAGAAAAAAAATTAAAAATCGGGTTTAAGTCATTCACTTTTGACTTCCCATTACTTTCATAATTTACTCTTAAGTCACAGTGAGACAAACGAAAGGAGAAATTGTTTTTTTTTGTTTGTTTGTTGGCTTTTATTTTTATTTCTTTTTTCTTATTCATGATAATAAAAAAAGATAAATCCGGTGATCACTGGAATAAATGAATGTACATTTGAAAGAAAAAAAAATAATAAAAATGAATTTTAAATTTAAACATATACAATCGCTTTTCTGAAAATTTTGTTTCCGGACATTTCGAAAATTACTGGAATTTGTGATAAAAGAAAACCAGTATTATTGAACCATAATTCCCAAACCGATGGAAAATCGAAAAATAATAAAAAAAGATAATGAGCCTCAAATTAGATATCAAATCTTATCTGTAAAGTTCTACAGAGATCAATCTTCTCAAAAAATCAGTTGTCGGAAAATCGATTGTGTATTGTACAAAAATACATTTTTCTCTTTATACATATGTTCATGTTGTAATTTTGTTTGGCAATGTGTGCAATTTCTTAAAATAAGAAATTAATTTAGCCACTGAAATAAAATAAAAAAAAACTTTTGAAAAAGATATTCATAGAAGTTGTTTCCTGAAACCTGGTAAACATTATTCTCTCTTAATTGTCCGCTCGGAACAGTGTACAATGATTGCATGATATGAGGCAATTTGTAAACGAATGTAAATGGACGTAATTGAAACCAAAATTATATCTTGCGAATATATATATATATATATATATATATATATAACAGAAAGACACACACATACACGCGCATATATACATATATATATATATATATATATATATATATATATATATATATGCGTGGTGAGTGTCTCTTGGTGTGTTAACACAAACCTTTTTTTAAATTTTAAAGCGGTAATTACTTCATATACAATGCGGGAAAGTAGTTGTGTCATATTTCGAAGCCAATGTTTCGGCGGTTCAAATTTTCAACGTTCTTAATATAGATTCTTTATTTGTCCAATAGTAATACATCTTGATTTAACAATGCAGATATTCTGGTAAACATTATTTCAACATATCAAATAATCTCGTCCTCTCTCTCTCTCTCTCTCTCTCTCTCTCTCTCTCTCTCTCTCTCTCTCTCTCTCTATCTATCTATCTATCTATGTTCATTATCTATCTATCTATCTATCTATCTATCTATCTATCTATCTATCCCAGTCTGTTCATATCTATCTATCTATCTATCTATCTATCTATCTATCTATCTATCTATCTATCTATCTATCTATCTATCTATCTGAGTCTGTTCCTATCTATCTATCTATCTATCTATCTATCTATCTATCTATCTATCTATCTATCTATGTTTCATTATCTATCTATCTATCTATCTATCTATCTATCTATCTATCTATCTATCTATCTATCTATCTATCATCATGTTCATTATCTATCTATCTATCTATCTATCTATCTATCTATCTATCTATCTATCTAATTCTGTTTCACTTATCTATCTATCTATCTATCTATCTATCTATCTATCTATCTATCCCTATCAGTTCTGTCTATCTATCTATCTATCTATCTATCTATCTATCTATCTATCTATCTATCTATCTATCTATCTATGTTCTTATCTATCTATCTATCTATCTATCTATCTATCTATCTATCTATCTATCTATTTCATATCTATCTATCTATCTAGCTATCTATGTTCATTATCTATCTATCTATCTATCTATGTTTCATCTATCTATCTATCTATCTATCTAATTCTATCTATCTATCTATCTATCTATCTATCTATCTATCTATCTATCTATCTATCTATCTATCCCAGTCTGTTCATATCTATCTATCTATCTATCTATCTATCTATCTATCTATCTATCTATCTATCTATCTCATCATGTTATTTCATCTATTTATCTATCTATCTATCTATCTATCTATCTATTAGGTCTTTATATAATTTAATTATTTTTTATAATTTATAATTTACTTAAATGTTTATTTTTTAATAGTTCTGACGAATAATTCAACACTGAACACTCCTTTATTGTTGACGACCTCCTGTCAACGATTCATTAATATATTCAAAATCTTGACCATAGAAATTACTAGGTTTTGATTCGAAAAAATCATCAAGTCACATTTTAAGATCTACATCGGTGTTGAACATAACACCCTTCAAATCGTTAAAAATCGTCAATAAATATGGTAGTCTGAAGAGGCTAAATCAAGAGAATATA
This sequence comes from Ascarosepion bandense, assembly GCA_037127315.1. Classification (NCBI taxonomy): domain Eukaryota; kingdom Metazoa; phylum Mollusca; class Cephalopoda; order Sepiida; family Sepiidae; genus Ascarosepion; species Ascarosepion bandense. Next base: position 2,716,270 of record JBBBDQ010001509.1, on the reverse strand, counting down.
GTGAACTTTCCTAAACGAGCACTAATTTGATTTTTGTTCGTCTGAGTGACGTCACGGCGGCCATTGTCATGTGGGATAATCACACTGTATCGCCGGTCAGGTCTTTTCTGCTGAATTAACAATTTTTTAACCTGTTTATTTGTTTTCAACATAAATCTTAGCAATTACCTCTTCGAAGGGCTGAAACATTCACTCTATGCATAGAATACAGATGTATCGGGCAGTTGTGACAGTTTTCTGACCTTGATTAAAAGCAAAGAGAACAAAAAATGTCAAACATGCTCATTGTTGTTTACTTGAGGTTCAATCTCAATCAAGCGACGGTATTATTCAAAGTCGACTCACAGTCATCATGTATTTATCAGTATTTTTCTCGGTCCACTGCAGGTTTAAGGCCTACCTATGTTTTTAAAATATGGAGAGTAATGTGTATAACGTGCTTGCAGTGCGGAAGAAATCCGAATTTTACTTCTCCTAGATTAGTTGTCTAATTAAGTTTAGAACGCTGGGTTTTATTGACTGTTTTACTTTGGCGAGAGAAAAGATGGACTCACGCATCGCGTAGAGGTTATTTCTGAAACCAGTCACGTGCAAAAATCAAATAAATAAATAAATAAAATAAAATAATAATTATAAAAGACAATCAAAAAAACGTAAAGAATTGCCCACTGAATTGTCGATATTTTAAATCACAACAGAAGACATAAAACATTTATGTCTCGAAACACAGATCCGAAGGAAGTTGATGAATGAACAAGCCGAAACGTTGTATTCAAATTGTAAACACTCACGACACACAAATGCCTCACGGTACTATTCCGTATACCCTATGGAAAGTCCCAACAGTTCCTCAGATCAATTTAAAAATATCACAGTTCGTTTCGTTTCTAAACATTCTGGATCAAGCATACAAAATACGTTGTTTCTTGAAAACATACAAAGTACGTTGTTTCTCTAAATTTAGCCAATTGATACGTTTCTTATAATTATAGACCTAGTTATGAACGATTTGAATATATATGTCGAAGGCACAACTCGGAAATTCATTTGTTATGCAATCATCAGGTTAATATTACAAACAATATAATTATATTGCAATAATATAATAATATTGTAATATGCACCTGATGATTGCATAACGCATGAAACTTCGAGTGGTATCATCGATGTTGGGTAATATGAATATTTATTGATATATATTATTTAATTCTCTTCATACTAAATTGTGCAATGTTTTATTAACACTTGAATAATAAAAAGACACTTTATTATTATTAGTAGTAGTAGTATTTGTGTTGGTTTCTGTTTTATAGTAATTTTTCCAGACCTCCAACTATAGACCTAAGGTCAGAAATGGCTTCATGACTTCTTCCATTAAAAATAGACAACCGATGATAACACAGATTTTAGATAGATAAAACCCTTCTTTAGGTGTGAACAGCACTTGCGAATTCATTTTTTAAATTTCTGTAAGGCATAGGCTACCAGAGTTTTCTTTAATGAGTCTACCGGAACCCTTTCAAATTAAACGGTCAGATTTAACTACAACTGAAATTATTGATTTCATTATGTGCCACATTAATAATAATAATAATAATAATAATAATAATAATAATAATACCGTTACAAGAGAGTTAAGGTAATCGAAGACTATGAATAATAATGATAATAATAATAATAATAATAATAATAAGAATAATAATAATAAGAAGAAGAAGAAGAAGAAGAATAGGACCAGTCATAGCTGCACTTAGAATGATAATAAAGGAACAAAACTAAATAAAAAAATCCGTGGAAATCTTAGGGTAACAAAATTGTCTTGATAAGTAGAGCACACACAAAGAAGACAGTTGTCCATGTAACTAGTTATGTTATGGGCGTTTAAAAAGCAAATCCCGAAATGTAGACACAAGAACACCGCCTGCCGTAGATCTCTTTGTAGAATTTGTCGATAGTCTAACCATATCAGAAAGCAAAATATAATAATAATAATAATAATAATAATAATAATAATAATAATAATAATAATGGTACCGCTCTATGAAAGTGAAGGAGATGGAAGACAATCCAAAATTCAAATTTCGAAATATGTCACGTTCGTGAGATCATTAGAGAAGTCATCACCCTCGTTGACAAAAAATAGAAAATGTTTCCTCACCGGCTTGGCTGTTCCACACATAACAAAGAGTTTTATCTTTGTAAAATGTGTGTAATCTTAGTTAATTTTTTAAGTGATTAGTGGTAAAAGTTCCGAAGCCCATTTCTAATCTTAGGTCTCTGTTTTAGACGGGCAAGGAAATCTCTATACATGAAAAATCAATGAAAATAATAATAATAATAATAATAATAATAATAATAATAATAATAATAATGCTTGCGGTTTGATATACATATTTAGTACACTTGTATCTTAAGTAAATTGATTTTTTTTCTTATGAAGAGGCTGACAGAACTTTTTCCCAAATATGCAAGCGTTACGCAGTAACGCAGTCTTTTTGCCGCCAGTGTATAATATGCTCATAGTCAGTCAGTCCGTTAAGTGCTATACGTGATAAACGCTTGGACGATCATGTCTCGTGAGAGACATGACTTTCTGGGCAGGGAATTTTCTCGCAGTATGTTGCCATTAATTTCTGGGTAGACTGTTTGCCAACCAAAGCTATAGAACCCAATCTGTGCTGCTATTTAAGCCACAGCTTGAGAGACAAGCGACGTATTAATAACAATAAAGGCTGGGTTCTATAGCCTTGGTTGTCAACCAGTATACATATATATATATATATATATATATATATCCGAGTAAATACAGAACGAAGAATTCTTACGACGTCCAAAACATTAATTTAAAACAGTGCTCGATATATAAGATATAGAGCTGTGAATATGTATTATAAATTATATTTTAGAACATGTGCATAATTTCTATATATAATCGCTACGAAGGTACGTTCGTTTCAGCATTGAAGCCTCAATCAGGCGATGTGTAAAGTACTGGAAATTCTTTTTCTTTATATTTATTTAGTTTTGTTTGAGGTGTTGGCTGGGGTTTTGTGATAGGGGGATATGTCGTCGACAGTTGGAATTTTTGGGGAGAGTGTTTAGTTAGAGGTGTTGGTGAAACTAAACTAAACACTCTCCCCAAACATTCCAACTGTCGACGACATATCCCCCTATCACAAAACCCCAGCCAACACCTCAAACAAAACTAAATAAATATAAAGAAAAAGGATTTCCAGTACTTTACACATCGCCTGATGATGCATTGAAGCTTCAATGCTGAAACGAGCGTACCTTCGTAGCGTTTATATATAGAAATTATGTACATGTTCTAAAATATTATTTATAATAAATATATATATATATATATATATATATATATATATATATATATACTGGTTGACAATCAAGACTATAGAACCCAATCTGTCATGATATTTAACTCATAGCTGGAGGGAATTAATCCACCGCTTCTCTCTTCAGTTGTGGGTTAAATAGCAGGACAAATAGTGTTCTATCACCTTGATTGTTATCCAGTATATATATATATATATATATATATATATATATATATATGCATGTATTAAAAAATATAATAGTATGTAATGCTAATATATATTAAGTAAAATTATTATTATTATTATTTATTTATTTTTTTTTATTATTTTATCATTGTTGAGCAAAGAAAATGACGTTTTTTATGTAACTAATTATTGCAGTTACTGAGTAACTGCTAAGATTTACCTGAGAAATAAGTAACAAATCACAGTCACAAAGAAACAACGTATGCTAATTTCGTAAATCTCCACAATGTACATTTGATGGATTGTTGCTAGCAGCCGGAAAAACCCCCACAAAAAAGAAAGTAAAATCATTTGTTTGATCCAGATAATGAAAAATAGATTATATAAATCAAGAAGAAAAAGGGAGAAAAATTGAAGGTTTGTACACTGTTATAATGAGATAAAAGGTTGTGAGGTGGGTAAGCTATACCTAAGTTTTATTTTTAAATTTAGGTTTCAACCAATGAATGAAGAGAGGAGGTGTGGTTTGAGAATGACTGACAGCTTAGCTGTCTGCCTTGTATATTATCATTGCCTTTTTATCTTCTTTTATTTGTTTTTTTTTATGAAGAGAAGCTAACAAAAATCATGTGTTCAATTTTTGAAATGTCGTTTTGTATACACTGTTTTGTTTGATTTTATGATCACGTTTTAAATTTTATGCACCTTTTTTCCGAAAAAAATTAAGTCTCGATAAAAATGGAGTTCTTGTTTGTAAATAGTGTAACTTTAGTACAGCCACTCCTCACCCAACGACCTGGTCGCCTTGTGAAAATTTGCACCTCAATCCCTGAAATGAGTTTGTATCAACAAACTTCATATTGCTTTAATGTCAATTTTGCACCATCTGTAATACGCTTATTTTTTTAAATGGTTATAGAATACAATAGTTCATTGAACAGTTAAAAGTTAATAAACAAATTCGAAAATCTGCAGTATACGCTCTAAGTTACTTGCGTTTTAATAATGTAAATACAGTAAAATTATTTTTTTTATCATCTTTTCAAATTATTTATGCGATTTGTTCCTTTTTGATTCAATTCGAAGAAAGAAAAAAAATTCATTCATTTTAAAGAAAAGGACAAGAATCATGACCAAAATTATCGGTTGTAGTTTTTATTAATTTTTTTTATTTTATGAGATTTTCTAGTTGATTCTCAGTTTTGGGTCGTTAAACAGTTAAATCGTTAAGTGAGGAACGGCTGTATTTAAAAAAAAATCACGTAATGTTGATTTAAATATACAAAAAAAAATGTCCATACTCTTCGTGTCTTTATGACAAATAAAACGAAGATAATTTAAACATATCAGTAGATACAATGCTAATACGTATTATGTATATATATATATATATATATATATATATATATATATATATATATATATATTGCTTTATAGTTTGAGAAATGTTTTCCATTTCCTTAATATACCGACTGATTTTTTTAAGAGATTTCCAATATATTTTGTTTGGTTTCATTAGATTGATTGCAAAACAAAACAAAAACGTTGGCATCATTGTAATTTACAGACATATTTTGTTTTATTCTGTATCATAAATGAGTTGATGTTTTTCTCTTACAAATTATATCTTAATAAAAAAAAAGAAAGAAAAAATGTCATTATAGTTCAATTAAATACTAATTCCGAAGCCCCCACCCCGATGATGGCCGGGATATATTGTTAAAGATATCATTGTTGTTAGATATAGCAGTTTAGTTTGAAAACGAAACTGCTATCTGTGCAAGTCAAGGAGAAATACAAAAAGCTAAAAAAAAAAAAAATTAATAATGCCGATTTTCCCGACTTCGACGACGTTCCATTTTTTTTTTTTCGCAAAATAATTTCTACCGTTCTCATGCGTTTTTGATTTAAAATATAATATTACCAGTAATACTAAAAAGATAATTTATCAACTAATATAAATAAAAACACGACTCTATTGAAATTGGTATTTGCTATATAGTTTTACTATCATAAAAATGTTTTTATTTATAAATCCGTAAATATAGTTGTACCATTTAATATGTTGATGACTACTAACTCTGTGGCATCAAACATTAGAAAAAAAAACACACTTCTTCATGTCTACCAGAATTTCTTATCGATACAAGTTCATTTATACTGTAAAAATGACGCTTTCTGTATACTTGCTTCCCTGATAGCTACAATCTACGAAAGTTTAAATGCAACGTCAATTGCCATCTTTTACGTCCCTAAATCCCATCAACCTCTTGTAATCCCGTCCACTCCCCTGTCTAAATCCAACTAATTTTTATGATTTTTTGGCATCCTCTGTACCCTGTATTTCTCACATTGTAAGGCCCTGCCCACCAGTGGCATCCTAGCCTTGTTTGTGGTGAAATGATTATAAAAAAAAGAAAAAAATTTAAAAATTATTAAGAAGTCTCCACATGCGAGGCTTTAAATAGAATTTATGATAACAATATGTAATATTGTAATGGGCTTTATTATTAAAACAATACGCAATATTTAAGGGGTTTAATTATCTAAACAATACGTAAGGGGAATAATTTTTATGATATAATAGATTATCTTGAACGGCAGTGCTAACTGACAAGTACATCCGGTTCTGGGTGAGGTCAACAGATACAAAGGACAAGGGTGGTTGACAGATACAAAAACAAAAGTGACAACCAGCTTGAAATGGGAAGGTCGGCAAAGATATGATTGATAGACTCAAGCGGCCATAAATAATAGCCAACCAAGGACAAATGTGTTTGATAGACATATCCGGCCGTCAACAATGTGACAACTCAAAAAAGTAAAAATGCGTGGGAATTTTAAGACTATATAAAGTTTAAAATTCTTGTCTGAAGCGAAAGAGATTTGCTAACGACTTTCCGACAGCTTCTTCGTGTGCGCGACTCTCTCTGGCTGCCCTCCTGATCCACACAAACGTCACTGACGAAAAATAAAAACATAAGATTATATTTTTGTACAGAGGTGATCCTTGCTGTTTGTCCAGATCCATTAGCAGTATATAACAATCAGTAATAATAGAAGGGGATTATTAATTATAACAATACGTAATATTGTAAGGGTTAAATTATTATAACAATGCATAATATTATAAGTATATTAATTCACTACTTAATAACTTTTAAAAACCGACCCCTCATTTTATATAAAGTAGAATCTTATAATAATATCCGTTCGTGTTTTGTTAAGTCCTTTCTATTATTGGAGGGTTTCTTTAAATATATTTTTCCAGTTGTTATTTGCTCTGCTTTTTCAAAAATTCGGTCTTTTCTTTTCTACATTAGAATGTATCTTGAAAATATTTGCTATCTTCTACTTTCCTAAAATGACATTGCATAGGTACAGAGAAAAAGGTGCAATACTAGATAATAATTTTAGCCAGACACTTAAACTCAGAATCAGAAAGAGAGAACAGTAATTTCGGGGGCACTTAATGAGGCAAGTGGCGTTAGAGAAACTGACACTTACAGGATACAATGAAAGCAAGAGGGCATAAGAAAGCAGTGAGTAACCTATATAACAGGCTTGTACAAATGGTTAGAATAATAGAGTGTAGCAGAGATAACAACAAGCCAATCCTTAGTAAAAGCTATAAAAATGGGGCAATAATTGTCTGCGTCCTGAACAGACATGTTAAATTGAAGAAATAGTATAGGACCTGCGAGTGTTTTATCTAAAAACACACAAAAAAATATAGTAGCATATATTTAATTATATACAGATATATATATCATATTAATTATATACAGGGTGTCCATAAAGTTCGTGTGTACTTTAAAAATTTTATAACTTTATTTATATTTGCGATAGAAATAATTTGTAAAAACGATTAGAAAGAAGTAAATTTATATGTTTTAAAGGTTTTATTGAAATTTTATTTAAGTTTCCACATGTCCTCCATCATTAGCAATACAAAGGGTAATACGATTATGCAGTTCACGGGAAACATTTGCCAACTGATTTACAGTAATGCCTGGAATCTCATTAGTTATTTTAGTTCTCCAATCTTCTAATGAACTAGGTTTGGTTGCATACAAAACTGTTTTCACGTGTCGCCATAAAAAAATTCTAATGGAGTCAAATCTTGCGAACGTGAGGGTAATAAAATGTTCTCCCCCATCTTTTGATCTATTTGATTAGGAAATTCTTGATTTAAAAACTAACACGCAGAGGAAAGTGACAAGGAGCTCCATCTTGTTGAAACACTGTATTTCAAGTTTAATTGTTCAAGCTCACTTTTTACAGTTTATTTCTATGACAAATACAAATCAAGTTGTAATTTTTTTAATGTGCACACGAAACTTATGGACACTCTGTATTTACGTTTCATAAGTATGGACAAGGAAAATTAAACCAAATAATTTACAATAAGGATTATATATGTAAGTCACACTAAACAGCTATGGATAGGATGTCACTTAATCAGAGTTACTTCCCCATAGAGTTGAGAAGACTGTGGTTAATAGAACTTTGAATGGAAATCAATGATTTTTTATACGGGACAAATCAGAAAGCAGGATTTGGATAATAACATTATAAGTGTCAATCGCTTTCGGTTTGTGGCTGCAATTAAAATCTCTGATATATTGCAAATATTATTTAATGAATCAATAATATTTAATTTCTGAATGTAACTACGTCAAAGTTTATATCAAAATTTATTCGCAAATCTGTTATATTTATTTATATTTTTAATATTTAATTTCAACATGATTTGAAATTCAGCGCTTCTTCGACGTCGGGAAACACGGTATAACTTATACAAAATAAATTTTTGGCCTTCGTCCACACTGGCCACACCCCAGAGGAATTGTTAAATATCTCTTAAGCATGTATAATGTGTTATATATGCAGATGGTATTCAAATGGCAGACTTGAATGAATTCGCTAAATTTGTTACTGGTTTTAACTTGAGACATGTTGTACATATATATATATATATATATATATATATATATATATATATATATATAGGGTGCGATGGATGAATTGTCGTTTAAGTTACGCAAAAATAAAAATAACACTCACATTTAACAGATATATTTACCAAAATTAGGCGAAAATACCATGAAATACTAAAGAGTAAATTCATTCGATAAAATCACCATTGAATTCAATTGCGGCCTTCAGATGACTTCGGAATCTCTGCAACTCCTTGTTTACGTTGGTGTATGCTGCCAAAATTATTATCTACAATTCATCTTTGGTATTCCAAAGAGTTTTGTTTGTCTCTCACTCAAATGCGCCTCACATAAAAATAATCATGGGTGCTCAGTGTGGAGAGTTAGGTGAGCAAATGTATGGGGTGATATGGTCGCAGAAATTGTCTGACAGCCATGACTGAGTGCTCCTGCTTGTGTTTCATGGTGCGAAACCTTGTTGCCAATAATAGTGTCTTTCAGTAGTCACCCCCTGACAGCACTACCAACTCAAGGTACTTGATGTAGGCCGCCGTGTTGAGTCTGAGGTCCCGTGAAAACACGAATGAAGGCACAATGTCACCATCACTAGTGATCACTTCAAACACGTTGATGGTGACTGCATGTATCATTTAACTCTTTCCGAATCCTCTGCACTGTCGTCAGATTGACATACAGATAAGCTGAATTGTTCGTATTCAAAGTATTGAAATGTTCGTATTCAAAGTATTGATATGTTCCGGTGCAAATGCCAAGCAGTACAGCATGCCGTTTCTAGATTTCTGGCAGAGTGAATTGCGTCATGGTGCTCTTTTTTTCACAGACGGTACCCAACTGACTCTACTATACTGTGCAGTGGACAAAATCAAAAACAATAAAAGCGCATGCGCGTAATTAAAAATATAAAACGGCGACAACTTACCCAACGCACCCTGTGTATATCTGTCAATTTGTATATGTATATCTACGTCGGCTGACAATGTCAGAAATGTCAGTTCGATTAGTAGAGAAATGTCAAAGATATGTCTCTTTAATTTGATCTCATAGTTTATACGAATTTATGTTGATAAATGTAAACAAATCAAGTATTTATAGCAAAAAGGGTTCGCAAAAATATCCGTTAAGAGAATGGCATATCAATTATTTGCCTGACTTTTTTTAAATTAATCAATCGGTGAGGTTTCTTTTTATCAATTTTTAAAAATAGCCCAGAGAAAAGAGTTCGTAGAAAATGCATTTACAATTTTAATCACATTTTTCCTTGCACAACTAATTTTCAAATGGCAATATTTTTCTCCTTGTTCTTTAAACTTTTCACATTTTTTGTCCTGAAGATGATGACATTGATAATAATGGTCGTAATAAAATTCACAATGCCATAAGTACCCACAACAATAAAGATAGCTGCACTGAGGGTAATACTTCTATGAATCTCTCTCTCTCACACACACACACACACACACACACACATACGTACATATATATATATATATATAACTTTTTGATTTATTTATCTATTAAGAGTCTGTATCCCGCAATGCGAATTTGCATCTTTCATTTACCGGTTTCCAGATGGATTGTTCTTTTCACCCTTTTCCAAATAATTTCATTCGTGTTTATCAAAAAGCACTTTTAATTTTTTTTAATTCGGCACTTGTTTTTCCTTTGTTTGAAGTTTGTATGGAAGTGTACACGGAAGCAGAAATAAGTGAAAAATATGTACATTTAGCCATTTATTCTGATAAAACATTACGTTATCGTACCTTTTACTTTTGTTCACCTTTTAAGAGTCTGTATCACGCTTGGAGGGTTTTTTTTTTAAATATGCGTATTTTTATTTAGCGGTTCCGAGATTGTCTGTTCTTTTCACTTTTTTTCAAGTGATTCCATTTTTGTTTTTAAAAAGTACTTTTATTATTTCTTTTTATTCAGGCCACCTTTGTCCTTGTCTGGGGGCCTCCTTCGTCATTAAATAAAGAATGTGAGACTCTCTACACCTTTTCGGCTTCACTCGAAAAGGTGTAGAGAGTCTCACACACTTATAGAGTCCAATCTTCATTATTATTATTATTATTATTATCTTCATTATATTTTGATTCCTGCTATGGTCACACTATCTACTAAGTCTGCGGAAAGACCTAAGGAAGGTAGTGGTGTATTTTTATGGATACATTTCATGATTTTTAAAAAAAATTTACAATAAGGTAATTAGATATACACGGATAAAAATGTTGTGGGCCGTATTTATCAAGACAATGTTTCTATATCTCTTAAGCTGGGATTTCCAGAGATTCTTTGAATATGTATTTTGTCCCATTTTTATCATTCCAAGCGCACCTACTATAACTGGCATAATTATTATATCATTTTTAATCATAATCCGATTTCTGCTATGGTTGCCTTTCCTACCATATCTGCGGAAAGACATAATGCAGGTCGTGATGTGTTGTTATGGCTACAGTTCACGTTTTTTCATATCTGCCATAACATCCCTAGCGTTACATAGACAAAGTTCTCCTTAATGTGTGGGCTATAGTTAAGAAGACAATTTTCTTTTATGTCTCTTAGATTCTTTCAATGTGTTGTTTTGTTCCATTTTTTATAATTCAAAGTGCACCCACTATCACGATTCCATAATTATTATTATGTCATTTTTCATCATATTCCGATTTATGTTATGGTCGCACTACCAAACAAGTCTGTGGGAAGACCAAAGGCAGGTCGTGGCGTGTTGTTATGTCTCCATTTCATGTTTTTCATATCTTCCCCATCATCCCTAGCCTTCTAAGTTCTCCTTAGTGTGTGGGCTGTACTTAATAAAACATTTTTTTATATCTCTTAAGCTGGGGTTTCCAGGGATTCTTTCAATGTGCTGTTTTGTTCCTTTTTTTATCATTCCAAGTGCACCTACTATCACTGGCACAACTCTTGTTTTCAATTTTCATATTTTTTCTATTTCAATTTCCAGGTCCTTATAAATTGACAGTTTTTTTAATTCCTTGGTCGTTATGTTACAATCATCTGGACAAGCCATATCAATCAACAGACAAGTTTTTTATTATTATTATTATTTCTTTTCACACAACTTTCTTTTTTCAACAGCGATCTTCAGTTATGGACGTTCTCCTTGACGCCGTACCTTTCGCTGAATAGTTGCGATGCCGAGCAGTGCAGATTCAGAAGCGAGGGAGAACGAGATTTTATTCCGATGTTCTCGTTATTATTAATATTATAATACTTTTTCATTTCTCATATTATTTTCTTGCATCCCGCACTTCCCTAAGTAGTGCTATATATTGGAAGAGTTGCATCAATAATTTTTAAAAAAATTTATTTGTTGCTTGTCGTCTCTGGTTTTTAGTGATATATCGGCAATTCTTCCATAGACACCCCAACGCTGCATCTCAAACTGAATCGATGACATAAAATGTTCTTCCGCTATTCTTCTGCTCAGACACGGAGCATAGTTTTATGCGTTTAGGAGAAGTGAGAGTGGGACAATGGTATCAACAGGTTGGTTAACTATTCATCTCACGCTTTTTGAAACCACGACAGAAGTCTTGTCGTCTCTATTGTTGCGACTCTACTGCTTGTTTATATATATAAAAATAAATAAACAAAGACAATCAGTCAATGTTAGGATTCCACACCTGAAGCGTTCAAATCATTTTCTGTAAGATAGGCCTTATTATTTTTGTATAGACTAAGCCAGGGGTTCTCAACGCGTGGGGAATTCTTACCAGAGTGGGTGAGTGTGTGGGGGTCTGGAGGCATTTTTTAAAACATTTTTTATATTTTTTATTGACTGCATATGGATTTTATGAGTGTAGAAAAACCTAAAATATATAATTAAAAATGGATAAAAATAATCCCTGTAAATGTATATGTATTAATAGGGGAAAATGACAATTTCCAATAATATATGCATATTATATAAAATGCATATTTTGAGCCCGACAGTCATGGAAAGGGAAAGGAATGACATTCTGATTTATGTTCAAATGGGTGCACCGGGAAAAAAATTTGAGAACTATTGAACCACGCACTGTGTAACATATTAATATTTTCTTCGTTCGCAAGGTTTTTTCTTTTTAATTGGGAAATTTGCATTCTGCGGTTATTCCACCGTGTTTTACGAATTCAGATGATAAGAACTGTTCGAAGAATATAGGAAATGCCAAACAACGCAAATATTTAAACTAATGGAATACGAGGCTTGATTTTCCATATTCCCAGTGTAGGCGACATAGAACCCAACTGATACAATAACAACTAGGACATCTCACGTTTGATAATTTCAAATCAGTGGTCGGTATGTATCTTAAACTTGCCAATTTAATTCCAATTAAACTATATTGATGCATTGTTTTTATTATTATTATTATTATTATTATTATTATTATTATTATTATTATGTTGCCATGTTTCATCACATTTCCATTTTTGCTATGGTCGCACTATCAGCCAAGTCTGCAGGAAGTCCTAAGGCAGGTCGTGGTGTGTTGTTATGGCGCCATTTCATGTTTTTTCTATCTCTCCTAACATCACGAGCATTACATAGACAAAGTTCTCCTTAATATGTGGGCTGTACTTAACAAGACAATTTTTTGTATATCTCTTAAGCTGGGGTTTTCAGGGGTTCTTTCAATGTGTTTTTTTTGTTCCATTTTTTATCATTCCAAGTGCACCTACTATCATTGGCACGATTCTTGTTTTCAATTTTCACATTTTTTTCTCTTTCAAATTCCAGGTCTTTATATTTTGACAATTTTTCGAATTCCTTGTTTGCTATGGTACAAGCCGGACAAGCCATATCAATTAATGAGGAAGGTTTTTTTTTCTTTTGGTTTTTAACAATAATGTCTGGCCTATTTGCTTCAATTTTTCTGTCTGTATAGATGGTGTAATTTTCTCTTTCTGTAACCGGTGCTGGGTGATGCTCATGCCAGTGTTTGTTTACATATTTCCCATAGAGTTTGCACATTGTCCAATGTAAATATACGATTTTTATATTCATTTGGGGCAAGTACAGAACATCCTGAGATTAGGTGGTCTATTGTTTCTTGGTATACATCACAGAACCTGCCTTTTAGATTATTATTATTATTATTATTATTATTATTAAAACATTTAAACAGGTGCTTCAGTTGAGAATAGGAAAAACAAGGATTAACAATGTTTAAATATATTTTGAAATAAAATAACAATTACCTATATAGTACTAACACTTTAAACTTTCATGTATGTCTCTGTGTTCCCAACATACTGATAAACGACTCATAGTACCCCTACTATTTTAGGAGCATATGGTATATTGATTGTCCAGTTTTAAAAGAAGCTAAAAAAGTGTAAGAGAGTTTGTATAACAGTTGAACATCACTTGAATATTACGAAATAATTTTAAACTTTGTTATACACTAGATTTTTTTGTCTCTTTTTAAGTCACGCTCTTCCATAAATGTTGTAAAATATTGGAAAAGTTACGTCAAATATTATCATTATGTAATTTTTCAACATATTTTGATTTCTGCTATGGTTGCACTACCAACCAAGTCTGCGGGAAGACCAAAGGCAGGTCGTTGCTTGTAGTTATGGCTCCATTTCATGTTTTTTCTATCTTCCCATCATCCCTAGCATTACATAGACAAAGTTCTCCTTAGTGTGGTCTGTACTTAATAAGACAATTGTTTGTATATCTCTTAAGCTGGGGTTTCCAGGGATTCTTTCATTGTGTTGTTTTGTTCCATTTTTTATCATTCCAAGTGCACCTACTATCACTGGCACAACTCTTGTTTTCAATTTCCACATTTTATCTGTTTGACTTTCCAGGTCTTTATATTTTGACAGTTTTTCAAATTCCTTGGTTGCTATGTTACAATCCGCTAGACAAGCCATATCAATTAATAGACGAGTTTTCTCTTTTAACAATAATGTCTGGCCTATTTGCTTCAATTTTTCTGTGTGTGTAGATCGTGTAATCCCATAGAATGGTGGCATCTTCTATTTCTGTAACCGGTGCTGGATGATGTTCATACCAGTGTTTGTTTACAGATTTTCCATAGTGTTTGCACATTGTCCAATGTAAATATTGCCCAACTCTATCGTGGCGATTTTTATATTCATTTGGGACAAGCACAGAACAGCCTGAGATTAGATGGTCTATTGTTTCTTGGTGTTTATCACAAATCCTGCATTTTGGATCCACATTATTATGCATAATATTTGCCTGAAAGTTTCTAGTGAAAAGACTTTGGTCTTGTGCTGCAAGAATAAAGCCTTCAGTTTCAGACTTTAATCCAGATGCACGTAACCATCGATGAGTATTAACTTTATCAACATTGGATTTATTGTCACGTTCTGGATATTGGCCATGCAGAGGTTTGTCTTGCCAGCGTTGTTTCATCTGTTCAAGAGCTTTATCTTTGGCTTTCATTTTCATATTTTTTTGCCGCAATAGTTGGTTCTTGGCTTCTGTTTTGCTTTTCTACAGAATCTACTAACTGTAAATCTTGTTTGTATTTACTGCCTTCCTTTATTATTGAATATTTTTTCTTTCCTTCTTCATGTTGCCTGACTAATTGTATCATCCAATCCTTTGTTGTTTCTATGTATGTTAGTAAGCCATTATTATTATTATTATTATTATTATTATTATTATTATTATTATTATTATTATTCGTTCTTTCATTCATTCATTCATTCGCTCCTTCTTCTCTTCATTTATTCTTTGACTTTTGTTACGTCTGGTATAGTCATTTAATCTGAACTTGATACTAAAAGTAAATTATAGTTTCCTAAAAAGAGTTATTGAAATAGTTGTTTGTAAGTATCTGATACCTATAATATGTGAACATCACTCATTAACATAATCCTTTGGTGTACTTAATAGGGATATTCTAGTTTAGCATCCTTACAACCATCTGTAGTCCATCGTACACATTTCTTTCTTTCAAGTGGTTATCAGTAGGTGTTAGTTAAGATCGGTTATCATTTGGGATCATCCACTAAATGAGTCTATTTAAGTTCTCAAATGGTTTCACATTATTTTTGAGTGAGCATTTTTGTAAAAAAAATATATATATTTCGTAAGATCTGAGTAGTACTTCTGTTTAAAATTTTTGTATTTCTTTAATGCATGAGATAAAAAGGAATCCTATCAGTGGAATATTTTCCAATCAGAACAGAGAAATGTATTCATAACTTCTACTCCCACAGCTTCTTTTCTCGCACTTTCCGCGCGTGAAAAGCTCTTCCGTATACTTGCTTCCTTGATAGCTACAATCTCCAAGAGTTTAAATTCAATTTTAATTGCCAACTTTTATATCCTTGAGTCTTATATTTCATCCTTTATCAATTGCCACTTCTTATCTTATCTCCTTGATTTTTATTCTTTCCTCCGACATCCCCTGTATCTTGTTCTTCTTTGTGCCTTTACGCTCAGGTAACACTTCTCACACCAGTATTCTAACCCTTCCCTTATCCATTTTCCGACATCCCCTACAACTTGTTACTCTTTCTTTTTACTCTCCGCTCATGTAGCCACCCCCATGCACACCAGTGGAACTACGGACTTGTTTGCAGTGAACCCATTAGGAAAAAAAAAAAAAACTCAAACCAATTTCTCCAAATACAATTGGGAATATTGGCATTCTCATTATTTTCTTTGAAGATTTTTACACGGACTTCCATATCAATAAGAAAGCATATTCATTTCTTGTGGTCTTTGACCACAATGTCTGGGCGATTAGCTGTGATTAATTATTTATTTATTTATTTATTTATTTATCTATTATTGTTGTTACTGTTGAAATTTTTACGGTTATAGTTTTCCAGCGTTTCACCGGAAATAGTTTTAAGTGACTCCCTATACAGTCTCAATACCTCAGACAGCAAGCACTTTCCGTAGGTTATTTTACTGTACCTAAATGATTTTTTTTTATATATTATTTACGCATGTAATTATTTATTCATTTTTCAACATTGTTATTCGCGGTGCCGTTCTGAGAGTATCAAGGTATGTCTGAAGCTTCATTTTAATCAACGACAATCTCTCCAATAACAAATGGCCGAATTTTCACGTGTACCTTCCACATTTTCTAAAAATATTTCCTCCAAGTAGTTCACACTTTTTTCAACCGCTTTAGTTACAATAAAGTTATCACCACAATGTGCAATATCTACCAATAAAAATTGATAGTAATTCTTTGTGATGACTACTTTGACTGGTCTGATGTGTTCAATAACTTCCTGACTAGACATAAACAAGTTCATAAAAAGTTTATTATTATGTTGTCATTTTTCACCTCATTTCGATTTCTGCTATGGTCGCACTTCCTGCCAAGTTTGCGAGAAGGCCTAAGACAGCTCGTGGTGTGTTGTTATGGCCCCATTTCATGTTTTATTTTATTTATTTCCTCTAACATATCTAGCGTTACATAAACAAAGTTCTCTTTACTGTGTGGGCTGTACTTAACAAGACAATTTTTTGTATATATCTTAGGCTGGGGTTTTCAGTGATTCTTTCAATGTGTTGTTTTGTTCCATTTTTTATCATTCCAAGTGCACCCACTATCACTAGTACGATTCCTGTTTTCAATTTCCACATTTTTTCTATTTCAATTTTATTATTAAATTATTATAATAATTATAATATATTATAATTATATTATTATATACATTATATTATATTATATATATTATATAATATATATTATATAATATATATTATATATATATATTATATTGTAATTATATTATTATATTTATTATATTATAATTATATTATAATAATTATACTATAATAATTACATTATTATTATTATTATTATTATTATTATTATTATTATTATTATTATTATTATCAATGTTATTATCTTCCTTTAGGAAAATAGAGAACTACACTTTCATGTGAGATGCTGTGTCAGTAAAAAAAAAAAGCAAATAAAAAAGGAACAAAAATTGTTGCACTGTCTCTGCAGTTTAGTTGCAACTCGGCACTTGGTAAGTGGATTGTCATCTTGAGATTCCCGAAAAAAAATGGATGACATTGATGACCAAATATTATCCTCAACATCACATACAGTTTTACATCAGTCTGTTCATTGCAGGAAAAAAAAAATAGGTGACAAATATGTTTTAAACAACGTCTGAAAAAATTATAGCATTTTTTCCTATCTATCTATCTATCTATCTATCTATTATGTCTTTATATAAATTAATTATGTTTTTATAATTTATTTAAATACTTATTTCTTAACGGTTCTGACGAATAATTCAACACTGAACCCCCCTTCATTGTCGTTTTGTTCTTATGTATGCATTTAAAACTATTTTTTGTGTAATACTAACTTCTCATACAAGATATTCTTTGTTAGCAATAGATACGGGAATAACTTCGGATAATTTAAACATATCAGAAAGAAAAAAAGAGTTCATTTAATTTATCAAAATAAGATAAAGAATTTTTGTCATAATTTCAGTGTGTGTTATGTATAAATTAACTTTCAAAGAACTGGGTTAATTCCATTTGAGCGGTCAGCTTTTTTAATCAACACTTTATTGTTTAATCTTTTAAAATTATTGATATTCATTTTTGATAATAGTTGATCGAAAAGCCAAACACGTCAGAAGGATAACCTCGCTTTTTTCTTTTATGGCCATAAAGCATCGAGACATCGATCACTTCGAGACGGTGCAATGGCTAACAAGTTTATCTCGCTAAAACAGATAAGACAGTGTAGGGAGTACGATCCTCGCTGGGTACCCCAAACCTTCGGCCTTTTGCCATATGTAAGCTACAATTAGAAAAACATCGAGATACCTGTTCTTAATAATGGTTCTTGTTAAGTAAACATGGTAAGTTCTAAACCATGTCTTCGCTTCTTCCTTAATAGAATTTTAAACCAATATAGTTTTCGCAATTGCGGATTCAGTGTTTACTATTCTTTTCAAATAGAAGAATACCGAATAGGAATCAGAATAAAAAATATTGACACAGTATAAAAAACGCTGTCTGTTCTCATGAAAAATCGGTATTTTCGGTCCTGTTAACGGAACGATTATAATGCTAATGAAATATTTTGCAAACAGATTTCAATTCAGAATCGCACACTCCTATACACTAAATACTCTCATAGACTTTCAGAGAAATCTTTACACGCAAACTAAAGACCCAGTTACCATTATCTTTCATTGAATACCCTTAGAAATAAAAGATGAATGCATAAAACAAGCACTTGGAATATTAACGCAGCAGATAATAGAAAACACGAAAATAAATGCAACTTTTTATTTTTGGAAATTTTTGACGGAATAATGACAAATATTTTGACGCAAAATATTGTAATGTTTTAGCCCGAATATTGACAAATATTTTGACGCAAAATATCGTTATATTTTGCCGCAAATATTGACAAATATTTTGACGCAAATATTGTAATGTGTTGTCGCAATTATTGACAAATATTTTGACGTAAAATATTGTAATATTTCGACACAAATATTGAGAAGTATTTCGGCGCAAATAATTGTAATATTTTGGCGCAAATATTGACAAATACTTTGACGCAAAATATTGTAATATTTTGGCGCAAACCTTTGACGGAATATTTCCCTCTAAATGAATAAGTGCCATGAGTCTTCTATGCCTTGCAGAGAAAAAAACATTAGTACACACTTTTACTGAGTATTTCAGATTTATTTTCTATTTCAACATTTTTCAATTAATTTTCTTCATTAATTTGCCATTAAAAGATTGAAATAATAAGTGTTTGTTTTGTCATTATTAATCTTTTTCACCTTTTTTTTACGCTTTCACTTTTTCAGCAACCTACCGACTAATTGGATGTACGCTGTGGTTAAGCGGATATCGGCTTGGAACGCGAAGTCGGAGAACCGAGTTCGAATTCTAGTTAAATTATACGTGAAAATACTTTTGGGAAAAATATTAATCGTCGCTTCTCCGTTCAGCTATGGGTTAAATATAAGAACAGATTCCTTTCTATAGACTTAGTTACAACCAGTCTACCGCTGAAATTAATAGCAATCTACTGCGGGCAAATCTTCTACCCAGTCAGCCATGTCTCTTTCAAGACTTGATCATCCAAGCGTGTATCATATATGTTACTTAACTGACTGACTGAATATTATAGAAACATAAGTAAAGATTGTACTAGGCATAAAGTGGGGGATAGGTTTTCTATTGTTATGAAATAATAAATTGATCCCCCACTAATTACAACTTTTTAATATAGTAATATAATGCTAAGAGCTACCAGAGTTAGGGAGACGTGGAAGGAAATGATCGCTTACGCCCTGAAAAACATGGCACATAAAAGAAGAAGAAGAAAATATAATCCTTCATTTCTCCCTCCAGCTATGGGTTAAATAGCAGGGTAGATTTGGTTCTGTAACCTTGGTTTGCAACCGGTCTGCCGTGGAAAATAATGGCAATCTACTGCGGGAACATAGTCTGCCAAATCAGCCATGTCTCTTTTGAATCATGGTCTCGCAATTATGGATCACGCATGGTACTTAAATGACTATCTATCCATCAGTATATTTTGCTAGATAGCTATGTTCATGACAGACCTATGTTCGCATCTGTCTATCTGTCTATTTATCTATCTATGACATTTGTGGTTCCAGAACTCAAAACCCAGCCTTTTAAAAACTAGGCGAAAGATATTTTGTTTTTGGCCATACAACACCAGTTTAATCAGTTCCAACTAGTGACATTAATAATATAAACAAGGCGCTGTATGAGATGTTATGTTGTTAAAACGGTCCTTGGATGTTTTCTTTGCTCTATAACTTATAACTCATGGAAGTTGAAGAAGACACAACTGACTCGCTGAGCATAATCTTGTATATCTTATGCTGAACATTGAACCAGTGGCGCTTACGTGAAACTGCAAGCAAAGTGACCTGGATACAGCTAAGTTGGCACTGATATTTTCCATCGGTTTTTGTCAGTGTTAGCGTGACACCGTAAATCGAAGGATATCAAAATTCCTCAGAAGCAGGACATATAATCTTTGTGTCGGCCTCTATCATACACTTATGGTAATAGTAACGGTTAAGACAATGTAATTATTTTCCCTTAGGGAAACATTTGGCATTTATTTACTGAACAGCCAGACCTGGCAAACGAGTTTGCATCGGCCCGTCGGATACTAGGCCTGTCAAGGTTCTCCTTGGTTACGTAATTCTGACTGGTGCTGTCCTCTTCCAATTTGCCAATGCTTAATGTTGGGTCTTCAGGGGTTGGTCGGTTTCAGTTTGGTTTTTCCTATTCGAGCTTACCGCCATGAATAGCCCTACAGGAGTTGAGATTACTGAGAAGAATAACCCTACTACAGGAAACGATCATACATTATTACACTGAATATACAACCCTAAATTATTAATGACAATAATACAATAAAATCAGTAAATATTAAAAAATAAAAGTAATAAAAGTATAAAATTATTATTAACTATATAATTTTTTTATTATTATTATACCGTATTTTTCAAAGGAGATTAAGAAAGGCGAAATCTGGAAAACCTGGTTGCATCGGGCTGTCGGATTCTTAATCTGTCAAGGTATGCCTTGGTTACGCCAGTCCGACTGGCATTCTTTATTCCGCCGGTTTGGCCGTTGATATCGTGTAGATCTTTAACGATTACAACTGTTGGAGTCTTAAGAAATTTATCGCGTTCATATGGTTCTTCCTCGTTCAGATTACGGCTACGAGTGGTCATACGGGCATTGGAACTCGAGACCTAGCTGTTGGGATTAAGGAGATAAGAAACAACCATATATTATATTGGATGTCAGCGTGATCAGTTTGTTACAAATGTATCACTTTGACTTTGTATCACTTCAGTAGCTAAATCCACTGCTAGGAAGGTTGGGTCACTGTGTCAGGCCAGGATGTTTTTCCCGACTGAATCTATCTTGCATATATACAAATCAACCATTCGTGGAGTACTGCTGCCATATATGGACAGACGCCCCTGCTGTTCATCTCAGTGTTCTTGACAGGCACCAAAGGAGAATCAGTAATGTGATAGGTACCGACCTGGCGGCTCGACTCCAGCCACTTCCCCACCGACGTGATGTGGCTTCCCTTTGTCTGTTCTAGAAATACTTTCATGGCTTCTGCTCCAACGAACTTGAGTCCCGCTGCCCCTGCAACAGGTGTTTACTCTTACAACCAGACTGGCAACCGAGTCTCCCCCATTCACAGTTAGATCAACCAAATGCAGACGAAAATTCTTTTCTCGCACTTCCCGCCTGTGGAACTCGCTTCCATAGTCTTGCTTTCCTAACGGCTACAACCTCCAGGAATTTAAATGCAATGTCAATACTCATCTCTTAACCACTTGACGCTAGTTCTTTCTTCACGACCCTATATATCCTTTCCTTTCTCTCCACCTTTGCAACTGTCATCAAACTTGTATTCCCACCCTTCTCTTGCTCCTTTCTAACTGGTTCGTCTTTTTCTTCACGCTCTTCTATCTAGTGTTTTTACTCTTATGAAGCCCCCTGCACATCAGTGGCGTTACCGCTATGTTCGGGGTGATACAATAAAAAAAAATAACAATAATAGAAAAAAATCAATAAATAAGAAAAAGATAAAATAATAAAAATGTAAATACTAAGATTAGTCGGTTTTTGATGAGGAAACATTCGCTTTCATTATCCGGACATTCTAATATCGGTTGAATTTTCAGAATCTTTCTCTTAAAACAATTTTGCAGGAAAATAAATTTCTAAAGAAAAATATATTTTCCAAAGTTTAATAGTTTATCGCCATTATTAATGACGGTTTCTATCTTAGACTTTTATTGAAGTAGTGTGAAATTTTAACATAATGACTATGTCATTATTTTATCTTTTAGTTACATAAACTATCCATTTAATTGTTGGTTTGGTTGTCCTCAAGAGATGTGGTTTCCATTATTTGGTAATCTTTTTTATTATATAACGCCAGTCTACACTGTTCAAAGAAAAATGTTCACTTGCTCAGAGCCAATTTTAACCATTGTTCTTAGGATACAGTTGCATACAGCCTACAGTTTTTAAACTTGTAAACGGGTATGCTGTCCTGCATGATATCTTGGTAAAAGTCATGATCTGTCGTGGATAGGAGCAAGAGGTGATCTCTTGCGAATTCCAATAATTGCAATGACCAGCCTAGCCGAAGTTCACGCTAAGTTATCAGATGGTAGAGAAACAGATAAAAGATAACATAAATACTTACATTTAAATGCTATTCCACTTTCTATTTAAGGCTTAGCTCACTGGTACACCCTATATATGAATTTTCTCGAGCCACAAGATTAGCAACTAGCTCCCACCCTTTTACTGTGGAACAATTCATTTGTAAACGCAAATTCTACTTCGTCAGCTTCTTTTCTAGCACTACCCGCCTGTGGAATTCCCTTCCGTTTACTTGCTTCCCCGACAGATACAATCTCCATGAATTTAAATGTAAAATCAAGAGTCATCTCCTATCTCACTAACCTGTATCCTCTCTCTCATGGAATTCCCTTCCGTTTACTTCCTTCCCCGACAGCTACAATCTCCAAGAATTTAAATGTAAAGACAATAGTCATCTCCTATCTCACTAACCTGTATCCTCTCTCTCATGGAATTCCCTTCCGTTTACTTGCTTCCCCGACAGCTACAATCTCCAAGAATTTAAATGTAAAATCAATAGTCATCTCCTATCTCACTAACCTGTATCCTCTCTCATGGAATTCCCTTCCGATTACTTGCTTCCCCGACAGCTACAATCTCCAAGAATTTAGATGTAAAGTCAATAGTCATCTCCTATCTTAATAACCTGTATCCTCTCTCTCATGGAATTCCCTTCCGTTTACTTCCTTTGCTGACAGCTACAATCTCCAAGAATTTAAATGTAAAGTCAATAGTCATCTCCTATCTCACTAACCTGTATCCTCTCTCTCATGGAATTCCCTTCCGTTTACTTGTTTCCCGACAGCTACAATCTCCAAGAATTTAAATGTAAAGTCAATAGTCATCTCCTATCTCAATAACCTGTATCCTCTCTCATGGAATTCCCTTCCGTTTACTTCCTTCCCCAACAGCTACAATCTCCAAGAATTTAAATGTAAAGACAATAGTCATCTCCTATCTCACTAATCTGTATGCTCTCTCATGGAATTCCCTTACGTTTACTTCCTTTGCTGACAGCTACAATCTCCAAGAATTTAAATATAAAGTCAATAGTCATCTCCTATCTCACTAACCTGTATCCTCTCTCTCATGGAATTCCCTTCCGTTTACTTGCTTCCCCGACAGCTACAATCTCCAAGAATTTAAATGTAAAGTCAATAGTCATCTCCTATCTCAATAACCTGTATCCTCTCTCTCATGGAATTCCCTTCCGTTTACTTCCTTTGCTGACAGCTACAATCTACAAGAATTTAAATGTAAAGTCAATAGTCATCTCCTATCTCAATAACCTGTATCCTCTCTCTCATGGAATTCCCTTCCGTTTACTTCCTTCCCCGACAGCTACAATCTCCATGAATTTAAATGTAAAATCAATAGACATCTCCTATCTCACTAACCTGTATCCTCTCTCTCATGGAATTCCCTTCCGTTTACTTCCTTCCCTGACAGCTACAATCTCCAAGAATTTAACTGTAAAGACAATAGTCATCTCCTATCTCACTAACCTGTATCCTCTCTCTCATGGAATTCCCTTCCGTTTACTTGCTTCCCCGACAGATACAATCTCCATGAATTTAAATGTAAAATCAAGAGTCATCTCCTATCTCACTAACCTGTATCCCCTCTCTCTATGGAATTCCCTTCCGTTTACTTGCTTCCCCGACAGCTACAATCTCCAAGAATTTAAATGTAAAGTCAATAGTCATCTCCTATCTCACTAACCTGTATCCTCTCTCTCATGGAATTCCCTTCCGTTTAATTCCTTCCCCGACAGCTACAATCTCCATGAATTTAAATGTAAAATCAATAGTCATCTCCTATCTCACTAACCTGTATCCTAACTCTCATGGAATTCCTTCCTGTTTACTTCCCTTCCCTGACAGCTACAATCTCCAAGAATTTAAATGTAAAGTCAATAGTCATCTCCTATCTCAATAACCTGTATCCTCTCTCTCATGGAATTCCCTTCCGTTTACTTCCTTCCCCGACAGCCACAATTCCAAGACTGAAATGTAAAGGCAATAGTCATCTCCTATCTTCACTAACCTGTATCCTCTCTCATGGAATTCCCTTCCGTTTACTTCCTTTATTAAGGGCTACAACTCAAGAATTTAAATGTAAAGTCAATAGTCATCTCTTATCTCACTAACCTGTATCCTCTCTCATGGAATTCCCTTCCGATTACTTGCTTCCCCCGACAGCTACAATCTCCAAGAATTTAGATGTAAAGTCATAGTCATTTCCTATCTTAATAACCGGTATCCTTCTCTCTCATGGAATTCCCTTCCCTGTTTACCCTTTGCTGACAGCTACAATCTCCAAGAATTTAAATGTAAAGTCAATAGTCATCTCCTATCTCACTAACCTGTATCCTCTCTCTCATGGAATTCCCTTCCGTTTACTTGCTTCCCTGACAGCTACACCCTGCAAGAATTTAAATGTAAAGTCAATAGTCATCTCCTATCTCAATAACCTGTATCCTCTCTCATGGAATTCCCTTCCGTTTACTTCCCTTTGCTGACACACAATCTCCAAGAATTTAAATGAAGTCAATAGTCATCTCCTATCTCACAATCCTGTATCCTCTCTCATGGAATTCCCCTTCCGTTTACTTCCTTTGCTGACAGCTACAATCTCCAAGAATTTAAATGTAAAGTCAATAGTCATCTCCTATCTCACTAACCTGCATCCCAACTCTCATGGAATTCCCTTCCGTTTACTTCCTTCCCTGACAGCTAACCTCAAGAATTTAAACAAAAAGTCAACAGTCATCTCCTATCTCAATAACCTGTATCCTCTCTCATGGAATTCCTCCGGCCAGCTCTCCCCGACAGCTACAATCTCCAAGAATTTAAAATGTAAAGGCAATAGTCATCTCCTATCTCACTAACCTGTATCCTCTCTCATGGAATTCCCTTCCGTTTACTTCCTTTGCTGACAGCTACAATCTCCAAGAATTTAAATGTAAAGTCAATAGTCATCTCCTATCTCACTAACTCCGTATCCTCTCTCTACGGAATTCCTTCCGATTACTCTTCTGCTTCTCCGACAGCTACAATCTCCAAGAATTTAGATGTAAAGTCAATAGTCATCTCCTATCTTTTAATAACCTGCTGTATCCTCTCTCTCATGGAATTCCTCCTGTTTACTTCCTTTGCTGACAGCTACAATCTCCAAGAATTTAAATGTAAAGTCAATAGTCATCTCCTATCTCACTAACCTGTATCCCTCTCTCTCATGGAATTCCCTTCCGTTTACTTGCTTCCCTGACAGCTACAATCTCCAAGAATTAAATGTAAAGTCAATAGTCATCTCCTATCTCAATAACCTGTATCCTCTCTCTCATGGAATTCCCTTCCGTTTACTTCCTTTTGCTGACAGCTACAATCTCCAAGAATTTAAATGTAAAGTCAATAGTCATCTCCTATCTCAATAACCTGTATCCTCTCTCTCATGGAATTTCCTTCCGTTTACTTCCGTTGCTGACAGCTACAATCTCCAAGAATTTAATGTAAAGTCAATAGTCATTCATCTCACTAACCTGTATCCCCCTCTCATGGAATTCCCCTTCCGTTTACTTGCTTCCCTGACAGCCACAATCTCCAAGAATTTAAATGTAAAGTCAATAGTCATCTCCCTATCTCACCAACCTGTATCCTCTCTCTCATGGAATTCCCTTCCGTTTAATTCCTTCCTGACAGATACACCTATGAATTTAAATGTAAAATCAATAGTCATCTCCTATCTCACTAACCTGTATCCCCTCTCTCATGGAATTCCCTTCCGTTTACTTGCTTCCCCCGACAGCTACAATCTCCAAGAATTTAAATGTAAAGTCAATAGTCATCTCCTATCTCACTAACCTGTATCCTCTCTCTCATGGAATCTCTTCCATTTAATTCCTTCCCGACAGCCACAATCTCCATGAATTTAAATGTAAAATCAATAGTCATCTCCTATCTCACTAACCTGTATCCTAAATCTCATGGAATTCCCTTTCCGTTTACTTCCTTCCCTGACAGCTACAATCTACAAATTTAAATGTAAAGCTCATAGTCATCTCATCTCAATAACCTGTATCCTCTCTCAAGGGAATTCCCTCTCGTTTACTTCCTTTGCTGACAGCTACAATCTCCAAGAATTTAAATGTAAAGGCAATAGTCATCTCCTATCTCACTAACCTGTATCCCCTCTCTCATGGAATTCCCTTCCGTTTACTCTCCTTTGCTGACAGCTACAATCTCCAAGAATTTAAATGTAAAGTCAATAGTCACTTCCTCATCTCACTAACTCATCCTCTCTCTCATGGAATTCCCTTCAGTTTAATTCCTTCCCCGACAGCTACAATCTCCATGAATTTAAATGTAAAATCAATAGTCATCTCCTATCTCACTAACCTGTATCCTAACTCTCATGGAATTCCCTTCCGTTTACTCCCTTCCCTGACAGCTACAATCTCCAAGAATTTAAATGTAAAGTCAATAGTCATCTCCTATCTCAATAACCTGTATCCTCTCTCATGGAATTCCCTTCCGTTTACTTCCTTCCCTGACAGCTACAATCTCCAAGAATTTAAAATGTAAAGGCAATAGTCATCTCCTATCTCACTAACCTGTATCCTCTCTCATGAATTCCCTTCCGTTTGCCTCCTTTGCTGACAGCTACAATCTCCAAGAATTTAATGAAGTCAATAGTCATCTCCTATTCACCATTAACCTGTATCCTCTCTCTCATGGAATTCCCTTCCGATTACTTGCTTCCCTGACAGCTACAATCTCCAAGAATTTAAATGTAAAGTCAATAGTCATCTCCTATCTCAATAACCTGTATCCTTCTCTCATGGAATTCCCTTCCGTTTACTTCCTTTGCTGACAGCTACAATCTCCAAGAATTTAAATGTAAAGTCAATAGTCATCTCCTATCTCAATAACCTGTATCCTCTCTCATGGAATTCCCTTCCGTTTACTTCCTTTGCTGACAGCTACAATCTCCAAGAATTTAAAATGTAAAGTCAATAGTCATCTCCTATCTCACTAACCTGTATCCTCTCTCTCATGGAATTCCCCTTCCGTTTACTTGCTTCCCCGACAGCTACAATCTCCAAGAATTTAAATGTAAAGTCAATAGTCATCTCCTATCTCACTAACCTGTATCCTCTCTCTCATGGAATTCCTTCCGTTTACTTGCTTCCCCGACAGATACAATCTCCATGAATTTAAATGTAAAATCAATAGTCATCTCCTATCTCACTAACCTGTATCCCCTCTCTCATGGAATTCCTTCCGTTTACTTGCTTCCCTGACAGCTTTTCATGTAATCTCCAAGAATTTAAATGTAAAGTCAAGGTCATCTCCTATCTCACTAACCTGTATCCTCTCTCTCATGGAATTCCTTCCTGTTTAATTCCTTCCCCGACAGCTACACCCCATGAATTTAAATGTAAAATCATTAGTCATTCATCTCACTAACCAATGTCCCACCCCAGTGGAATTCT
Source organism: Ascarosepion bandense (assembly GCA_037127315.1). Classification (NCBI taxonomy): domain Eukaryota; kingdom Metazoa; phylum Mollusca; class Cephalopoda; order Sepiida; family Sepiidae; genus Ascarosepion; species Ascarosepion bandense. Next base: position 2,688,109 of record JBBBDQ010001509.1, on the reverse strand, counting down.
TCCGTTTACTTCCTTCCCTGACAGCTACAATCAAGAATTTTAAATGTAAAGTCAATAGTCATCTCCTATCTCAATAACCTATCCTCTCTCATGGAATTCCCTTCCGTTTACTTTGCTGGAGTGTTACAATCTCCAAGAATTTAAATGTAGCTACAATAGTCATCTCCTATCTCACTAACCTGTATCCTCTCTCATGGAATTCCCTTCCGTTTACTTCCTTGTTGACAGCTACAATCTCCAAGAATTTAAATGTAAAGTCAATAGTCATCTCCTATCTCACTAACCTGTGTCCTCTCTCATGAATTCCCTTCCGTTTACTTGCTTCCCTGACAGCTACACCCTGCTAATTAGGATGTAAAGTCAATAGTCATCTCCTATCTTAATAACCTGTATCCTCTCACATGGAATTCCCTTCCGTTTACTTGCTTCCCTTGACAGCTACAATCCCCAAGAATTTAGGATGTAAAGTCAATAGTCATCTCCTATCTTAATAACCTGTATCCTCTCTCTCATGGAATTCCCTTCCGTTTACTTGCTTCCCTGACAGCTACAATCTCCAAGAATTTAATGTAAAGTCAATAGTCATCTCCTATCCTCAGCCATCTGCATACCCTCTCTCAAGGAATTCCTCTGCTTTACCTCCTTATTGACACACAAACCATGACCTCCCAGCCCAGTCATTGTCACCTCATCTGACTAACCTGTATCCTCTCTTCCTCATGGAATTCCTTCCTGATTACTTGCTTCCCCGACAGCTACAATCTCCACAATTAAACAGTCATAGTCATCTCCTTATCCTAATGTGTCCGTGTCTTCCTCCCACACACCCCTTCCGAGCCATCTCTCATTCGTCGGCCAGCTGCCGCACCTCCAGCATTTCACCAAAGCCCACGAGCCTGCCTCCCACCGACCGATTGTCTTAATTTTTCTGATTACTGTTTCTGATAGCGCACATCAAGAGTTTTAGTGAAACAAGAGCTACAGCTTTCTGAGTCTGACATCCCAGATTCTTTTCTAGAATTTCTTCTGGTTACTTTTTTGCTTGACAGCCATCTTCCATATCTGACAAGAAACACATTTACTTCGATTCTACACTAATCAGATCTTCTTCTTCATGAATTTTCCAGCGATTTGCTTCCTCTGACAGTTGTCTTCCAGATTTTAATGGTAAGTTTAATATTTGTCTCTTATCTTCATTAACTTCTCCAGATCTCTTCTTCGTAATTTCTTTATGTTTATTTCTTTACGGACAGCTGCATCGTAATTTTATCAGAAACACAGGTCACACTTCTCCCATCTCTTCACTAACTTGTATCTTCTCTGGACTTCCTTCGTTTGTCGATGGTTTTCCTCATATGTTATTCCCGTAGCTCGACACGTTGTGCCGAGACGATTTTCCGAGTCGATGAATCGGGGATTCCTTTCTTTCTTCCATGAATTCTTTATGTTTACATTTCTTTTTCATTGACGTAGCTGTGAATTTCTAAGACATCTTGGTTGTAAAGTCGATATCACATTTCTGGTCTTCCTACTTGTCTGATTCTCTTCATGCTATTTTAATGGCCTCAGCCCATTTCCTCTACCGGCATTTTCAATCTTCTTTGTACATTTCTGGCAGTCCTATATCTCAATGCTATTTTCCTCCTATAAGCTCTCAAGTACTAGGAAGCTGGAGGATCATAAAAAAGGTGATATCAACGCATCAGATAATGTAAGTCAAGAAAAGGATATGTCTCTACTAGAAGTTGTCATTGCTCTTTTCAGAAGAAAAAGTGTTCATTCCACTCACATGTTATCTGCGCGTAATTCAAATATACCCAAACTGAATGGAAGTGAACTCGGATCTCCGATTTCTAATTCCAAGCCGTTATCTATTATACCCTAACCCTAACCTACCGCTTGGAATTCGCAAGAGATCACCCATGTTGGTAATTACAAGACCCGCTCAGTTAAGTGCCATACATGATACACGATGTTTTGAAAGAGACATGATTGACTGGGCAAATGATTATCCTGCAGTAGGTTGCTATTGCTTTTTGTGGTAGACTGGTTGCCAGCCAATGCTATAGAACCCAATCTGTCCTATTATTTAACCCATAACTACAGGGAAGAGACGGATTAATACCTTTTCCAAGGGTATTTGTGAGTAAGTGAACGCGAGGAATTCGAACCCGGTTCCCCCATTTGTCGTTCCAAGTCGATATTCACTGCACCATAACGCACATCCGAAGAACTAGACGCTTACAGCATCTTGTATTCCCAAGCGGTCACCCATCTAAGTACTGACCGGGCTCAACGTTGCTTAACTTCGGTGATCGTACAAGAACAGGTTCTTCAAAGTAATATGACCGTAATTAATGCCCCCACAAACCCAAGCTTACAGCATCTGGTATTTACAAGTGGTCATCGGTCTAGGTACCGACCCGGCCAGCGTTGCTTAACGTCGATGAACCTAAAAGAACAAATTTTTAAACGTAATATGACTCGAATGAATGCCACCAGCACAACCAAGCTTACAATATCTGGAATGTGCAAGCGATCACCTGTTTACATACCGAACCGTCTAGCGTTGCTTAACTTTCCTGATTTGCAGTAAGAGGTGCTTAAACATAATATGACCGTCAGCAACGCCACCTATACATTCATGCTTACAGCATCTGGTATTCATAAACGGTCACCGATCTGTGTGCTTATTTTCCTGACATTGCCTAACCTAAATGATTGCACAAGAACAAGCGTTTAAAAAAATATGACCGTAAGCAATACCATCCACACATCTAAACTTACAAAATCTGTTATTCTTAAGTGGTCTTCGATGTAAGCACCTACACGGCTGATATTTTTATACATTGAAAATCGTAAGGGTAAAACATATTATGACTGTACACGTTGTCACCCAAACTTCTAAACTGACAGCATGTAATCTTGGCAAACGGTACCATATGACCGTAAAAAATGCTACCTGCACAAAACTTTAAAAAGCTTTTGTCATTCTGAAAGGTCACCGTTTGAGGTACTGACCAGACTGACATTGCTGATATGAAATGATCGCATTAGAACAGTTATTTAAAAATGATATTATTTTAAGCAATGCCACTATCGTGGGTCCTTACCTGTAACTACAGAATGAACTCTATATACTACGCCTCAGAGAGAGAGAGAGAGAGAGAGAGAGAGAGAGAGAGAGAGAGAGAGAGAGAGTTCTTTTCGGATGTTAACCAGATCCATAACAGCCACCCACATATGAAAGCTTGCAGCCTCTGTTTACCGATGAATGTCCCGACCCGACTGACGTTGCTTGATTCTCGTATAGAATAGTTTTTAAACATAATATGCCCATTTGCAATACTATTCGCATATCTAGCTTACAGCATCTGAAATTTGCAAGTGGTCACTAATCTAGCTGCAGAACAGACAGTGGAAGCTTAAGATCGTACAAGAACAGATATTTAGAAATAATATAACCTTAAGAAATGCCACCCACACATATAAGCTTGCAGCATTAGGTATTCGAGCTGTCACAGATATCGATACCGACTTTGCTGAAGTAATTTAACTTTGATGATTGTACGAGAACTGTTTTTTATTTAATTTACGAGCGTAAGTAATGCCACCCAGATATTTAAGATTACAGCATCTGGTATTCACAAGCGGTCACCCATCTAGGTACTGACACGGATGACGTTGCTTAACATCAATAATTATATAAGAATAAGTTTTTAAGTATAATATGACTGTATGCATTGCTACCCTAACATCTAAACATACAGCATCCAGTAATCATAAGCAATTACCGATGTAGGTATTGACCTGGCTGATGTTGCTTAACTTTGAGGATTGTATGAGAAGAGGTTTTCAAATATATTTTGACATAACACCATTCGTGCATCCAGACTTACTGCATCTGTTATTCACAAGCAGTAACTTATCTAGAGACCCACACGTCTGACGTTGCTTAACTTCGTTCATCGTATGAGAATAGGGTTTTAAACATAATATGACCGTTAGAAATACCACACACACATCCAAGTTTCGAGTTTCTGGTATTGACCAAACTGACAATGCTTAATATCAATAATTGTACGAGAACGTGTGTTTAAAAACAATATGACCGTAAGCAATGCCACCCATACATCTAAGATTACACCATCTGGTGTTCACAAGCGGTCACCGATCTAGGTACTGACACGGATGACGTTGCTTAACATCAATTATCGTATAAGAATATATTTGTAAGTATAATAAAACTGTATGCATTGTTACCCTAACATCTAAACATACAGCATCCAGTAATCGTAAGCAATTACCGATGTAGGTATTGACACGGCTGATGTTGCTTAACTTTGAGGATTGTATGAGAAGAGGTTTTGAAATATATTTTGACGTAATCAATACTACCCATGCATTCAAGTTTACTGCATCTGTTATTCACAAGCGGTTACCTATCTAGTGACCTGCACGTCTAACGTTGCTTAACTTCGTTCACCGTACGAGGACAGGTTTTTAAAATTAATATGACCGTTAGCAAAGCCACACACACATCCAAGTTTTGAGCTTCTGGTACTGACCACACACATAATGCTAAATATCAATAATCGTACAAAACATGAGTTTAAAAATAATATGACCGTAAGGAATACCACCCATACATTTAAGTTTACAATATCTGATAAAGCAAGTGGTCGTAGATTTAGATACTTATCAGGCTGATGTTGATTAATTTCGATGCTAGTAAGAAAACACGTTATTAAACGTAATATTAACAAAATCAATACAACCCGCACATTCAAGCTTACAGTATCTGGTATCCGCAGGCAGTCACCGATCTAGTTTTCTACCAGGGTGGCGTTGCTACTAGAACGGGTGCCTAAACATAATTTGAACGCAAGAAATGCCACTCACACATCTAATCTTGCAGCATCTTGTATTCGTAATCGGTAACCGATATAGCTACCAACAAGGCTGATGTCGCTTAACTACGATGATCTTATGTGAACGAGTATTTAACCTAATATGACCGTAAGCAATGCCACACGCAAATGTAAGTTCTATGAGATCAAATGTGTTCCAGAACCAAATAAAAATTAAGTTAACAGAAAAGAAAAGAAAATAGAATATTCTTATTTGCTATAACTACTTTCATACAATAAACTTTGATTAATAACTTTCTAGGTTTTTAATGAAGTGTTCCAATTAAATTACTAATGAGAAAATGATTCTAATATTAGTTTGAAGGCAGACAAATCTATATGCGTTTATAGAAAGAGAGAGGCGCTTTTCTAAGCGGAGGTTTAGGGTTAGCCTCTGGAACCCTGACATACTGACGTGTGTTTTGCTCAATAACTGCTTGCAGTCATTAGTCGTGAAGTTAGTTGTTCTCGACCTTCTTTAATTTTAAGGCTTTCATCATCAGTACGGCAATGGCTTCATTGTTTTTCTCACATTTTCATCCACTTTAAGTCGAAAATGATAAAAGCGTGACAGAATAACTCACCCGAAAAGTACACAGTTTGACTATGTGGAAACAAGGCAAACGATAGCTGAGTTTCAGTCAAGTGCCATATGTGATACACGCTTGGGCGATCATGTCTCGAAAGAGACATGACTGACTGGGCAGAAGATTATCCCTCAGTAGGTTGCCATTGCTTTCTACGGTAGACTGGTTGCCGACCAAGGCTATAGAACCCAATCTGTCCTGCTATTTAACCCATAACTGGAAGGAAGAGACGTATTAATACTTTTCCCAAGGGTATTTGCACATAAGTGAATACAATGGATTCAACTGGAATTCGAACTCGGCTCCCCAGCTTCTCGTTCCGAGCCGATATCCACTGTACCACAACGCACATAAGCGATAGTTGAGTAGTAATAATAATAAAAAGAATTGGAGTAGATAGATCGATCTATCGCCCGGTTCACACTCCACCCACGTCTATTGAACAGGTTAAGATGTTCATCCCTTGTTCCCTGTTTAGGATGTGGTTTCCGGCTGTCTGTTTTCCACTCTTTTCACTTAGTTTTTTTTTCAATTGGAGTAGATAGATCTATCTATCGAACTGTTCACACTCCACCCACGTCTATTGAACAGGTTAAGAGGCTCATCCCTTGTTCCCTTTTTAGGATGTGGTTTCTGCCTTTCTCTTTTCCAATCTTCGCACTTAGTTTTGTTTTTCAATTGAAGTAGATAGATCTATCTATCGCCCGTTCACAAACCACCCACGTCTATTAAACAGGTTAAGAGGCTCATCCCTTGTTCCTTGTTTAGGATATGGTTTCCGGCTTTCTCTTTTCCAATCTTCGCACTTAGTTTTTTTTTCAATTGAAGTAGATAGATCTATCTATCGCCCTGTTCACACTCCACCCACGTCTATTGAACTGCTTAAGAGGCTCATCCCCGTTCCCTGATTAGGATGTGATCCGGTTCACACTCCACCCACGTCTATTGAACAGGTTAAGAGGCTCATCCCTTGTTCCCTGTTTAGGATGTTGTCTCCGGCATTCTCTTTGCCAATCTTTTCTCTATTACGCAGCCCCCTGCACATCAGTGGCGTTACCGCCTTGCTCGGGGTGATATGATTAAAAAAAACAGAAAAACAACAAGGCTTGAACAAGACAATTACTGGTCCTTGGTCGAAACAATGTCTCTATAACAATATCCATATCAACCAATATTAGAACAATAGTTCGCAATAATACCATGAGAGAGTGAATGGCGTAGTTTATGGATTAGTCAGTCAGTTAAGTGCCATACGTGATACACACTTCGAGGGATCATGTCTCGAAAGGGACATAACTAACTTGCCAGAAGATAATCCCGCAGTAGGTTGCCATTTGTCTCTGCGGTAGACTGGTTGCCAACCAAGGCTATTCAAATGTCATGGAAAAGATGCATAAAATTATTATAAGCCATTTTTACTATCTGTATCTTTTATAACTTCATCATGGTTTTTTTGTTAAATTAAATATATAGACACTGAATATTTGTCGTGTAGTCGAATGAGTCACTTAATGATACACAAATCCGCCGTGTACATGTCCACTAAACAGTCGAGACTCTTTGGCGGAAGGGAAAGAGAACGACTCCTGGTGGGTCAAATAACCGACTACCCGCAAAAGCAAAAGTTCGTATCAGTTTAAAGACTATATCAACTCCTGACTCTTTGGCAGAAGGGAAAGAGAACGACTCCCGGTGGGCCATTCGTGTGTGCGATCTCTTTTCAGCTGCCCTACTGATCTACACTAGCGTCACCAAGGAAGAATATAAATGTAAGATATATATATATATATACGCTTTCCTCTTTGTTTTTCCAGATCTAGCCGTAGTATATAACAGGTAGATACAAATGCTTTAGTTTTTTTTTTGTCGTCTTAAACTTATAGTACCATTATACTAATCCAATAGATAATACGCAAAGTGACAGAAACTTTTCTTTTGTTCATTGTTACGATTTTTTTTTAGCCATTCTTCTTTATTGCTTTTCCTTTGCAAATTTCCCCATGCTTTTCCGTCTTTCTTTCACCTCCAAGCTGCTTCTTGGTCACGTGTCATGATAACAAATTTGTCCGCCGTCTTTGTACAATCAGCACTGCTGGTGTCGGTTTAGAGATCCAATCATTTTGGAAAGGAAATGTGGGACGCAAGAGAGAAGCATTTACCAAGACATCTATTGGAAGTCTGCAGATGGATGGATAAGCAGGCAGAATCTCAGCAAATATCTCACATTCGGCGGCCGCTGTTCGTTGGCTGCTAGCCAAAGGTCACGAAACTCGGCAAAAGGTTTTTCGTTTAAGCGTCAGCTGAGATAAAGATCTAAAGAGATTCTCGTTGGAACGAGATGTAGTCGGAGAGGTCACTTGGCAGTGATGAATAAATATGCATTGACAACACAGCAGTGGAATAATCGGTATACATTCAATGGCAATTCGAGCAACGAAAAAGGTGTTGTGGACGAATGAGAAAAGTAGAAACGAGATATTGAAAGAAAATATAAAATAAAAAAAAACAATTTGAGAAGGAAAAGTTATTTATGAAGTAATAAGAGATTAGGATTGAAGTAAACATTTTTAAAATGCCAAGGAAGGGCAATAGCCTTGTAAATGAGTAGAAGGTTGTTGATGATATGGAAATGGATTAAATAATTTGTATAAAAAGAGAGAGAGAGAAAGAGAGAGAGAGAGAGAGAGAGAGAGATTGTAAAATATAACGCAAGGTAAATGTCCTTGACAAAATCTAACGGAGAATCTGTAATATGATCAATCCCGACTTGGTAGCTTGGATACAGTCATTTTCTCACCGACGCAGTGTGGCTTCCCTGGGTCTCTTCTACAAATACTTTCACGGCTTCTGCTCCGATGAACTGGTACCTACTATACATGAATTTCCTCGAACCACAAGATTAGCAACTAGGTCCCACCCTTTTACTGTGAAATCGATAAATTGTAAACGCAAATTTTGCTCCAGCATTTTCTTCTCTCGCACTTCCCGCCTGTAGAATTCACTTTCGTTTACTTGCTGTCCCGACAGGTACAATCCTCAAGAATTTAAATGTAAAGTCAATAGTCATCTCCTGTCTCACTAACCTGAATCCTCTCTCTCATGCTCTTTTTTCCGTCAGTTCCACTTTCATCAGTATTCTCTTCCTTCTCATACCCTGTTCCTGACACCCCCTGTAACCTGTCACTCTTTCTTATAACATTCCTCCTATGTAACCCCCTGCACAACAGTGACAATAAAATATCGATTATAAAAAAAAGAAGAAATAAATTGATTTACATAACTAAATATGGACTTCTTACAAGTAGAAATATCTTCTAGAAAGCTAGATGAACACATATCAAGGGTGCATTTCTCGCTAGCCCGATGTGGTTGATATTGAGCTGAACATTACAAAATAGCTTTGAAGTTTTTTTGAAATATCCGAAAGAATACTTATTTAGAATAATAGAGGGCAAAAGACGGCTACTTCCGAAGCAAATGTGCATGCATATACTACATATATAAGTCAGTCAGTTAAGTGCCATACGTGATACACGCCTGGGCGATCATGTCTCGAAAGAGACATGACTGACTGGGCAGAATATTATCCCGCAGTAGGTTGCCATTGCTTTCTGAAGTAGACTGGTTGCTATCCAAGGCTATAGAAATCCAATATGTCCTGTTATTTATCCCATAACTGGAGGGAGAAGAGATAGATTATATTACATTATTATATTAGGTGTAATTAGTGGGGTACCAGTTTATTACTTCATAACAATAGAAAACCGATCCCCCACTTTATACCCAGTGAAAGCTTTAATTGTTTCTAGCTATTATATTCAGTCAGTCAGGCACTCAGTCAGTTATACGTGATACACGCTTTGGGCGATCATGTCTCGAAAGAGACATAACTGTCTGGGCTGAATATTATCCCGCAGTAGGTTGCCATTGCTTTCTGCGGTAGACTGGTTGCCGACCAAGGCTATAGAACCCAATCTGTCCTGTTATTTAACTCATAGCTGGAGGGGGAAGAGATAACAAATATAGCATCTAGGCCAAGGCTGTATTTCCAAACAATTCTTCGCTTTCTCATTTTAAACGTCTATTCATGACTCCCCCCTGCACACCACACCCAAACAACTGGAAGAGCAGTCTTAATTTCTAAATCCAATTCAATAAATACCAATTTTACAACGACAAAAATGAACACTTACTGAAGCAGAACAGAAGGGCGTTTTTCTTGAACACACTTAATATGAATGGCTCAGCCAATTCCTTTCAGAAATTGGCTTCAAGGCACGTTAAATCACTAAACAAAATACATAGTAATAATAGTATATTCTAAACATATTTATAAATGGAACTTTGTCTGTGCGTGTGTCTGTGTGTGTGTGTGTGTCCGTTACCTATAGACTCCGGAAAGGCTGAACCCGATTTTCTTGAAAATTTACACAGTTGTACTTTAAGCGTGTGCGAGTTTTCTTAGCTAGGTTTTGTGTCAAGGTACCCCCGATAAATATCGAAAATCGATAATCGAAAAAATCGGGTTATAGAAGGAGCGGTCCGATTTTAATCAAATTTGATACACTCATAGAAAAAGACATAAGAAAAGATATTTAGAAGCTTCAAGGTTGCAGTTCTTACAACAGTGCAGAAAATCGATAATATATATATATATATATATATATATATATATATATAAGGCAAGATGTTTGTGTATGTGTCTGTTTATCTGCCTGTATGTCCGTATTTTTTCAGCCCTTTTATTTTAGTTTTTGCTTCGGGTTTGGCTCTAAGTAGATATAATTGTAGTTCTTAGTCTCAGCCATGATGCCATTTACTCAGAGGACTTCGAAATTCTCTTTATGAGGAAAAAAACTTATTCGATATCGATACCAGGAAATCAAAATTTGACTTACATCCATTCATTTTTCTTTCATTCTACGGTTTCGCTTTAACTGGAAAAAACCTACTGCGGGTTGTAGCCGTGAGGAAAGCAAGTGTATGGAAGGGAGTTCCACAGTCGGGAAGTGCGAGAAAAGAAGCTGAAAATGTACCGAAATAGTATAATTTGGAAAATTTGATTAAACTGACTGTTTATGATTTATTAGTAGTAATACTTCGTTTTTTTTTTTGTTAAAATTGCTCTTTTTTTGGTACAAATATTATTTCAATCAATTTATTAAAATCAGCAGTCAAAGATATTAAAAAATGTCAAGTAATCAACTTCATCCTATGGTTCAGGAACTATTTCCAGAGAGAAATTCCATCATTCAGGATGATAATGCACCCATTCCTACTGCTAAATTTGTAGCTGAATTGCACGAGAAACACTCCAGTGAAGTAAAACATATTATCTAGCCATCAGAATCAGCAGATCTCAACATCATTGAACATTTATGATTCATTTTAGAAAAAAAAAATTGATGAGTCGATATCAGTATCGCGTAGGACCGTCTTTGGAAGTAGATACAGTTTCAATTGTTTAAAGAGGAATTTTTAGCCATTCTTCAGCTAGAACAGACTCCAATTCTTTCAATGATGGTGGTCAAAGATATCGGCTCCTCTATTTCATCAAAATAAATGAAGTGCTACAAATATTAAATTAACAAACTTAAAATTAGGTAAGCTATTGACAGTTTAATCAAATATTCCCAGTTATGCTATTGTGGTACAAGGTGTACCCGTTATTTTATCTACACATACATACACACACGCACACACACACGCACGCACACACACACACACACACACACACACACACACACACACACACACACACACACACTTATATCCAAATCTTACACATAAGGCAATCTATTACTGACAGAATTCCAAGCCATTGAGGTATCCTAAGGCCATTCTGTAACATGAGTAAAAGGTGATTATTTAAATATATTTCTTAAGAATGCGTGACAATTCAAAGATGAAAAAATGTATATGTTTCTGTTAGGAGTCATGATGTAGACAGCCATTTCTTGAATAGAGTTGTGATTTTAAAACAGTGTTAACGCATTACTGCTCCTCATGAAAGAAAGTGACGGTGTCATTCGTGTACTAGTGATCAGTCAGTCAGTGAAGTGCTATACGTCATACAAGCTTGGGTGATCATGTCTCGAAAGATACCTGACTAACTGGGCAGAAGATTTTTCCGCAGTAAGGTGCTATTATTTTCTGCAGTGGACTGGTTGACAACCAAGACTAAAGAAACAAATATATTCTACTATTTAACACTTATCTGGGATAGAAAAGACGAACTAATACCTTCCCCAAGAGAATCTAAACTTATTTATAAATGGAGCTTTGTCTCTCTCTGTGTGTGTATGTGTGTCTCTGTGTGTGTGTCCGTTAACTATCTTGCCTTTTATATATATATATATATATATAATCGATTTTCTGCACTATTGTAAGAACTGCAACCTTGAAACTTCTGAATATCGGACCATTCCTTCTATAACCCGATTTTTTCGCTTATCAATTTTCGATATTTATCCGGTTTTAATAAAATTTGATATACTCATAGACAAAGACATAAGAAATGATATTCAGAAGTTTCAAGTTTACAGTTCTTACAATAGTGATAATATATATATATATATATATATATATATATATATATATATAAAAGGCGCGATGTTTGTGTGTGTGTCTGTTTATCTGCCTGTATGTCTGTATTTTTTCATCACTTTTATTTTAGATTTTGCTTCGGGTTTGGCTCTACGTAGACATAATTGTAGTTCTTAGTCTCAGCCATCATACCATTTACTCAGAGGACTTATTTAGCCTTCAAAATTCAGTTTACGAGGAAAAAACTTATTTGATATCGATAGCAGGAAATCAAAATTTGACTTACATCCATTCATTTTTCTTTCAGTCTATGGTTTCGCTTTAACTGGAAACAACTATTGCTGTTTAGTGTTTCGTGCCAACGTCCAAAGAGTCTGAGCTCCAAGACCATAGATTAGTTTTAAAGCTTTCATTACACCCGAACAACGCCAGGCTATACTGCTAGTTTGCGCCTAAGTGAATGAAACGAATTCAACTTTGAATTTGAACTCAGCTCTCTGATTTCTCGTTGAGGGCCGATATCCACTACCCCACAACGCACAATAAACTAATATATACTGGTTTTATTTTAAAAGAATTTAATACCTGATTTTTATATTAAAGGATTACTAACTGCTGTCATTTTCTAATTATTTCGTGTTTTGAAGTAAACATTATTTTCTCGGTGATGAACACGTTTAACAAAAATTGCTAAATTACTTCACTTATTTATCAAATCAATATTGAAATTTCTTTGATGAGAACTAACTCAGTTTAAGTGAGAGATGGTGCTGTAAAGGTTTAGGGACGGATGTGCGTTGTGGTGCAGTGGATATCGGCCCGGAAAAAGAAATCGGTGAGCCGAGTTCGAATTCCAGTTGAATAACCTGCATTTACTTAAGCACTGGTATCCTTGGGAAAGGTATTATTCCTTCCTTTCCCTCCAGTTATGGGTTAAATAACAAGGGTAGGACTTGGGGACTCTGCCCTTAAAAACAAAGAAAATAGTATTACTAGACACAAAAAATTATATAAAACCAACAATGAATTGTTGAAAAAAAAGGTATTACCAGCAATAAATGAATAAAATTTTAGTTGGCAATAAATGACCCGCCGAAGTTGATATGCCATAAATACAAAACAGCCAACCGACCAACATGTCCCAAGAACTTCAGCTGTCTTTTCCTGATGTTAAGTACAAGTTTATATTCGTTTCCATCGTCTCCTAAATCTCATCGTTGCTCACGTGTTCAGTCCATGGTATACTCAAAATCTTTCTTTTGAACCACATTCTTGATTACTTCGAGTCTCTCCATTTATATTTGAGGAGATTGTCCAGCATTCAATGCCATACTGAAGAACTGGCATCACATTATTTGGGGAAAATAACGGGAAGCGATGAAAAAGTACAGAAGGAGTGAATGATTGTAAGGAGATGCCTTGCTGTCACTTAACCTCGAACAACAGCTACGTATTAATTTTGGGACGAACATAAAATCATACCAAATATAGCGCATGTAATTCGCTTTTGATTCAAGAGCTCTGAAATCTATTGATCATTGTTCATTGTTTGTTTTTTTTATTTTTTGTTCAGAATATTTTAAGGTTTCGATGGAAAAGGAAAGCGATTGCAAAGCTTCTTCCGGGTCAAAGATTGCTGCATAATATTACCTTAGCTCAAAGGGCAGTGAGAGAATCAGGATAGTATTCTTTAATCATTGCAATGTGAAAAGGAGGAAATCATTTTTTTTTATTCAGTGATAGTAAGCTTTTGAACTGTGTGATGATCGCACTCAATTGTCCGTTCTATTCGTAGCTATATGCACGCACAGCTGCACGCATATATATGCACGCACACACAAACACATAAATGCAAAAAAGAGTATACACATATGCACGCATACACATTTGTGTATAGATATCTGTGGGTGTGACACTTTGTATGCATAAGTATGTAAGTGTGCATAATTGTACAGAATAGAATTACTGTAAATGAAAGCAGAAACTTTTTCCGCACAAAATATCTATCTATCTGGATGTTTTTCTATCTATCTATCTATCTATCTATCTATCTATCTATCTATCTATCTATCTATCTATCGTTTACATTAAATTATAGAAACTGTCCTTTTTCAGTCTGTATTTCATATTTTCTTCTTCCTCGTCTTTTCAATTTTCCCTGCACTTTCGCAAATTTAAATCCTGTTAACGGACTATGAAGCAAAATCTATTTTGGACCTATTTTTCCTAATCATTTGTTTAACTTTTTATAGATTTTAGCAGACATTTCTTCCTTCCATGCAAAATATCTCCATTTCAGGCATCATACTGTTTTAATATTTTCCGTATTTAGTACATTCAAGACCGCACCTAACATTGTCTATACACTTTAAAGTCTATGCTGTCATCTTGGGGAACATGTTGAAGAACATGACGCTTAAAACTGTGAAAATTACTCCCTTCGAGCGTGTGGGTTAAGATCTGAAAAATATTTAATGTTAATGCGATCATGAATAATGTAACACTTCTAAAGTATCCTTTAATCCCTAAGGAAAAAAATGATGCACTTCACCAGAGCTGCGGATGCTAAAGTTTAAGAGAGCCAAAGTTTGCACATTCTTGGCCTCACGTTTTCTACTGATATGAAGTGGAGCGATTATATTTAACAAAATATTGGTAGGTCTGCTGTTAAGAGAGTTGGTTTACTATTTTGTGCCAGAAATTTTAATTAATAATTTAATCTATCGTGAACATTTATGGCTAAAATATACATTTCTTTCATTTCTAGTCTGGTTTTCCGAATATACATTTCGAAATTCTCGAGGAAATTCAAAGAAGAATCTGTAAGTTTATCTGTCCTGCCATAGCATTCAGTTATTTTCTCACGCCTGTACGGGTCTTCCCTGTCTTTTCTATAAATATTTCTAATGATCTTTCCTAATGAAGCGTATTGTATATTATTTGCTGTGTATTTTGTTGTGGCTTTTTTGGTTCTATTTATTTTGAGGATGAACAACAAATGTTTCAATAAAATTATATCTTGAGCTGCTGTGAGAGATTTTCATTGATTCGGTGTATCTGAAGAATGTTCACTGATTGACTTAAAGCTTTTTGAACCGTGTTATATATTACCTTGAACTGTGAATGGAATAGACAGATACATCTGGCTGTAGATAAGGTCAATAAAATGGACAGCCAGCTTGAAAGGGGAGAGTCCGGCAAAGATGTGGTTGATAGATATATCTAACTTTAGATAAAGTGAGCAAAGTACAAGGGTGTTTGAGAGATATATCCGGCCGTAGATGATGTCAACGAAGCACAACGGAAAAATAACAAGCATCGCGTAGAGGCATTAAGACGATATAAAAACTTAGAATTTTTGGCTGAAGAGAGAAAGAGCTTGACAAACGACTCTCGACAGTTTCTTCGTGTGTACAAACTCTCATTTTTTTATCATCTCACCTCAAGCAAGGCATTCTACTGCTACTTTTGCGCAGGGGGTTACATAGGGGAAGTGATAAGAAAGAGGGGTTAATTATAGGAAATGTCAGGAGGAGGGTAATAGACGCAAGAGGATATCGAGGATTTGGGTGGAGTAGATGGAAAAGAGCTTGTGAGAATGGATGCGAATTAGTGTGATAGGAGATGTCTATTAACCTTACATCTCTCCAACTACTTCTGTATTCCACACAATCCTCACCTTTGAAGAATAAAAATATAAGACTATATTTTTATATATACGTGTTCTTTATTGTTTGTTCATATCCAGCGGCAGTATATAACATGTGAATCCCGGCCAGCTGACTATTCCACGAAAAGTCTAAATTAATAATCAAGAATAAAAATATAAAACTATATTTTTATATATGCGTGTTCTTTGTTGTCTGTTCAGATCCAGCAGCAGTATTTAACATGTGAATCCCGGCCAGCTGACTTTTCTACGAAAAGTCTAAATTAATAATCAAGAATAAAAATATAAAACTATATTTTTATATATGCGTGTTCTTTGTTGTCTGTTCAGATCCAGCAGCAGTATTTAACATGTGAATCCCGGCCAGCTGACTTTTCTACGAAAAGTCTAAATTAATAGTCAAGAATAAAAATATAAAACTATATTTTTTTATATACGTGTTCTTTGTTCAGATCCAGCGGCAGTATATAATAACTGTACCATTAAAAAACTATTGTCCAAATACATGCAACTCTTTTAACAAGTTATCTTAATGGTATTTTTCAACTTTAAATGTTCTCATATTTTACTTTCTAGGAAACAAACATGTCACACGTTATCTTTGTTGTTTTGTAATGTGTTTTGATTGATTATTTTTCTGAAGGGTTGAAACTTTAACTCTCTTCATAGCCATTCAATGTAACTATACGGGCGTGGGCTGAAAAGTTTATAGTTTGACTGTAAAATCTTACATGCATCAAACAAAACTCTTTAGTACAATAACTGCGTTCTTTTTTTCCAGTTGAACTGACATCTAACTTTTTAATGGCAGCTTCCAATTAATTAGTAGCGACTTCTGAAGATGAACAGAATTTGGCACCGTGGCGTTTTCAAGTAAATGAAGAAAATTTATTTAATTCCTAAGAGCATTGATGTTGATAGGGCTTCTCGATTAGATACGTCTTTGAATTCAGAAGAAGAATCGGAAATGTCTGTAAGAAAAACAGTATCATGACGCAATTAATTCAGAAATTTAGAAACTTTATGCTCTACTGCTTTGCATTCACTCAAGAAGCTTTAATGCAAACATTTCAAACTGTTTGGATATCAATATGAAGATAAGGCAAAAAATAAGAAAAGAGTTGAATGAGTCTAATGGTGATTACGAAGACAAGGGCAGCTCGCAAAGCATACTCTGGTAGTTCTGACAAAACAGAACCCCCGAATTTGTTGGTGAGAGCTTCATACACAAGACAGAGGCCTACATTAGGTACCTTGAAAAAGTCGTGCTGTCCTGTATCAAAAGGGTGGTTACTGCAAGTTGCTCTGTCTCGCGACAGGACACTGTATCATGTCATACAAGGAGGAGGACCTAATCATGGCTGTTAGATAATTTCTGCAACCGCATCATCGTTTACATCCTGTCATCTAACAACCGCATCATCGCTTACATCCTGTCATCTAACAATCCAGACAGCAACCTCTTTTATTATTATGTGTGGGACGAGAGACCGGGTAAACTTCTTGTAATAACAAAGATGAATTTATGACAAGGATTATAGCAACATTCACTAACTTAAACAAGGAAAGCATCTAAAAGAGTTGCAGGAGATTCGAAGTTGTCGCGAAACCGTGGTTGAGACCATGTATCTGATAAAATTTAATCTATCTGTTATCTTCAGTTTTGCTCAATTTATACGACAATTTATCTATCACACACTATATATATATATAAAGGAAAACTCAATACGTCATTTCAATTGGTTATAAACTATAGCTCATTTCAATGAGTTTAATTAGTTCATTTCATCAGACCCGACAATATTCCTTCCATTTGGTAAAAAATTTCTGCCTGAATGAATCTTTTCTTAAAATGAAGAGAGTGATAACAGTAAGAATAATAATAATAAACATAAAATTACAAACAAAAATGATAACAATAAAAATAAGGGGATATATATATATATAAAAGCTTGTTTTGTTGTATCACAGCTCCTCAGTGCGGGTAGATAACTGACTGCTTTAAGCCAGGAGTAAAACCCGACCGATTTGTCACCTGTTAGAGATTCTACCGCTAAGCTATCGACGTACGACAGAGAAATGCAGATTTTATAGCGTTTTTCTTTTTACAGAATGTAAACTACCGCCAGTAGCCCTGAGCGTTCAGTTCGTAGCCGAAGAACATTGCGTAAAGCAGTAAGTAGCTACTGTTTTTAAAATCTACTTTCCTCTATAGTGTTCGATCATCAAAAGGGCGAGAGCGTAAAATGTACATTGTCTTTTAGCACAGGAAAGAAGCACTATATATAACCAGGTGGAATGCTTCTTTCCTATGCCAAAAGACAATATTCATTACGTTGTCTGATCATAGATGTGGCTTCAATTCTTTCTTAAGATTTGAATTGTCATGTTCTCATTTTGTGGTTTGTCATCTTTATTCCTGTTCAAAACTTTGTTCGATTAAATTAGATAGATAGATAGATAGATAGATAGATAGATAGATAGATAGATAGATAGATAGATGGTTAGTTGTTTTGTTTTATGGCATATCAACCTCGGCGGGTCATTTATTGCCAATTAAATTTTATTGATTTATTTCTGGTAATACCTTTTTCTTTCAACAATTTATTATTGTTGTTTTTTATATAAATTTTGTGTCTAGTAATGCTTTTTATTTTTCGAGTATCAACATTCATTGGGATTTGTTTTTAAGGGCAGGGTCTCCAAGTCCTACCCTGTTATTTAACCCATAACTGGAGGTAAGGAACGGATTAATACCTTTCCCAAGGGTACCAGTGCTTAAGTGAATGCAGGGTATTCAACTGGAATTCTAACTCGGCTTCCCGATTTGTTGTTCCGTGTCGATATCCACTGCAACATAGCGAACATCCGTCACTATACGCTTACACCACCTGGTATTCCCAAGCGGTCACCCATCTAGGTACTGCTCAGGCTCAACGATCGCGCGAGAACCGGTGTATTCAATGTGATATGGCCGTAAGCTTGATAGATAGATAGAATGTACATTATGTTACACAATTTATTTTTATGTTTTTATACATTTTATTGATTTCATCGAATATAGCATTTACTTCATGCAATGTGTATGAAGCTCACGTCACCTTTTTAACCTGTATCATCGTAAATGGCCAAGAGCAGCAGGTGTGTGTTGCGTCTACCGGAAACAGGCGGAAATTCCCGACAGATGCCTATTCATGCGACTTGTAAAAAACATGTAGCTAAGACGGAATAAAGAAGTCTGTATAAAGCGGTAAGCATCAAATCTCTGTGGAATAATATACCGGTGGCTAAAAAAATGGTTTCATTTAATCAAGACTTATTGTGCTAGATATAAATACGTATTAAGTGAACTGCTGAAACCTGACTATTTTAGTTGGTGTTTCGGCTTGTGACATAACTCTTACAAATTTTGTCTCTATGTAGTTATATAAATTTTGTCTCTATGTAGTTATATAAATTTTGTCTCTATGTAGTTATAGAAAAATGGTCATTTGCTAGAAAGTCTTAAATTAATGACCACCCAACGGGTTGGCAGCTTTAAAATGTGATGTGCTGTAAGGATGATTAGATAGATAATGGAAGGCTTTAAAAGGAAACAAAATCTCTCACCAAAATATGTAGAATTACATTAAAGATCCTGAACTGCTCAGATATATGTTCGATACAACCTCGTTCAGAAGTTTGTCTCGACGATTTGTTTCTCTTAACGAGAAAGAACTTATTTAAGAATATTTGTCTTCAACTATAAGATCTTTAAGCATTGCAACAGCGATAAGGCATCAAAAATAATAAAATATGAGTAGTAAGCAGAAATTGCAAAACAGGCTTGCAACGTTCTTTGGAAAACAGTCTTCAGATATAAAAATACATTTTCCCTCAAAAAGCGACGTAAATTCTTTCTAAGCATTGCGAAAATTTCCCAAGAGATCACCGTTGCTACCCAATCATTTTGATTTGGTTGCCATTTTTAATTTTTGTCAAATCTAATTTCTTGAGATATCCATGTCTCTTTAAGAATATTGGCTCAGGGAGGAAAAGCACGAAGTAACTGTAAAAAAAATCTAGTGAAAGTTTATCAAATAAACAAGTGTTCAAATATAGATTATAAACACTTGAGATTTTTTTCAAGGTTTATTGAGTGTAAATTATTGCTGTATGATGCCAGAAGCGCTAACTGAAAATCAGAGTTTGACCTTTAAAATAATTCATGTTGACACAAACATCCATAAAAAACACTTCAACAGAAATATTTCAGTATCATCAAGTAAAATACACAAATTTACGAAAATCAATGTTATCCCTATATATATATATGTGTGTGCGTGTATGTGTGTGTGTGTGTGTGTGTGGATATATAAATATGTGAAGTATATTTTCACGAGAAGAATTAAATTCAAACGAAAGGGTTCGCGTATCTAAATTCTTAATGTCTTTTTCTAATTTTCGAATAGTATCTTGCACATTTGAATCAACACTGTGGATTAAATGCCCCAACGACATATATTTTTTTTTTAGTCATATCACCCCGAGCAAGGCGGTAACGTTACTGAAGCGCAGGGGGCTACGTAGGAATGAAAAGATTGGAAAAGAAAAAGCCGGAGACCACATCCTAAACAATAAACAAGGGATGAGCCTCTTCACCTGTTCAATAGACTTGGGTGGAGTGTGAACCGGGCGATAGATTAGTCTATCTACTCCAATTGGAAAAAAAGAAAAGAGTGAAAAGATTGGAAAAGAGAAAGCCGGAAACCACATCCTAAACAAGGAACAAGGGATGAGCCTCTTCACCTGTTCAATAGACGTGGGTAGAGTGTGAACCGGGCGATAGATTAGTCTATCTACTCCAATTGGAAAAAAAAAGAAACAAAAAGAAAAAAAAAAAGAAAAGCGTGAAAAGTTTTGAAAAGAGAAAGCCGGAAACCACATCCTAAACAAGGAACAAGGGATGAGCCTCTTCACCTGTTCAATAGACGTGGGTAGAGTGTAAACCGGGCGATAGTTTAGTCTATCTACTCCAATTGAAAAAAAAAGAAAAGAGTGGTAAGATTGGAAAAGAGAAAGCCGGAAACCACATCCTAACAAGGAACAAGGGATGAGCCTCTTCACCTGTTCAATTTTTGTTTGGTTGTTGTTGTTAAGGTTTTAATCATTATCAACAAGTATTTGTTGTAAGCATATTTTTATTACTGTTTTACACATTATCAGTATCTTGTTTCTGTCAGCAATTTTTACCATGTAATCATTATCAAGAACTGTTTATTGTTAGTATATTTATTTTAGCGTTTTAGACATGATCACTATCTGGATTTTGTCAGCATTTTTATTACGATGTAATCATTATCAAGAACTGTTTCTTGTCAGCATATTTTTTATTACCGTTTTCGACATTATCAATACCTGGTTTTTTTCAGCATCATTTTTACCATGTAATCATTATCAAGAACTGGTTCTTGTCAGCACATTTTTCTATTCCCGCTTTAGACATTATCAATATCTGTTTTTTGTCACCATATTTTTTACTGTTTAATCATTATCATGAACTGGTTCTTGAGAGCATATTTTTATTACATATAATCATTATCAGTGTATGTTTTCTTCTCAGAATATATTTTACTGTATTTGTTTTTAGCAACAAATGGTTACCATTATACTCGTTATCCAGGAATAAATTAAAAATTGAAAATTGGCAGAGGGATAGATTTAATTTTGTTGATTATATAACTGCAGTTTTGGGAACGGAAACCGGATTTCAAATTAATACAAATATGAAGCACATCACGTAAAAGACGTCATCAATTAAAGATCTTCTTCTTCCATGAGCCCTGACCCTTCAGGACTTAGGCGATCATGGCTTTCCACATTTCCCGTCATCCACCTGATTAGGTCCTTCAAATATGTTATCCGTTGCTTTACCCTGTCTCTTTTTCCTTCTATTTGGCCTGTTAGTATCAGATTCTCCAAGCCCTAAAGATCACACTGTGATAATCATCTCAAGAAAAGATTATTATGATTTAAATTTATTAGGAAATATATATACACAATAAGATACTGTCAAGTCTAACGGCCACAGATAACGTTGAAAAACTGGTTCTCGTACGATCAGCAAAGTTTAAACAATATAATGGCTGGCCGCTTAAGATGTGCGGTAAGTTCATGTATTTGATAATGATTTATTTAATAATTATTCAGAATTGTTAATCGGAGTGCCGAGATCAAATTGCAGTCGCGTTTTTATATTCACGTGCGTTCAAATACCCCTGGAAAAAGATATAAGACCATATCATCTGCCTGAAGATATGGATTAATTAGAGTAGATAGACAATTGGAGTAGATAGACTAAACTATCGCCCGGTTCACACTCCACCCACATCTATTGAACAGGTGAAGAGGCTCATCCCTTGTTTCCTGTTTAGGATGCGGTTTCCAGTTTTCTCTTTTCTAATCTTCTCACTCTTATGTAGGCCCTGCACATCAGTGGCATTACCGCCTTGCTTGGGGTGATATGATTAAAAAAAAAAGTCATGTGTCATTAATCATTATCATCTCCAAAAAACATCCTTGCTATCTAAGATATTTTCTGGCTTTAAATAATTTGCAAAGTATTGATAAACTGTAAAAAAAACGAGTCAATCAAACAAAAATACTGTTTCCTATTGTGAGATATTTTATTTCACGCAATTTTTTTCTTCAGTACCGTAATAAATTCTTTTCTATCGTGCTTTTGTTCGGATGTAGCCAAGAAAATATTTTCTACTATTCTGACTACACTAACTACATAGACCATTCCTTAGTAACTCTTGAGGCGCTCGAGTTTAATTGAGCAAAAACTCAAGAAACATGAACTTCACAATATCCGCAATACAGATTCTGTAATGAATATCTTGTGCGTTGGGGTTCAGTGGATATAGGGTTCAGTGGATATAGGGTTCAGTGGATATAGGGTTCAGTGGATACAGGGTTCAGTGGATATAGGGTTCAGTGGATACAGGGTTCAGTGGATATAGGGTTCAGTGGATACAGGGTTCTGTGGATATAGGGTTCAGTGGATACAGGGTTCAGTGGATATAGGGTTCAGTGGATGTAGGGTTCAGTGGATATAGGGTTCAGTGGATACAGGGTTCAGTGGATATAGGGTTCAGTGGATGTAGGGTTCAGTGGATATAGGGTTCAGTGGATACAGGGTTCAGTGGATGTAGGGTTCAGTGGATATAGGGTTCAGTGGATACAGGGTTCAGTGGATGTAGGGTTCAGTGGATGTAGGGTTCAGTGGATATAGGGTTCAGTGGATGTAGGGTTCAGTGGATACAGGGTTCAGTGGATATAGGGTTCAGTGGATGTAGGGTTCAGTGGATATAGGGTTCAGTGGATACAGGGTTCAGTGGATGTAGGGTTCAGTGGATATAGGGTTCAGTGGATGTAGGGTTCAGTGGATATAGGGTTCAGTGGATGGTAGGGTTCAGTGGATAGGGTTCAGTGGATGTAGGGTTCAGTGGATACAGGGTTCAGTGGATGTAGGGTTCAGTGGATGAGGGTTCAGGGTTGGATGTGGGTTCAGTGGATACAGGGTTCAGGGTTGGAGGGTTCAGTGGATACAGGGTTTCAGTGGATATAGGGTTCAGTGGATACAGGGTTCAGTGGATGTAGGGTTCAGTGGATACAGGGTTCAGGGTTGGATAGGGTTCAGTGGATACAGGGTTTCAGTGGATGTAGGGTTCAGGGTTGGATGTAGGGTTCAGTGGTATTCAGTGGATACAGGGTTTCAGTGGATATAGGGTTCAGTGGATACAGGGTTCAGTGGATATGGGTTCAGGGTTGGATCAGGGTTCAGGTGGATTAGGGTTCAGGGTTATGTAGGGTTCAGTGGATACAGGGTTCAGTGGATATAGGGTTCAGTGGATGTAGGGTTCAGTGGATACAGGGTTCAGTGGATGTAGGGTTCAGTGGATGTAGGGTTCAGTGGATACAGGGTTCAATGGATATAGGGTTCAGTGGATGTAGGGTTCAGTGGATACAGGGTTCAGTGGATGTAGGGTTCAGTGGATATAGGGTTCAGTGGATGTAGGGTTCAGTGGATACAGGGTTCAGTGGATATAGGGTTCAGTGGATGTAGGGTTCAGTGGATACAGGGTTCAGTGGATACAGGGTTCAGTGGATGTAGGGTTCAGTGGATATAGGGTTCAGTGGATACAGGGTTCAGTGGATATAGGGTTCAGTGGATACAGGGTTCAGTGGATATAGGGTTCAGTGGATATAGGGTTCAGTGGATACAGGGTTCAGTGGATGTAGGGTTCAGTGGATATAGGGTTCAGTGGATGTAGGGTTCAGTGGATATAGGGTTCAGTGGATGTAGGGTTCAGTGGATACAGGGTTCAGTGGATATAGGGTTCAGTGGATGTAGGGTTCAGTGGATATAGGGTTCAGTGGATACAGGGTTCAGTGGATACAGGGTTCAGTGGATGTAGGGTTCAGTGGATACAGGGTTCAGTGGATATAGGGTGTTCAGTGGATATAGGGTTCAGTGGATATAGGGTTCAGTGGATGTAGGGTCGCAGAATGAAAAATCGGAGATCCGAGTTCTATATGTTGTTGAATTCGCTGCATTCATTTACATGCAATTAATCCATCTCTTCTCCCCCATCTATGGATTAAAGAGAAAGACAGATTGGATTCTGTGTCCTTGGTTTGCAACCAGTCTATGGCAGAAAGTAATGGCAACCTACTTGTCTTACTAAAACACACCTATTCCTCAGATAATAGACTCTCCCTCCTATATTAATAAGAGCTAACAGGAAGTTAGCTCGAAAAGTTCTTGGGAAATTCATAGGAGTTCTTAGAAGTTCTTGAGAGTTCTTTAGAGTTTTATTTGAGTTTAATAGAACTACTAGGCAGCTGATATTAGTCGGCAGTTAGCCGAATACTAAAGAGTCAGCTTACAGTGGAAGATTACCAAGTTTCTAACATTTTGGGTGCGTTAAGTTGATTAGTAACCAACATAGCATGATTATAACCTTCAGTACGAAGATTACTCCACAACATTACTGCAGGAAAATCTTCTACCCAGGCAGTCATGTCACTTTCGAGACATGATCGCCCAAGCGTTTATCACGCATGGCACTTAACTGACTGACTGAATAAATATGTTATTGGAAAAGATTCAAAAATAAAATATAAAAAATCCATTCCGGTTGAACTAAATAAAACTTTCTGGTTATATATATATATATATATAAACTTATTTAGAAATGGAACTTTGTCTGTGTGTGTGTATGTATGTGTGTGTGTCTGTGTGTGTGTGTGTGTGTGTGTGTGTGTTCGTTACCTATAGACTCCGAAATGGCTGAACCTATTTTCTTGAAAATTTACACTGTTGTACTATAAGCGTATGCGAGTGTTTTTAACTAGATTTTGTGTCGAGGTACCCCCGATAAATATCGAAAATCGATAATCGAAAAAATCGGGTTATAGAATGACTGGTCCGATTTTAATCAAATTTAATGCACTCATAGACACAAACGTAAGAAACGATATTCAGAAGTTTCAAAGTTGCAGTTCTTACAATAGTGCAGAAAATCGATAATATATATATATATATATATATATATATATATAAAGCAAGATGTTTGTGTGTGTGTCGGCTTATCTGCCTGTATGGCTGTATGTCTGTATTTTTTCAGCCCTTTTATTTTAGTTTATCTCTGGTTTACCTTCCGCAACAATCGTAACTTTAACTTGATCTATGTATGTCTAATGAAATCATTTTATAATCAATGATTTCATTTTTAGAAATAACAAATATTCCCTGGAACAAAATTTATCACTGATGTCATATATTTAGATTAAATTTTCAGGCGAGAATACAGAAAGGTCAACATTGGAAATCTCTGTTGACTGAATTCAATGAATTTTTAATTTGATTTTTTTAAAGCGTCATAAAGAAAATGTCATTAAAGTTTAACAACTCAAAATATTTAAGTTTATATTTATCCAAAACGTTTTCTTCATTTCGTTGATTCTTAGATGCCATAATGATTTTAAATTGCTGAAAATGCAGATTTAATAAACATGATCCTTGCCGCATAATCTTTCTTTTTTGTCCCGTGTCGCTTCAAGACGTATGCTATTATTCCCGTCTGTTGTTGCTGTTTTACGCATGTCCAACAATATCGCAGAAAGAACAGCCTGAAGGAAAAAACCTCAAACTAAATAAAAACAAAGTTTTCTCGGCCAAATGTTTCTGCTATCATGAAGAAGATAAATCAAAGTATTTTTTTAAAATTATTTTTACAAATCTTTTAAATTGTTTCTAGAAGGTTCTATCGGGTTCATTTAGTGGTAGAAAATATTTTTTGTTTCTCTCGCCAGTGCGAGGCATAAATTGACGCTAGATTTTTTACGTAATATAACGCAAAGGCATTTTTTGACTCTGAAAGACATATTAATTTGGAAATTTTTGCAAAAATAAAATAATGGTTGGATTTTGATGACAGTTTCAGGACTTATTCATAATTGACCGAAAGAAGTTTCGGAATAATTATTTTTAGAAAATATTCGTAAAAACATTTTTTTTTCATATGTTACCCCACCAAACACACACACCAATTATTTTCCAGAAATTTCGAAAAATGCAACTAGTTATAAACATATAGATAATTTTAATTAAATTCATGAGACATTGGGGAATGCTAATGAATTGTCTTTTTTCTTCAAAACCTGCTCATTTTTAGAAAATCTGCTCCGAATTAGGAAAACAAAAATGCAATAAAACTATGCCATTTTTTTTTTATTTGGATAAACATTTAATTGCATTTATAAACATGAATTAAAATGATATCATAATCTGAATAGAAATTCTTTTTTTCCATTAATAATGAATTTTTACAAGAATTATTTTCCTTATATTATTTTTTAATTTTTTATTATGTAAGTTTTTTAAAATTTTCAAAAATCTTTTAAAATTTCCTCCTCATAGGTCTCTCAGAGTTTTTTAGAAATTAATGTGTGGAGAATATATTTACTAACCTAAATATCTAAACAATTACTTTAAAAAAGGGTGCTAATTTTTTTTAAATAATTAAAACATTTGTCTGCATGTTGATTACCCGTATTTTGTTTTTACGGGTGGCCATACGCGATCTTTATCATAAAAAGGTCACGTGACTCAAGCGTTTTCCTATCTTACATGAAAAAAAGAACCCGTATATAAACCTTTTCAAACCAAATTTGTCTTCCATACTCTTGGCCAGTTGCTGCAAATCATCATCACCGCCTCTGATAAGGTGTTGACAGCTGTGATAACAAGACTACCGTAATTGAGTAAATGTTCTTTTCAAAAATTTCAGGTAGTAAGCAAGCAATTCTTGTTTCAAGATAACTTCAGGTAAGTTTAAATTCGGTAATTTAAATAAATTAATATGTCAGCGAGATGTATTTTATTTTTGTAAGATTTTTTAAAACTGAGAATTGGCTACTGTTTACAATCGATGAAAAATGGCGGAAAGTTTGAAATTTAATTTTTTTTTTAAACCTAAATTTCTTTTAATTCCGGTCAATATAATTTCGGTTTTAAATACACCAGGGTATTTTGCTTACTGTAATTAGTAAATTTTATCCCTTGGCTTTCAATTAAAGCTAAAATTATAGCTTCAAGAAAATTTTTTATTTTTAAAAATTCAATTTAAATTGAATTATCGAAAATTTGATTGCCAAACCCTACCCAGCCACCCATTTGCTTAAACTCACCATGAATGTCATGTACTGCTTTCTCCTATTTTTATCTGTCTTTTGAATATTAAAATTTCCAAACTTTCTTTTTTATCTCGTGTCCAGAAATTTTAATGTCTCTTTCTGATGTTAAGAATAAGTTTGCTTTTTTTTGTTTCCATTTCAACCAAAACCTCGTCGATGCTCTCATTTTCGGTCCATACATCCTTGTGTAGAACGGTATTTCCGTTGTTTCGAGTCTCTCCCTAATCTTTGGGGAAACTGTTTAGAATTCGTTGCCACACAGGACAAATATTGTGTAATAATCCAGTAATCTTTACTTAGATTTCAACGGATTTTTCCTATCTGTAATAAACTGATTTTTTTTAAACATAAAGGTAGCAAATTATGGAGTCGTTTAATTCACCCAAAAAAGAAAAAAATAATAGTAGTAGTAATAATAATAACAAGACTCGACCAGCATAAATTTAACGGTCGTAACCTGAGGGAATACAATTTGCAAATATCGTACATAAATATAATATAAGACCATTTGACCGTGGATTGGGTAACTACGGTCAAAATCATTAGGCGCTCTATGTTCAGGAGAGCGAGTGTTCTGTGTTTTTTTACGGCTAGCACTAAAGTTCCTTACTAAAAGCTTCACAAGAACCGCTCATTTGTAACATTCGCTAAAGGATGATCGTAATACGTTAATTCTAGACATAAACCATCAAAAGTTTTAAAACTCTTGATGCTCGCCTATGACACAAGAATGGGACCACATGTTGGAGTTCTTGGGTACCGTTGTATACTATTGAACCAGCCATGAGCTGACTCATTTTATAGTTCACCAATAGAAGGGTTGACCAATCAGAATGCTCAAAATATTCAATGCGACGTGTATAAAAGGCGACCATATCTTCCCTCGTATTGGTGATATAGTTCGATTAAATAGAGTGTCTGGCTCGTGAGTGTTAATCTTTGAAGTTGCTTCATGGAACAGATTACGTACTGCGCTGTATTCTGTATTCATAAACTATGGTGGACATGGCAAACACCGCAGGCCCGTTAGAATGATAACTTTTCTACGCCTATTTGTCTTTCGGCTATTCGTCATCTCAAGGTGCTAAGGATGCATCACAGACTGAATTAAAAACAGGCAATTTTCTTTGGATTTCTTTGTCTTTCTTTATTTTAGGGGATTATTATCGTTTTTTAGAAGTGAGACAGTTGATCGAGATAAAGGGAACAGATATCATAATGTTGGCATGTGATGGCATGTCTCACTGGTACTGAAACCACTGCACGCCAAAGAATCTGTGAAAGAGCAGTCGGATTTATTCTTTATTCCTGCATCATTACTGACCATTTTCCTGCGTCTTCAGTTTTATATGAAAATTGTAAATAATAACAAAACATCAAGGTTAGGATTCAACGCCCACTCACTTCAGCCCCACTTATTTTGAGCTGTCAAATTTCTAACCAATACGTTAGTGTCAGCCATTTCTAACCAATACGTTAGTGTCAGCCATTTCTAACCAATACGTTAGTGTCAGCCATTTCTAACCAATACGTTAGTGTCAGCCTTTTCTAACCAATACGTTAGTGTCAGCCATTTCTAACCAATACGTTAGTGTCAGCCATTTCTAACCAATACGTTAGTGTCAGCCTTTTCTAACCAATACGTTAGTGTCAGCCATTTCTAACCAATACGTTAGTGTCAGCCATTTCTAACCAATACGTTAGTGTCAGCCTTTTCTAACCAATACGTTAGTGTCAGCCATTTCTAACCAATACGTTAGTGTCAGCCATTTCTAACCAATACGTTAGTGTCAGCCATTTCTAAACAATACGTTAGTGTCAGCCTTTTCTTACCAATACGTTAGTGTCAGCCTTTTCTAACCAATACGTTAGTGTCAGCCATTTCTAACCAATACGTTAGTGTCAGCCTTTTCTAACCAATACGTTAGTGTCAGCCATTTCTAACCAATACGTTAGTGTCAGCCATTTCTAACCAATACGTTAGTGTCAGCCTTTTCTAACCAATACGTTAGTGTCAGCCATTTCTAACCAATACGTTAGTGTCAGCCATTTCTAACCAATACGTTAGTGTCAGCCTTTTCTAACCAATACGTTAGTGTCAGCCATTTCTAACCAATACTTTAGTGTCAGCCATTTCTAACCAATACGTTAGTGTCAGCCATTTCTAAACAATACGTTAGTGTCAGCCATTTCTAACCAATACGTTAGTGTCAGCCTTTTCTAACCAATACGTTAGTGTCAGCCTTTTCTAACCAATACGTTAGTGTCAGCCATTTCTAACCAATACGTTAGTGTCAGCCATTTCTAACCAATACGTTAGTGTCAGCCATTTCTAACCAATACGTTAGTGTCAGCCATTTCTAACCAATACGTTAGTGTCAGCCTTTTCTAACCAATACGTTAGTGTCAGCCATTTCTAACCAATACGTTAGTGTCAGCCTTTTCTAACCAATACGTTAGTGTCAGCCATTTCTAACCAATACGTTAGTGTCAGCCATTTCTAACCAATACGTTAGTGTCAGCCTTTTCTAACCAATACGTTAGTGTCAGCCATTTCTAACCAATACGTTAGTGTCAGCCATTTCTAACCAATACGTTAGTGTCAGCCATTTCTAACCAATACGTTAGTGTCAGCCTTTTCTAACCAATACGCTAGTGTCAGACTTTTCTAACCAATACGTTAGTGTCAGCCATTTCTAACTAATACGTTAGTGTCAGCCATTTCTAACCAATACGTTAGTGTCAGCCTTTTCTAACCAATACGTTAGTGTCAGCCATTTCTAACCAATACGTTAGTGTCAGCCTTTTCTAACCAATACGTTAGTGTCAGCCATATCTAACCAATACGTTAGTGTCAGCCATTTCTAACCAATACGTTAGTGTCAGCCATTTCTAACCAATACGTTAGTGTCAGCCCTTTCTAACCAATACGTTAGTGTCAGCCATTTCTAACCAATACGTTAGTGTCAGCCTTTTCTAACCAATACGTTAGTGTCAGCCATTTCTAACCAATACGTTAGTGTCAGCCATTTCTAACCAATACGTTAGTGTCAGCCTTTTCTAACCAATACGTTAGTGTCAGCCATTTCTAACCAATACGTTAGTGTCAGCCATTTCTAACCAATACGTTAGTGTCAGCCTTTTCTAACCAATACGTTAGTGTCAGCCATTTCTAACCAATACGTTAGTGTCAGCCATTTCTAACCAATACGTTAGTGTCAGCCTTTTCTAACCAATACGTTAGTGTCAGCCTTTTCTAACCAATGCGTTAGTGTCAGCCATTTCTAACCAATACGTTAGTGGCAGCCTCTTCTAACCAATACGTTAGTGTCAGCCATTTCTAACCAATACGTTAGTGTCAGCCATTTCTAACAAATACGTTAGTGTCAGCCTTTTCTAACCAATACGTTAGTGTCAGCCTTTTCTAACCAATACGTTAGTGTCAGCCATTTCTAACCAATACGTTAGTGTCAGCCATTTCTAACCAATACGTTAGTGTCAGCCATTTCTAACCAATACGTTAGTGTCAGCCAATTTCTAACCAATACGTTACTGTCAGCCATTTCTAACCAATACGTTAGTGTCAGCCTTTTCTAACCAATACGTTAGTGTCAGCCATTTCTAACCAATACGTTAGTGTCAGCCTTTTCTAACCAATACGTTAGTGTCAGCCTTTTCTAACCAATACGTTAGTGTCAGCCATTTCTAACCAATACGTTAGTGTCAGCCTTTTCTAACCAATACGTTAGTGTCAGCCTTTTCTAACCAATACGTTAGTGTCAGCAATTTCTAACCAATACGTTAGTGTCAGCCATTTCTTGTCGAGGCTCCGCATTCTGTATCAAAAAGAATATTATATCAGAAAAGGCTTACGACTAGATCACGTTGAATATACCGGTTCTCGCTCGATCACCGAAGTTAAGCAACGTTGAGCCTGATCAGTACTTAGATGGGTAACTGCTTGGGAATACCAGGTGCTGTAAGCGTTTAGTGATGGATGTGTGTTGTGGTGCAGTGGATAGCGGCTCGGAAAGAGAAATCGGTGAGCCGAATTCGAATTCTAGTTGAATACCCTGCATTCACTTAAGCACTGGTACCCTTGGGAAAGGTATTAATCCGTACCTTCCCTCCAGTTATGGGTTAAATAACAAGGGTAGGACTTGGGGACACTGCTCTTAAAAACAAATCCCAATGAATCTTGATACTCGAAAACAAAATAGTATTACTAGACACAAAGCTTATATAAAAACAACAATAATTTGTTGAAAGAAAAATGTATTGCCAGCAATACATCAATAAAATTTAGTTGGCAACAAATGACCTGCCGAGGTTGATATGCCATAAAACAAAAACAGCCAACCACCCAACATCTGCAAAATTTCATAGGGATCCATGGTATACTTTTCGGTAATATATCGCTATATCCATGGCAAATGTTATGACGAAAAACATCACTTCAGACTACACAGCTAAGGCCCACTATGATACATGTAGAGATTAATCATCGTTATCCGCTTCACATTCCGTGAGTAAAAGATAACTTTTTTTTTCTGGGAGTTTCACAAGAACCGCTGACTCGTAGAATAGGCTCCTGATAGGATGCTCCCTCGATTAATATGATCATAACAACTTCAAGTCTCAATATAACAATTATATTTCATAAATATTCTCACAAATTGTGCATTTTAATCCTTACGCTCATACAACAACCTCATTCAGTCACCTCGTACTTTTCACTGGATTCTTCATTGGATAAAGAATACTCTTATTGAAAATCAATAATCGAGGTCAGTTATTTCCAGGGTGAGTTGAGTTATGGTCAAGCCTTTGGGAATTCATTAGTTTTTTTTTCTAAAACAAAATTTACGGCTATATTTTTTTTAATCATGTCACCCCAAGCAAGACATTCCACTGCCACTATAGAGCAGGGGGTTACATAGGGCGATTGGGTATAGGCAGGAAGTGCGAGGAAAGAAGCTGTTGTAGTAGAAACTGCGGTTACAATTCATCGGTTTCACTGTAAAAGGGTGTGACCTAGTTGCCAATCTTGTATCTCGTGCAAACTCACACCTTGAGGGTACCAGTGATTTAAGTTAATCAGAGCAGAAGCCATGAAAGTATTGATAGAAGAGGTACAGGGAAGCCACGTCACGCCGGTGAGAGAGTGACTGCAGGCAGTTAGCTAAGTCGGTATCAATCACAATACAGATTCTTCGCTGTATTTTGTCAAGAACCCCGAGGAGAATAGCAGGGGCAACCGAGCAGATGTGGCAACAGTATTCAAAACACGGGCGGATGGTAGATTTGTATAAGTACAGGATAGATTCAGACGGAAAGAATTTCCGGGCCCTGCACAGAGAGCCGACTTTCATAGCAGCGGATCTAGCAATGGATTCGACGTAGTCATTCCACTTGAGGTCCGCTGAGAGTGTCAGGCCAAGTAGGCGTAGTGTTTTACTCTCTGGGAGGCAAGCCTGTTCCATGCTAATGGGAGGGAGGCACACTCATAGAACGAGCCCCATTTTTCATTTCTAAACGTACATTTTGCGCGCGTGTTTCTTCAATGTAGAATGTTATTTTATATTGCTTGAAGAACCCTAAAGATTTATTGCCATTGCCAAAGACGCATTTCAAAAGCTAACTAGAGTACTGAGAAACAGGTAAATCTCATCGGAAGTAAAGAAAAGGGTACTTGATTGCTATGTGATATCTGTCCTTCTGTCTCTCTTTCTTTCTAACCATCCTGTGAGTATTAAATTCTCCAAGCCCTCCTTTCTCATAAAGGTGTTCACAGCAACCTCATCTCTCTCTTCCTGATGTTAAGTATGATTTTCCTCTCGTTTGCATCCTCTCCAACACCTCATTTTTGTTCACATGCCCAGTGCATGGTATTCTAAGCATTTTTCTGTAAAGCACATTTTTGCCTCTTCTTCATCCTTGATTATATCGTTCAACACCTACTCCCATGTAGAAAGACAGATATCACATAGCAATCCATCACTCTTTTCGTTGTTTCCAGTGAGCTTTTCCTGTTTCTCAATACTCTAGTTCGCTTTTGAAATGCATCCTTGGCAATGCCAATACGTCTTTAGGGTTCTTTAAGGAATATAAAATAACGTTCTACATTGAAGAAATACGCACGCAAAATGTATGTTCAGAAATGAAAAATAGAGCTCTTTCTATAAGTATAAATGTAGCCATGAATTTTGTTTTAGGAAAAAAAAAGAAGCCTAATGAATTCCCAAACGAATATATTCACTGTTGTATGTTGATGACAAATACGCAGCATTTTATTCGGTTTACTGAAAAATTTAGTTTTAGAGAAAGTAACCCAAACTTTTTAATTTTTAGTCACTTGGACAGATTTGGTAAGTTTTTTTTTTAATCATATCACCCCGAGCAAGAAAGTAACGCCACTGAAGCGCAGGGTCTACGTAAGAGTGAAAAGATTGGGAAAGAGAAAGCCGGAAACCACATCCTAAACAGGGAACAAGGGATGAGCCTCTTCACCTGTTCAATAGACGTGGGTGGAGTGTAAACCGGGCGACAGTTTAGTCTATCTACTCCAATTGAAAAAAAAAAAGAAAAAAAAGAAAAGAGTGAAAATATTGGAAAAGAGAAAACCGGAAACCACATCCTAAACAGGGAACAATGGATGAGCCTCTTCACCTGTTAAATAGACATGGGTGGAGTGTGAACCGGGCGATAGTTTAGTCTATCTACTCCAATTGAAAAAAAAAGAAAAACGGAGTGAAAAGACTGGAAAAGAGAAAGCCGGAAACCACATCCTAAACAGGGAACAATGGATGAGCCTCTTCACCTGTTCAATAGACGTGGGTGGAGTGTGAACCGGGAAGGCGATCATATCTGAAGAGAGACATGATTGACTGGAAAGAAGATTTTCCGGCAATAGGTTGCCTTTACTTTATGTTGTCAAAGAAGGCTAGAAAATCCAATCTTTCCTGCTTTTTGACCCATAGCTGGAAAGAGAAAAGATGGATTAATACCTTTTCCAAGAGCATTTGCGCGAATGTAACGAATTCATCAGGTATTCGAAATCGACTCTCCAATTTCTCGTTCCGAGTCAATATCCACTGCACCATAACACACAACCATCATACAATAGCCAATATAAAGCACGAACCCTCAACATTCACATTACTAGCACAAATGACGTGAGATTGTACTTCATAAAAATTACGAAGTTGAAAAATGATACATTTTTCTTAAACAGAAAATGTCTCTAATTTTGAATCAAATAAACACACATTATTATTTAATATCCTGCAATCTTATCAAATTTTCTATATATATATTTGTCAATAATGGTTAACATTTTTGTCATAATTCTGTGATGCATTTTATCGAGATTATCATCGGTGTCTTCTGTATAATGAGTTTCTGGTAATTGCGATAAAAGTTACTAAAATACAGATGAATGAAAAATTAAATAAAAATTGAATTATCAATTCTAACTAAAGGCATACTATCGTATGCAGTCTTCCTGGTAATTGTATTTTTTTTTTCACAATAGCATACATGGCTAGTCAAAAGTAGCAACAGCATTATAAGAAATCGTTTTTTGTCGTTTTTAATGTGTAGGTAGTTTATAGGGACTCGGAATGAGAAACTGGAACCAAGTTCGAATATCACTTTAGCCCTTTTACATTCATATATGCAGAAAAAAACTCGTGAAATTTAACATTTCGTATCTTCCATATAAATTCCTATCTGCTCAGCTATGAGTTAAATGGTAAGATAAACCAGGTTCTTTCGGTGTGGTTGGAATTATGTCTATTAGAATGCCAACTCTAAATTCAAAACCGTATGTGTTCCGTGAATGTAATTGGCATTACTTAGTAACAGGAAGCCAATACTGCCAGATCTCGATATGTATATTAAATGTGTCAGGGTCAGAATATAACAGAACGGATCTGTTGGATAGAATTGTAATAATGTCATGCAAAGAGCATTTAAATTGGACAATGGATGACAATTCGTTATTTCGAGTTAGATAGTGACATGATCCCATGATAACACATTAGGGAGTTCCGACGGACAACGTAATTTAAAAAATTATGGAAGCTAGAATAATCTTAGTAAAGGTAATAATTAGTCGAAATGTAAAATATATTTGGTACAAAAATAAGCACATCCATGTAAATTTCAGAAGTAAAATATATTTGTTATTTGTTGAAAAGAATACCACGTATAATTGTTCTGAACGGACATCGCCAACGTCTATTTTAAAACAAGAAATTATAAAATACGTTTCTGTGCTGATTTTTCTACAGGACCAAATGAAAGTTAAAAAAAAAGTAACTACGCGTTACGAAGTCAAGAAGAAATATTTACCACGTTAAATGATAGAAAAATTATTATCCCAGACGCAATATTTTTGGTAAAGAGATGAACCCTGACATGAATATTCCAGACGTAATATATATAAATTATAGAAATGACCACCAACATGATTATTCCAGACATAAGACATTTGTTGTATAGAAATGAACATCAACATGACTATTCCAGACATAAGACATTTGTTGTATAGAAATGGCCATCAACATGAATATTCCAGACATAAGACATTTGTTGTATAGAAATGGCCATCAACATGAATATTCCAGACATAAGACATTTGTTGCATAGAAATGTCCATCAACATGACTATTCCAGACATAAGACATTTGTTGTATAGAAATGGCTATCAACATGACTATTCCAGACATAAGACATTTTTTGTATAGGAATGACTATCAACATGACTATTCCAGACATAAGACATTTGTTGTATAGAAATGGCCATCAACATGAATATTCCAGACATAAGACATTTGTTGTATACAAATGACCATCAACATGAATATTCCAGACATAAGACATTTGTTGTATAGAAATGACCATCAACATAACTATTCCAGACATAAGACATTTGTTGTATGGAAATGACCATCAACATGACTATTCCAGACATAAGACATTTGTTGTATAGAAATGACCATCAACATGACTATTCCAGACATAAGACATTTGTTGTATAGAAATGGCCATCAACATGAATATTCCAGACATAAGACATTTGTTGTATAGAAATGACCATCAACATAACTATTCCAGACATCAGATATTTGTTGTATACAAATGACCATCAACATGACTATTCCAGACATAAGACATTTGTTGTATAGAAATGACCATCAACATGATTATTCCAGACATAAGACATTTGTTGTATAGAAATGGCCATCAACATGACTATTCCAGACATAAGTCATTTGTTGTATAGAAATGGCCATCAACATGACTATTCCAGACATAAGACATTTGTTGTATAGAAATGACCATCAACATGTCTTTTCCAGATATAAGACAGTTTGTGTACAGAAATAACCGTAGTAATGAGAATTCCAATCTTGAAATTTCTTTTCTGCAAAAATGACTACGAGTCATGCTTGTGGCCATTTCAGTACTAAATTTGTGTTACCGATTGACATTCATTATTCAATGGTAACACATGCTTGGTACTGAAATGACACAAACATGACTATGCGTGACGTAAAGTCTGTTTAGCCCATAAATGAGCACAGGCATGAGAATTTCAGACGTGTCATAATTTTGGTAGAGAAATAAGTGACAACATTACTGTTTCAATAGTAAAATATTTTTCGTCGAAAAATGACTACCGACAAGACTATTCCAGACATAAAATATGATTGGTTCAGAAATGAAAACGAGAATGGATCTTCGAATCATAACAAAAGTTCCAATAATGGAATGGCTACACTAGACGCAACATATGGCTCTTACGGCACCGGCACGGCTCTTCTACAGGTAAAAAATGTTTTTGCACAGACCTAAACACCGGTATGACTATTTCAAGGGGGACCTATTTTGTCCAGACATCGACACTAGTATGACTATTCAAGACAAAAAATATGTTTGGTACAGAAATGGTCTATTTCAGTCATAAAAAGTTCTTAGTTACAGAGATGACAATTAATCTGACTATTCTAGACGTACCATATGTTTGGTACAGAAATGACCAACGTCATAATTATTCCCGACATAAAATATACTTGGTACAGAAATGACCAACGTCATAATTATTCCCGACATAAAATATACTTGGTACAGAAATGACCAACGTCATAATTATTCCCGACATAAAATATACTTGGTACAGAAATGACCAACGTCATAATTATTCCCGACATAAAATATACTTGGTACAGAAATGACCAACGTCATAATTATTCCCGACATAAAATATACTTGGTACAGAAATGACCAACGTCATAATTATTCCCGACATAAAATATACTTGGTACAGAAATGACCAACGTCATAATTATTCCCGACATAAAATATACTTGGTACAGAAATGACCAACGTCATAATTATTCCCGACATAAAATATACTTGGTACAGAAATGACCAACGTCATAATTATTCCCGACATAAAATATACTTGTTACAGAAATGACCAACGTCATAATTATTCCCGACATAAAATATACTTGGAACAGAAATGACCACCGGCATGACTATTCCAGAGGTAAAAATATTTGGTATAGAAATGAACCATGGATTGACTTTTCTATAAGTTACAGATATTTAGTGGAGAGATGAACAGGGGTATGACGCTTCCAGACAAGAAATATGTTTGATACAGAAATGAGCATCGTCGTGATTATTCGAGGCTTAACATAAGTTTGGTACATAAATGAACACGATCATGGTTTGGTACACAAATCAGTAAATGAAAACCGATATTAATTTCCAAATATAACACATTTTGGGGTAGAGAAATGAAAATTGCAATCACTATTCCAAATGGAACATCTAATTTTGATACAGAAATGATAACATTTGTGGGTATTCCAGACGAAATTTTGGCTGTTCTTGTTAGGACGTCTGTTTGTACAAGGTTCCCACTGTAATGACTATTCATGACGAAACCTGTTATTTTTGTTACTGCAATGACATCCACTCTGCTATTCCATACGAAATATAGGTTTTAGATATTGAAATGGCCACCGGCATGACTATTCCAGATAAAATATTTTTTGTACAGAATGAACTATTGGCATGTCTATTACACACGAGACATGTGGTTCAAAATGTCGGTCACCTACAGATGAAACATCTGTTTTTATAGAAATGTTCACCGTTATTTCAAAGAAACTTGCATTTGATGCAGAAAAGACCACCTACATGACTATTCGAGACTGAATCTCTGGTGCATCCACCAGTATGGCTATTTCAGACAGAATTTTATAAAATTTTATGTGCAAGTTCTAAACTCCGGATTGTCCCCCCGAGATATTTTAGATAATAATTGGATGTTTAATCGACAAAATATTATTGGGGGAAGTAGGAAATATAAATTCTCTATTTAAGCAGGAGAAATTTATCAAAATAAAAAACTTCCACCGGTCTACCGTCTTCAAAACGATGAAGTTTCTTTTTGCAACAGTTTTTGGGTAATGCTCCATCAATTTGCGACATGAGAAAATGAAAAAATTATCTGCTACATTTTCCGCTGGATTGCGTTCCCAGCATTCTCTCTTCTTACCGTTGTTGAAACCTTGCCGTCCCTTTTACAATTAAATACTATTCTCCTTATCTTTGTTGTTATCTTTCTTAAGGTGTGAATAAATCCGGGCAACTTCGAGAAAATCTCGAACAAAAACCTAAACCTAATCTACGTCGTAGATGCTTCACCTTTTGCTGATCATGTTTAAGGATATCTCTCTCTGTACTTTATTTAGTAGTCCTCATATATTACTCGCCATTTCCGTAAGTACTATGTCACAAACATACGAACCAGCGTTTTCATCCACTCGGCTACTGTCCCGTGGGACAATCACGAATCTAGAACTTTTAAGCTTGATCTACTTGCTGATGAAAGCATTGCTGCTATTGAAGATGCTTGACTCTATTTTCTGAGACTGTTTTTTTTTATTGCTCTTGATGAATCCTGAAGAAGATATGTGGGCACAACGGCAGAAACGTTGTGATAATAACAACAAAGATGAGGATATTAGTCGTACTGTATCAATGCCAAGAATTATAAAAAATTCTAGAATGGATCATTTTCATTGTTGCACGATTTATTCAGATTAATTTTCCCAGCATATCACCGCGAGGGAAGGAAACGAACAAGACCGGGAGAAATGCGAGGGTAAAGTAAAAAATAAAACAAAGAGACAAAATGGTTGAATATATATATATACATATATATATATAAGATGAATAGAATAAGTAACGAAAATGCAGGAAAAAGTGTCTTTAATCTAACATGTTTTACTTTAATAGGCTTCTTCAAAGATTTGTTACAGATGAGTGATTTAATTTTTTTTAATCAGTCGATTTTTAAAAATCTCTAAAGAAGCTTATTAAATTAAAACAAACTCTATTCATTTCTGTTGCTTAATATATATAATCACAGAATATCAAATTTTTAATTGAGATATTTCCTGAAGAACACGCCCCTTTACCAGAAAATGCTGAATCCACCTCTGATAAGGAAACTGGTAAAGCAAATCAGTGAAAGGTTTCATAATCTAAAGACTGAAAGAAAGAATTGAATTGGTGCCATAGAAAGGTAAAAAGAGAAAAGACTTTTTTATGCTATAACCAGTACTCATTGTGGTGTAACAAATAATGGAGAGTTGAGTTCGAATTCCAGAGGGATTTATTGCATTTACTTACGCGCAAATAGTATTAAGAAATGTATGAATCAATGAGCTATGGCTTTAAATATCGGGTCAGACTGCGTCTTATAGCCTTAGTTGGCAATAAAGAAATGGCAACCTATTTAGGAAAAATCTTCTTCCTAGTCAACCACGAATAGAAAAAGACATGATCGCCAAAGCGTATTAAGGGACAGCACTTAATACAAAATACAAGGACTGAGTCATACAAGTTTTTTTTTTTTTAATCGTATCACCCCGAGCAAGGCGGTAACGCCACTGATGTGCAGGGGGCTACGTAATAGTGAAAAGATTGGAAAAGAGAAAGCCGGAAACCACATCCTAAACAGGGAACAAAGGATGAGCCTCTTAACCTGTTCAATAGACGTGGGTGGAATGTGAACCGGGCGATAGATAGATCTATCTACTCCAATTGAAAAACAAACAACAAAGTGAAAAGATTGGAAAAGAGAAAGCCGGAAACCACATCCTAAACAGGGAACAAAGGATGAGCCTCTTAACCTGTTCAATAGACGTGGGTGGAATGTGAACCGGGCGATAGATAGATCTATCTACTCCAATTGAAAAACAAACAACAAAGTGAAAAGATTGGAAAAGAGAAAGCCGGAAACCACATCCTAAACAGGGAACAAGAGATGAGCCTCTTAACCTGTTCAATAGACGTGGGTGGAGTGTGAACCGGGCGATAGATAGATCTATCTACTCCAATTAGA
Organism: Ascarosepion bandense; assembly: GCA_037127315.1. Taxonomy (NCBI): domain Eukaryota; kingdom Metazoa; phylum Mollusca; class Cephalopoda; order Sepiida; family Sepiidae; genus Ascarosepion; species Ascarosepion bandense. The sequence goes on along the minus strand of JBBBDQ010001509.1, from coordinate 2,647,219 downwards.
TCTATCTACTTATCTACTCCAATTAACTGAAAGGACGTAAAAAGATAAGCTAAACTAATGCAAATTAAAGGGTAAATAACGGTTGAACCCAGACTTGCAGCGGTTAACTTTGTCATTGAAGAAATGAAATTTCATCCTTATCAGTGGAATACAAGAGTAATGAGGGTGGGCTGAATCGGTGTAAGTGGTATTGTGGATCCTAGCTGGGAATTTGTTGAATGTTAGAACAAAATAATATTACTCGACTAAAAATCTACGATAAATTATAGGCGAAAGAAAACTCATCACACAAAAGGTCATGGAAACGCTTTTGCTCTCGTTGTTGATAATTTCACACCAAGCAAGATAATAAACCATTAGGTTATTGAGTGTCAGAGAAAATAGAAAAAGTAAACTATTTGCGGGTTATCCATTCTTTTCCAGTTTATAGTGGAGAGTCTGACCAAGTGAAGGGTAGTTGTATATTGTTGCAGATTAACGGAATTTGGCCTCGTTGTAGATAGCCCACTATAAGTCATAAAATGATTATAAATCAAGAAAATCAAATTGAGTTGTAAAATAACATTTTATATATACACATATCAATTAAGGTTTTTTTACAATTAAAGTCATATTTGAAGTATAGGTCCAACGGACGTTAAAATGTTCATGGCAATAAAATGCTGAAAAGAGAATTACTGCTTAGGAATGTGGGAGCGTTGTAAGTAAGGAATGTCTTTGATGTATTCGTTCCTTAGATCAGTAAATAGTTTTGAGACAGTGACGAAGGAAAAGGGAGGTGAAGGCGACGAGCATAGTAAGCCACTTGACTTTCTTATATCCGGGTTACACTGTACAATCTACGTGTTGAGGTACGATGTTAATTTTGAAAGTTTTCATATTTTATCTTCCGTGCTCCTTTCAAAACTTTACATTTAATTTGTGCTGAAAAGATTATTCACCTGGAAATATATTTTAAATATTTAATCCCACACCAGAATGTAGGGTTATTATAAAAGTGTGCTTGCATCAAGATCTTATAGCGGGTTATCCATTCTTTTCCAGTTTATAGTGGAGAGTCCGTTCTAGTGAAGGATAGTTGTGTATTGTTTAAGATTGACGTAATTTAGCCTTGTTGAAGATAGCCCTCTATAAGTCATAAAATGACTATAAATCAAGAAAAGTAAATTGAGGTAAAAAATAACATTTTATATATACACATATCAATTAAGGTTTTTTACAATTAAAGTAGTACTTGAAGTATAGGTCCAACGGACGTTAAAATGTTCATGGCAATAAAATGCTGATAAGAGAATTAATGCTTAGGAATGTGGGAGCGCTGTAAGTAAGGAATGTTTTTGATATATTCGCTCCTTAGGTTAGTAAGTAGTTTTGGGACAGCAAAAGATAAGATGAGAGAGGTAAGGGAGGCTAGGACAGTAAGTCGCTTGAGAGCCGCTTTATTCCACTTCTAATCCATGCTTTGGTGTAATTAGAAACACGTCTTTCACTAAACCATTATTATTTCGAGACTGACTAAGAGAGTGAAACCAAGGAGGCGCAGTGTATTGCTTTCTGGAATATTAGCGTGATGAGGGGGTTATGAAAGTTTTTCAATAGTGGCTAAATGATAGCATCTTCGTTTTGGATGTATTAAACTTTACGAGCCATTTCTTGTCACACTCCATCACAGATTGAATTTCGTTATCAAGATCAGCTGCAAGGTTTATTTTTCAGCCTTGACAGATTTCTTATTGAGACGGGTGTAAGTGGTGTTGTCGTCAGCGTGGAGCATAATTGTAAACTGATTACGGCAGGAAGGTAATTGAAGATCACAAAAAGTGGAGGATCTAGGATCGAGCATTGAGGGAAACCTGTATTCGTGTGATAGGATCAGGAAGCATTCCCATTCTACACGATCTTCATTACGCGGTTTGACAGTAATGATTGGATTAGATCAAACAATACTTTATTTATGCCATAGCCCTGTAGCGTATGACTTAAATAATGAGACCTTGTGGCCAAACTAGTACTGCGCTTACATTCACCATATCTAATTACCAGAGAAGAAAGTTCATCCAATAATTACGATTGATAGATTGATTGATTCATTCGTTTTTCACGGTTTAACAACCTTTTCCAGGTTGTTTAAAGCCGGAAAAATCTTTTAGATTGTAGGAATATTTTTCGAAATAATAATGGTTTAGTGATACACGTGTTTCTAATTACACCACAGCATGGATTAGAGGTGGAATAAAACATCCCCCAAGAATATTTTGCGCGTAGATATAAACACACCACAATGGAATTGAACTTGGATTGCCAATTAACAATTCTGAGTCCATTAATAATCACATAAGCCGCACATCCAAGCTTACAACACCTGGTGGTACTGCCAAGCAGTCACACATCTAGTTACTGACCAGGCCGGACATTGCGTATCTTCGGTGATCGTATAAGAAGTGGCGTTTCACCCTTATATGCCGTAAACCTAATCAAAGGCTGAGGAATAAAATATAAAGTTAATAGAATAAACATGTGATGAAGGAAAAAAGAATAAAAAGATTCAATTGATAAATAATGAATGCAAGGGAATAAGAATCAAACCAACGCAGACAGAGTTGATGTAACTAAATCAATGTACATCAATGTGATGAAAGAAAGAAGACATTTTATATATATATATATATATATATATATATATATATATATACGTGTGTGTGTGTGTTTGTGTGTGGTTAAATAAAATAAAGACAAGAGGAAACTGTATTTTAAATCGCCTACGCGTTCCGTCCAGTGATGGACTTTATCAAGGCAAAAAGACGAAATGAGCTTTATTCAAAATTACGTATCTATAAACAAACAGTGTTGGTAACCACAAAGATGCTCACAAATCATTTCAAAAGATGAACAGAATATTTTTGTTTTTAGAATTTCTTCATGTGTAGTGTAAAGTCACGTGATATTAAAATGAAGGGAATTTGACCGTTTTCTTTGAGAACTGTTTATTTTGTGTGTAAGTCTGTTTTAGAATTTCTTCACGTGTAGCGCAAAGTCAAGAGATGTTAAAATGAATGGAATTCAACCATTTTCTTTGAAATTTTTATTATGAATGTTAGTCTGTTTTAGTATAATTTCCATAAGTAAAGGTGAGTTTGGAAAAAATCCGGGGCGCAATTGATGTTTCGGGTAGTACTGGATAGCGGCGCTCTCGAGAACTTTTCTTCTGAATAAATTGTTTACTCTTTTTATTAGTGTGGCATTTTTAAAATCGAAATTGTAGTTGAATTTATTTCTGTGAATCACTAATGCATTTGTTTGATTATTATTAGTGATGTCTCTTTTGTGTTCATAGATACGTTTTTTAAGATTTCTACTTGTTTCTCCGATGTAGATGGAGGAACAATCCCGGCAATTTATTCGGTATACACCTGCTTGTTCATCATTTTGATTTCGGTTATTTTTAGATCTGATAATGTCCATAATAGTTTTCGAAGTAGTTGTTACTATGTGTGTGTGTGTTTTATATGAGATAGATTGTTTTGGATATTAGATGCAATGGAGTTGGTTGGTAGTATGATGTATTTGTTATTTTTTAGATTATTATTGTTAACAGTGTTTATTTTGTTGTGATTGTAAATATTATGTCTTTCTTTTTGCATTGTATATATTATGTGCCTTTCTTTTTGCATTGCATTGAATAAAGTGATATGGGTAATGCAAGTTTCTGAATGTGCTTTCTATGTATTTTTTTTTTTTGTTAAATATTGGGGGCTGCATTTTCTTAAGAAGAAACCTATAATAATACCAGGTTTGATTTTGTAAGAGTGACTGGAGTAGAAATTTATCAGGTCGTTTTTCTTGGTAGCTTTTCTGTAGACGTTAAAATCGAGTTTGTTGTTATTTTTGTGTAATATGATATCTAGGAAAGGAAGAGTATGATTAGATTCAGTTTCGAAGGTAAAATTTATAGTAGGTTCAATGTTATTTAGTTTGTCGACAAAATCTGCTATGTTAATAGTTTCCAGATAGAGTAGATGGGAGTCGTCTATATATCTAAAGTAGGAGGAATTTGGTGGTAAAACGTTTCTGCAATAATCTCTTTCTAGAAATTCAAAAAATAAACAAGCGAGAACGCCCCTGAGAGGCGATCCCATTGGTAAACCAAATTTTTGTCTATAGAAATGGTCATTAAAAGTGAAAAAAACATTGCTTAGTAATTAGATAGCATAGTTTTATTATTTTCTGTGTAGGTAGAGGTAATTTTATTTTTGTTTTTGTTAAGTGTGTTTTTAACTGATTTAAGCATTTATCTATAGGAACATTTGTGTATAAGGATTTTATGTCTAGACTTGCCATGTGTTTGTTTTTTATATCTACGTTTTTTAGTTTGTTCAAAAGGTCACCAGAGTTTTTTTTATATGTGACGGACTTATTGTGCCAAGAAGTGGAGTTAAGATTTTGCTTAATTTGCCAGCTATTTTATGTGAGACGCTGCCTGTTCCGGATATGATAGGCCTCATTGGTATATTTGGTTTATGTGTTTTTGGGAGACAGTATAGTGTGGGTGTTTTGGGATGGTATGTGATAAGCTTTAGCCAGGAGGAATCTTCTGTTTTTAATAGTTTCTTGATATTGTATATAATTTTTTGTGTTTCTTTTGTGATGTTGGCTTTGTTAACTTTCTCGTATATATTATCATCATCAATGAGGTCGTTCATTTTCTGTTGGTATATGTTTTTGTCCATGATTACGATTCCCCCTTATTATATATATATATATATATATATATAATATCTTCGGATGACTATTTATGCTCTCACACCCTGATTGAGCACTCTGGAAGATTAAAAGACTTCGAAAAAAAAGTAGCTACTCTAGTATCTCCGCATCGTTCATTCAGTAATGAATTAGAACGCTCTCACTACTGGCGTATGAATACATGGTATATCACACGCTCATAGCTCGGAGGTAGAATCTCTGACTGACGCCAATTCAGTCGGGTTTCAATGCTGGGTAAAAAGCAATCGGATGTCTAACCGTACTGATGAGCTCTAATACAGCGAAACAGAACTGTCTGCGGATAAATACTTACGCTCTCACACCCTGATTGAGCACTCTGGAAGAACGGTTGACGATGAAAAAACAGTAGCTACTTTAGCATCTACACATCATTTCATCAGTAATAAATTAAAACACTCTCTCCACTGACATATGAATATATGGTATATCACACTCTAAAAGTCTGCCTCCTTCCACCGAGCGCCCATAGCTCAGAGGTGGAATCGCCGACTGACGCCAAATCAGTCGGGTTTCAATTCTGGGTAAAAAGCAATTGGATGTCTAACCGTACTGATGAGCTGTGATACATCGAAACAAATCTGTCTGCAGATGACTATATATATATATATATATATATATATATAAACGTTGTACCCCCACGTAAAGCAATTCCGTCGGTTACAATGAGTTACAATGAGAATAAAGGAAAAAAAAGATTTCCCGGGGATGTCGAAGAAAGGATAAGAGAGAATTAAGAATAAAAAAGACGCATGATAGCAACTGATGTTTCACTTAAATCTTTGGTGAAGCAAGTATATGGAACAGAGTTCCAAAAAAGGAATGTGTAAGAAAAGAAACTGTTAAAGTAGAAGTGACATTTGTAGAAAGGTAGGGATCAAAAAGATAGAAGATAGCAGTTGACGTCACACTTACACTATTGGGGATTGTTGCTATCAGGGAAGTACAGTAGTACAAACATATACCAATGAGGTTATTAGCGTGACTATTAGTCCAGCTGTCAGAGTTACTGCTGGAAAAGATTCCGCTCTCACTTTCTGCTGCTCTCTACAAAGGAGAACTTTTGCTTATAGATAGTTCGGAAGAGTTAAGTGTGTCATATGTTCACCATCCTCTTCGGCTGGGTGCTCCCTCAGATTCGAGGGTGACAATGTTGTGTCTTCCCCTGTAATAATATTACTTCCTGTGTAAATGCTGAAACGATTTACTGATTCAAGCATTTGCGAAAATTATAACACAAGTCTTTTCGAATAAACTACAAAATGACGCTAATATAAGACATGTGATTAAAAATGAAACTATTAATTTTTAAATAGAACTATCGAATTTTTCCGGGCAATGGTATAAAAGTCTCTACTACAAAGAATAGGATTCCACTTAATATTTTTAGTGTAAAGTTGTATGCAATAAAATACTTTTAAGAATTGGTGATGTGTGCAAATTTACGAGCTAGGAAGAAAAAATAGAATATTATTTTTTTTCTTTTATATAGCATTCAGTTCTTTAAAAAAACAAAAACAAAAAACAAACAGCACTCTCGTATTTTTCTCCTTTTCTTTTTTTTAAGTATTCGTTGCTTCTCGGGATGACACAAGGTCAACACATTTCGCTGCTTCATAGACAGTTACGGTCTCTTCACCGATAGAGTTGGTTACTGAGGCTGAAACTACTGTTATGTTCGCTTTTGCAGCTTTCGGTTCATTATTTTAGCCTGACACAAGGCCACCACATTGTGCTGTATCTTGGTTAGCTGCGTCTCTCTACGGCGATAAATCCGGTTGCTGAGCCTGGGGTTGCTTTTTTTCATTCATTATAATTCCCAAACGCTCAGCTTTTATAAAGCCTGGCACAAGGCTATCACATTGCGCTGCATTATGATTAGCCGCGTCTCTCTTAAGTCATGGGTTTAATTATTGAGACTAGCAATCATATTTTAATCTTCATATCTTTTATAGCATATCTGTTGAGGTTCTCATAATGCGTCTTTCTTTCTTCATCTTATTTTTTTCTAATCTTCGTCTTAGGTTAAAGCAAAGAATACTTCGTTTCATGACTTTACTGGTCCTGGGTATGACCATAAATTGCATCCGGCAGCAAGGCCTCTGATTGAGAGTTTGTGAGAAGCATGGAACCACTTCTTAGTTGCTGTTTTTCCCAGGTACCCCTTGACCCGGGGTGGTAGCACCTGCTAGGGTCCCAGCTATGGGCAAATAGTTAACCCCCCAAACTTGGGTCAAAACAGTATGAAACTACAAAAATAGACTTTTATAGAAAAATATACATTTTTAAATGACAAATATTACCAACAATACGGTTTTGAAGAAAAAATATTAACATAAAGCATTTTGATAGAAAAAGAATATTACCAGCAATACATTTTCGAATACAAAACTAGAAGACATTTTCAGTTTCTAAAATAAAAAAAATTAATCGAAATCTTACTAAATCAAGCTTCTTACTATAACCGAACATTAAAAAATTACCTTAAAACCCTACTCTTTTGGCATTAATTAACCCACAGATGTGTTGATATGCCGTTAAACTAAACTCAAACTCAACTTTACTGGACAGGGCTTTACTTTCATTAAAACCTTTAAGTTCGGTTTCAGTCAAATTTATGTTCTTCGTCAGCAAGACAAGAAGGGAGAACTCGTCTTCTTGTCTTGCTCATGACTACTGTTTTAAGTACGCTCTACAAAAGTTTGCTTGATCAAATCTGACAAACACGTTTCATCTCGTTGAGAGCTTATGGTCAACTAACTAACTGAAAATAATTTTCTCCTCGTGGACAAGGATTTCCCGTCGATTTTCATCGTACCATTTTGTCTAACAATCAGAGTTCGTTTATCACGACGGGGGTTTGTTACTATGCAATCACCAACTCACATTCAGTGTGAATAGTAAAAACTGCGTTTTTTCACATAGCAACTATTCCGTTAACGCATGCGTGTTTCTAAGAAAAAGGTTTTTTGTTTGTAAAATGCCTTGTTTACAATTTTAGCCAGCTAGTGTGACTGACTGATTGAGATAAAAGAAAAAGGGAGCGAGACAGAGAGAGACAGAGACAGACAGACAGAGAGAGAGGGGGGGAAAGAGAGAGAGAGGGAAAGAGAGAGAGAGAGAGAAATATATATATCTTTATGTATATATTTTTCTAAACATATAGTGTTGAATATAAGACAACAATGAATGTCAATTATGTTTAATCATGAGCCGTTCTAAACATCGTATTTTGGCTTTAATTTCACCTGAAAATAAAAATAAAAATTCTCCAACATTTGGATAATGTTTTATTAAGCTTTCGGCTCACATGATCCATCTTCAGAGAGGTCAGAAGGACGTTAATAGAAAAACATCCACCATCAGCGACGATTTAATCTCGTGTTGACATAAAACTTTGCTACACGATAACAGTTACCAAAAATAGCAAACGCAGTTCGTAAGTTCGTAAGTTTGTAACAGTATATGTTTAGAAAATTTTCTGCTGCCTCGATACACTATATATATATATATATATATATATATATATATAAATTCGTAGCATATGGGTAAGTCACCATGACATCCCTTTCCTAAGTATTAACTCCGCAGGGATCTTCATATTTTTTCCTTTTTAGATTCACAACGAGAAAATCCGTCGTTTATACCCTTTTTTTAACACGGTGCTGCTTGCAGTATTGGTATGTTAAAAGTATCATATACGATATCCATCCATCCTTCAGAAGGATTGCTGTCAGCATCGTCAGACAGGTATCTCCTGATTTGATTTAAATGTTCTTTGTAAGTGAACAGAGGACCTTTAATTATATATACCATATTTTCTAATCTTTTGTCAATTCTACATATTTCCCAGAAATATTTATTATCCCGGTACATCCCGAAAGAAAAAAAACTCTCCGGGTTGGTAGCTTTTTGTAGGTACCGTGTTTGTTCGTCTAGGTCTTTTTTATTTGGGATGTAGCTTGTCCAGCACAGACCTGATATTACGCGCAAACATTACCTCGCCTGGGAGAAATGATGATGGTGTGTTGTGGTTTGGCGTGATCCTAAAGAAGGAACTGTTGTAGGGCTTTTTTTCTGTTGGTATGCCCCAAAGAGCTCTCTATATCGTCTCAACGAAGCATTCGGACTGCCTATTAGACCTTGATTGATATGGAGAAATCGTGATATTATTGATCTAGAATGTCTTACAAAAATCCTTAAATTCACAGGACGTAAATTGTGTACCATTGTCTGACACTAAAAAATCGATTCTGGCAAACAGCTCGTGTAAGAAATTTATTGTTACTTCTGTAGTGTATTTTTACATCTAATAACCTACATGAATTCAGGACCATGGTCGGTCTGTTTTTGGCCAAAGACTATATATGTTTGGAGGTGCCTTAGCTGCTAAGGTACAGACTTTACAGGATTTTACCATATTTTCGATATCCTTATCTGTGTTCGGCAAGTATACATAACTGCGCATAAGGCTTTTCATCTTTGTAAACCCTGATGACCCGTATGAAATTCTTTAAGAAGTCTTCTTTGTAGTGATGTAGGAATGACGACTCGCTCACCATATAGCAAGACTTCGCTGCATGTTAGAGTAGAATTGGGTCTTGTAGACAGATAAGGATTAAAAAGATAGATGATGATAGTTGATATCATCTTAAAATATTGGAGATTGTAGCTATCAGGGAAGCAAGTATATGTTGTGGCCCTGTTGCGGCCAGGAATAAAGATACAAAGACTGAATAGAGTTAAACAAGTATATTACAAGGACAGTAGTACAAACATATACCAATGAGGTTATTAGCGTGACTATTAGTCCTGCTGTCAGAGTTACATGCTGGAAAAGATTCTCACTTTCTGCTGCTCTCTACAAAGGAGAACTTTTGCTTATAGATAGTTCGGAAGAGTTAAGTGTGTCATATCTTCACCACTCTCTTCAGCTGGGTGGTCCCTCAGCTTCGAGGGTGACAATGTTGTGTCTTCCCCTGTAATAATATTACTTCCTGTGTAAATGCTGAAATGATTTACAGAATTGTAGGTCAGACAGCGATTAGATTCTGTTATTCAAGCATTTGCGAAAATTATAACACAAGTCTTTTGAAATAAACTACAAAATGACGCTAATATAAGACCCGTGATTAAAAATGAAACTATTAATTTTTAAATAGAACTATCGAATTTTTCCGGGCTATAGTATAAAAGTCTCTACCACAAAGAATAGGATTCCACTTAATATTTTTAGTGTAAAGTTGTATGCAATAAAATACTTTTAAGAATTGGTGATGCGTGCAAATTTACGAGCTAGGAAGAAAAAATAGAATATTATTTTTTTTTCTTTTATATAGCATTCAGTTCTTTCAAAATAAAAATGACGACTCGCTCACCATATAGCAAGACTTCGGTGCATGTTAGAGTAGAATTGGGTCTTGTAGACAGATAGGGATTAAAAATATAGACGATGGCAGTTGATGCCATCTTAAAATATTGGAGATTGTAGCTATCAGGGAAGCAAGTATATGTTGTGGCCCTGTTGCGGCCAGGAATAAAGACAATTAAGATGGAATAGAGTTAAACAAGTATATTACAAGGACAGTAGTACAAACATATACCAATGAGATTATTAGCGTGACTATTAGTCCTGCTGTCAGTTACCTGCTGAAATAGATTCTGCTCCCACTCTTTGCTGTTCTGTACAAAGCAGAACTGCTGCTTATATATAGTTCGGAATAGTTCAATGTGTCCTATGGGTAAGTCACCATAACGATATGGACGGTAGTTCCACAAGCGGGGAGTTCAAGTAAAGAAACCGTTACAGTATAAGCAGTTATAGATTGATATGGATTAAGAAGATAGATGGCAGTTGACGTTACATTTAAACTATTGGCGGTTATAGCTATCAGGGAAGCACGTATACAGAAGGGAGTTCCACAGGCGGAAAGTCCGAGAAAAGCAACTGTGAGAGTAGAAGTTATTTATAGAAACATATGAAACCACTCCACACTCGTAATAGTATCTGTAATATTAACCCTCTTCTTAAGATAAATATTTTTCCCCAAACTTCTTTTAAATGAAAGAATTTACAAATTCCAACCAAAATTTTTTCATTGTTTTCGAAATAACAGAAACCACATCACTTAAGAACTATCAACAGCAGTAACAACTAAAGTGGATAGCACATGTAAGTCGAAGTGAAAATAATGAGATAATCAAGAGATTAACTCTCCACACTACCTCAAAAAGGAGGTTAAGAAAAAACGGAACGATTGATACCAGTAACTGGTCTTGAGAAACCCGCTTTTCATAAAAATTGCTTAAATGCGTCCCTCACCCTAACTAAGGGTTAAATAACTTTAATGTTTTGGTTGGCAACCAGCGTAAGAGAAGGAAGATTCTGAATTAGAAGAAAAGTTGTAGAGGCAACGAGAAAATAATTATTTTTCCCACTCTAGAGAATAATGAAAAATATGTGGAAAGCCATGATCTCCTAGGTTCTGAAAGAATATGCCAATTAAAAAAAGATCGCTTATCTCCTGAAAGAATATGGCAATAAATAAAAATTGTGAAAAAAGGCCAAACAAATACCGACAGAAATCGGATTAAAATAGATTGCTGTTTTATTTTTATTAATATTTTAATTACCATATTTTTTCAATCGATTTTCCCTTCTACATTAAATTAAATTGTCCTTTCATGAGATATACGACCACGTATCTCTACTGGTCCATTTTCTTTATTTTCACTGAATTGCTCGAGCGGTCATTATTGCTTTCAATTAGAATTTACAAAATCTATTTTATTCAAACGACTCGTTTTTAGAAAAACAAGATTCCCAAGAACTCAAAACTCCAAGACCTTCATTTCTTTTTTTTAATCATTTCACCCCAAGCAAGGCGGGACCGCCACAAATGCGGAGAAAGTTAAAGTGAGAGAAAAAAGAAAAAGCGTTCAAGGGTGATAAAAAACATAATGATCATGTCATTATTATTTTTTTCGAGTTACATGTGCTAACCATTTTCGTAGTTATTTCTGTTGGTTGTCCTGAAGTTGATTTTTTTTGTCTGTTAGAGTTCTTTGTTTCTGATTATGTAGCGCCAGACCACAATATTAGATTTAAATAAAATAGGTTTCCCTCTTTCTAGTAACCATGGGAACTTCCTTCCTAACCTTAAGTGGCGTGGAATTTTAATATCTTGATTATTTCATTATTTTCTCTTCAAATTACAAAAAGAAATCTCAAGTCCAGTGGCTGTTATCACTTTTTTTAGTACTGACAAGAGTTTTCGTTATTAAAATTTTAAGTAGTGTGAAATATTAACTCTTTGATTATGTCATTCATTTCTATCCGAGTTATATGTACTGTCCAGATTAATTGTTGCTGCTATTACTAGTCCACAAGTGATGTATTTTTTGTTATTTAGTACACTTCTGTGTAATTCTGTAGGAATGAGCTTTACTGAAAATCTCAATGAAGGATTTATTTTATCATTGACTAGCAGTATTGCCCGGCGTTGCTCGAGTGTAATGAAAGCTTTAAAACTAATCCATGGTCCTAGAGCTCAGACTCAGCCTAAAAATATGTGTGAAGTTTGGTGAGAATCGGATAAAAATTGTGGATTTGTATAAAGGACATACAGGCAGATAAACAGACACACACACAAACATCTTGCTTCGGTCGGGTTTCAATCCTGGGTTAAAAGCAATCGGTGTCTAACCGTACTGATGAGATGTGATGCAGCGAAACAGCTCTGTCTGCGGATATATATATATATATATATATATATATATATATAGATCGATAATATATATATATATATATATAGATCGATAATATATATATATATATATATATATATATATATATATTATCGATCTTCTGCGCTATTGTAAGAACTGCAACTTTGAAACTTCTGAATATCGTTTCTTATGTCTTTGTCTATGAGTAGACCAAATTTGATTAAAATCGGACCACTCCTTCTATAACCCTATTTTTTCGATTATCGATTTTCGATATTTATCGGGGGTACCTCGACACAAAACCTAGCTAAGAACACTCGCAGATGCTTATAGTACAACTGTGTAAATTTATAAGAAAATAGGTTCAGCCGATTCGGAGTCTATAGGTAACGGACACACACACACACAAAGTCCCATTAATAAATAAGTTTTGATCAAAGGAAGCGAGTCTAAATGGTTTAATTTGAAGAATTAAAATAATTACCTGTTTAGTTCGGAACTTAATAGACATGGTGTGAGGTTTTTATCTTTCATTTCTATAATAAGGCCCTCAAGTTGCATATTAGCTGATTAAAAACTGAAAACGTATCATACAAATACTGAAAGAGGAAAAAACCGAGAGAACGCCAACATTCTTTTAAAATAATCATATTTTTCTCAAATTAAATCTAAAATTAAAATCCGTCTTGTCTTTGCTTTGTGTTTTCATTTGCCATTAATTTGTAATATAGATCATATAAATAGAAAATAAATTGATATCGAGCTAGGAATCAATAATTATTGAAAGTTTAAAAATAAAAAAATGTCAACATCGATCAAAGCATAAAGAAAAGGCCAGACTTAGAATGTGATCAACCTAGAGAAATCGATTTGAGCCTCAGTCGTGGATGCCATACTAACCAACTCGCAGAACTGAACGGATTTGCCCCGATGTATCTTTCTACTTTCTACTTCAAATATTAGACTTGATGGCAAAATCATTCTTCTTTTTTTTTTTACAATTTAATACTAAATCGATCGCTGATATTTACAAGTTCCTTCCTCGGCTCTAAAACAAAGAAAAGAAAAAAACAGTTAGCATCAAAGGAAAAGATAAAATCCCAACACCTGCTTTCTGCAAGTTGATAAATATTTTGAAGAGGAAGTGCCTCAACGACATAACATCTACCGCCACGGTAAACAGTCTCGGACAAACGATTTTTAATTCCGGTAGTTCTAAAAATAAAAGTACTCTGGCTGAGACTCTTATTTCAAATCAAACAAAAGATAACTATTTATATATTATGTTCAGTAGGGCATTATGGGTGACAAGGTCAGGTATTTCCGGTTTAACGTGCTATCCTAACGATTATTGGATAAGAGAGAACAGTTATAGTATAAATTATCTTCAAAGATGATTGGCTGAAAAATAATCGTGGACCAGAATGTGGTTATTTTTAGCTAATGTACAGAACTTTTAACTCCTTATTTATTATTAATTACTTTAGTTATTCATTGATTATTACCTGTTGATTGTTATTATTATTATGTCATTTTTCATCATAATTCGATTTCTGCTATGGTCGCACTACCTACCAAGTCTGCGGAAAGACCTAAAGCAGGTTGTGGTGTATTGTTATGGCTACATTTCATGTTTTTTTTTATCTCCTCTAACATCCCTATCATTACAGAGACAATGTTCTCTTTAGTGTGTTGGATGTACTTAACAAGACAATTTTTTGTATATCTCTTAAGCTGGGGTTTTCAGGGATTCTTACAATGTGTTGTTTTGTTCCACTTTTTATCATTCCAAGTGCACCCACTATCACTGGTACGATTCTTCTTTTCAATTTCTTAATTGTTTTATTTCAATTTCCAGGTCTTTATATTTTGACAGTTTTTCTAATTCCTTGGTTGCTGTTACAATCCGCCGGACAAGCCATATCAATTAATAGACAAGTTTTTTTTTTCTTTTTGGTTTTTAAAATTAATGTCTGGCCTATTTGCTTCAATTTTTCTGTCTGTGTAGAATGGTGACATCTTCTATTTCTCTAACCGGTGCTCGGTGATGTCCATACCAGTGTTTGTTTACAGATTTTCCATAGTGTTTGCACATTGGCCAATGTAAATATTACCCAACTCTATCGTGACGATTTCTATATTCATTTGGGGCAAATACAGAACATCCTAAGGTTAGATGGTCTATTGTTTCTTGGTATTTATCACAGAACCTGCATTTTGTATCCCTATTATTATGCATAATATTTGCCTGAAAGTTCTTAGTGAACAGACTTTGGTCTTGTGCTGCAAGAATAAAGCCTTCAGTCTCAGACTTTAATTCAGGTGCACGTAACCATCGATTAGTATTAAATTTATCAACATTAGATTAATTAGTACGTTCTGGATTTTGGCCATGCAAAGGTTTATCTTGCCAGCGTAGTTTCATCTGTTCAAGAGCTTTAACTTTGCTTTTCATTTTCATATTTTTTGCGGCAATAGTTGGTTCTTGGCTTCTGTTTTGGGTTTCTACAGAATCTAATAATTTCATGTTGTTTAACTAATTGTATAATCCTGTTCTTTGTTGTTTCCATGTATGTTAGTAAGCCAATAGTTGTTGTCTTGGATGACAATTCTAGATATTCAATTTTATTATTATTACTAGTATTATTATTATTAAATACACATAGTAGCGTTTACGAAGCAATCGTATAGTTTGATTTTTTTCTTATTTATTCACATAAATTGTGTATTGTTATATTTATTTATTTGCTTTTCTTTTATGTTTGGTCATTTCACTCTTTGGCACTGGCATTCATGAAAACTGTATTACGTTATTGGCGCTCGAAGATATTTTCCAAGGTAGATTTTCCAAAGTAGATTTTCAGTTTTCTATTTTTATGTAACAAAGTAATAATAAGTTTATTTAGTAATTTCTCTCATTCTGGGATTATGATTATAGCTATTTTCTCTGCCAACCATAGTTTACAGTATTTTGTTTTGTTCTTTATGCAGTTGTCGCAAAGTAGGTCACCATGAGTAGCGTTTAAGTCCAAAACAATGACGTACTGCATCTTATTTTTTACGTGAATTTTCTCACTATTATTCATTCATTCTATCTCTCTGTCTATCTATTAATCAACCTATCTATCTATCTCGATATGTTCATATCTATCTATCTATCTATCTATCTATCTATCTATCTATCTATCTATCTATCTATCTTACTCTGCTCAGATCTATCTATCTATCTATCTATCTATCTATCTAGCTCCATATCAGTTATTAATCCATATCTGTCATGGAAATAACCAAGTATTTAATCAACGTTTTGTTCCATTGTTTTCCTTACAGCCGTCTAGTGCTTACGGTATTCTGTTGAGGTCTAATAAAAAAAACTCCAATAATTACTTACAATAATTATTTCAAAAACTCCTACAAATTCTCGTATATATATATATATATATATATATATATATATATATATATATATATATATATCAACATGCCTGGTCGGCATAGAAGAATCCAAAGGCGTATCGTTTACATATAATGGTAGGATAACTCTCTACGTGAGCTCTAAACATATATGCATATAAATACATATAGAGCAAATATAAGAAAAATTAAGACAGACGCGTTATTTCATGGTAATTCGGAAGTTTAGGTCTATTTCAGGCGAACCATCATCAGCTTCCGACTTTATTCAAAGAAGGATTCTATATGAATGGGATTCACAAAAACCTAATCCAGCGAATAAGAAAATAAAAAATAAAAACATATAAGATGATAAGAATATAACTGTCGCTCCCCTAAAAAAGAAAATAAGAACAATCCATCCGTTTGTCGAACCCACAGACATTCAGATGTAAAATTCGCATAGAACCTACACCAGAATTCAAACATACGCACCGTAATGGGGGCGCTAGAGGGTGTCGTCAGTGATGTCATCGCGAGGATCACTAGGGGGTTTCAGGTCTTTCAACATTATACCCCCTCAGTTTTCCTTCAAAAGTGTATTGTTTGTAATATTTTTCAACAGAAAAAATTTTTTTCCCCAGAAATGTATTGCGAGTTATTTTTACTACAAGCCCTTTATAAATTCGGAACTTATTCAGAAATTATAACTTTAAACAAAGTTTTAAAAAACAAATTCATTTAAATTTGACTATATATATATATATATATATATATATATATATATATATATATATATGGCTGGAATTATTTGTCATCAAAATGTGTTCGGAACTTATTCAGAAATTATAAAACAAAGTTTAAAACACGCCAATTTATTTAGATTTGACTAAAAAATAAATTTTGTAGTTTTTGTTAATATCAGAAAGAGATTAAAAATTATTCACGGAATATTTTTTTCATATTTAGCAGTAATATATGGCTGGAATTATTTATCATCAAAAATGTGTTGCTGGTCATAGTTTACCTTCAAACTAACATTGTTTGTAGTATTTTTTCCGACAAAGAATCCAAGATCTTTACACAGAAATGTATTGCAGGTAATTTTCTGTTTTTTATGTTTCAATCACGTTCGAAACTTATTCAGAAACAATAATAATAATAATAATAATAATAATAATAATGAACTGAAACACCAAACAGCCCTGTCGAAGTATCTCTGGTATTTGAAATACAATAACCCAACTATTAGTGCATGTTTCATTAAATAATATAGACAAGTTCTGGAAACTCACTTTCACGACACTTTACACTACACTTGAACGATAATTCTAACATTTTAAGTATTTAAAACAATATGCCTGGTCATATACGCAATTCCGGAAAACCTTAGTTGAAAACAACAACACCTAAACATGAAAACAATAACGAAAGACTAAAAATTTTCGAAGCTATATATATATAAAAGTTGAAGCCTAACCCGAACAAGATAAAATATGAAATCTCCACAGGTATCCTTAAATACTTATAATTAATAAGAAAAGCACTTGATTTATTCCAGTGGCTTCCCATACTTAATATTTCTTGTTTTCACTCTCGCTTGGTCATGTGTGACTTCACGAGCTGTGATGCGACATTCGCTTCCAGCGTTGTATATGCACGACTTTGTTGTTGCTTGGAAATCTCCCATGTAAACAAAAACAGTTTGTCATTATCGTTTGTACGGTAATTGTTATAATATATAATGTAATGCGATATCTTTGAAAATGACTTATATAAGCTGAAAGCTTACATTGGATTATTAAAAAGTATGTACCAATAATGTAATTTTCTTTCTTTATTTAATGATAATGCTATTAAGCGTATCAGAGAATATGAAAAAAAATACATAAAATAATTAGACAAAACTTGTCTATATTATTTAATGAAACATGCATGAATGAAAAAATGCTGCCAAAATACACATAATACAGCGTTTGAGATTTCACTCACCCGATCGACTCAGTCGATTTAAAACTTAATTAGGCGATTAAAGTTTATTGCTTTACTAGCCCGTGGCCGATAAAAACTCTTGAAATGAAATGTCTCCCTTCAAATATGCAAAAAGGAAATCTGTTTCCTTTTACAACCCAAAAGTAAATTAATTATAAGGATTTACAATGACATTATTGTACTCTTTGGTACATGGCGCCTAATTTACGTCGATATGTGTGGTTAAACAAAAGACAGTGACATCTTGCGATCTTCAAAGCAAAATCTGACTAATAGAATTTACATTGATAAGATTCTGTCTCGCTTTTATCGTCCTGGTCAGTGTAAACATTGGTTTAATTAATGCTTCCAGAGTGGAGCCAAAAGGTCTCTGTCGTCCAGATTAAGACGCTCACAGATTCTTAGAAACTCATTTAGAAAAATATTATACTGGACTCAAATATATATTTCCTCCCCGCTTATGAAAAGTAAAAACTAACGTTTGTAAGAAATAAAAAAATACACATATTTTTTTCAAACACTCACCGATAAACAAATTGTACAAGTAAGTAATTGTTTATAAAAAATCGTTGAGAAAATCAGATTTTTTTAAATCATCTATGAGATGGAGGTTGTAAACAAACAGAAGAGAGAAACTACGAATTTAGGTACCTCCACACAATTGCCCCCCACCACCAAATAAATAAATGCATACCATGATGTTACAAAAACAGTTTTATCATCAAAATATTTATGCTATTATTAAGAGAAAACATATAATCTTATTGTTATT
Source organism: Ascarosepion bandense (assembly GCA_037127315.1). Taxonomy (NCBI): domain Eukaryota; kingdom Metazoa; phylum Mollusca; class Cephalopoda; order Sepiida; family Sepiidae; genus Ascarosepion; species Ascarosepion bandense. The sequence continues at coordinate 2,628,555 of JBBBDQ010001509.1, read as the reverse complement.
ATTTTAAAAAAAAATTAAATTCTGTCTACCACGTTCGAATATTTAAATAAGATATCATTTTCTCTTTTTTTTTCCGTTAGCGATTCACGCTATGTATACATAAGGCGACTATTAAAAAATGGAGTCGGCCGAGTAAAAAGATTTTGGGACAAGTAAATTTTCCCTCGTCTCGACCGTCGGCCAAATGGTTTCTTTTTGAAATGTCAAAAGCTATATATATATATATATATATATATATATATATATATATATTAAAAAAGGATTAATTCAAAGATGTTGAATAGCCATTTCGATATGAAGATCCCCACGGGGGACGACACATCACCTCAGCAACAGAAAAAACCTTTCAGAAACTGGAGAAAAATTAGTCTACTTTTCCTTTTTAGATAGATTGCAAAGAAATTTAAAAAAATAATAAAATAAAATAAAATAAAATAAAATAAAAATAAAAATAAAGGGAAAGAAAAAGAAAAAGAAAACGAAAAAGAAAAAGAAAAAGGTAGAATAAAATCAAATAAATAAGAAAAGAAAAAAATGACATCGTCTGGGTTCGCAAAAAAAAGGGGGAATGTAACTAAAAATTAACAGACAGACACGTTAAATCGACGTCCGTTTAGGCAACACGGAAAAAAGGTGGTAAGAGAGATAAAAGAAGGAAGGGAGGGTAAAAGAAAGAAACTAAAGAAAAAAATTTTTTTTAAATATTACAGACGCTGGACAAATCCAAAAACCTAATTTCCCCAAAACGTTGAAGTATTAGAAAAAGGCCTTTACTTAAAAAGGCATAATTATTAATAAAAGGGAATAAAAAGATATAGGATTTAAAATAAAATTATTTTTAAAAAAATTAGGTCATTTGAAATTAGACTAAATAAAGACAACCCTAGGTAAAAAAAAAAAAAAAATTACAATTATTATATACATACCTATAGAAGTACACACATACATACATATATATACACACCCACAATTCTACGAATAAGAATACATATATACACAAACACACACACACACATACATATATATGTGTGTACACACCTATATACAAAAAATTCATATACACATAATATACATGTGTACACACACATGCACACACACACACACACACACACACACATACATACATATACATATATATATATATACACATACATACACATATTCCATATGCACTCACACACATACATATTAATGAATATTATGAAAAGGAGCATTTAAATAGCTAAAAAAATTTTTTCAAAATTACATATAGCCCACATACATAAATACATATATACATATACATACATATATATAAAAAAGTACATCCACACACAAACATACACATATACATAAAAAAAAAAAAAAAAAAAAATTAAATTTAAAATTAAAATTAAAAATTTTTTAAATATTAAAAAAATTATAGAAAAATTTAGAATTTAAAAATTAAAATTTGAAATTAGAAGTTAAAATCCGCCCTATGGCGGCACTTGTTTATAAATTCCCTCCTAAAGTTCAAAAGTAAGTCCTGATGAGGATACTTCAAAATCAGAATCTTCTCCAATAAACACAGACGACACCTATCACGAAAACCCTTAGGGGTACAAGCTGAGCCTATTAATTTCCAGCTGATTATAGGGTCCTGCCCTTCCTCCTTCATTTCCCAGAACCTACGTGATAGTGCCGTCTGGAATCTCTGTTTAGGGTTCGAAAACGAGTACCTGTGATTATAAAGCCTCTGTTTGAAAGAGCCCGCGGACATGCCAATATAGGTCCGGTAATAGTCCTTGTTATTAGATGGAGAAATGCGGGCTTCATAAATTACATGGGTGGATTTACATTTGCCTTGCACCGGGCAGGCATCCACCGAATAACAATTGCATTTGTCGACAATTCCGGATTTAGCTTCCGTATTATTTAGTTTCATTAAAATTTGTTTATTGTGGGAATTAATTATATTATCTATATTTGAGGTGCAAGAATAACTAATTTTTAGGGTGAATCTATTAAAAATTTTATTTAAGGGATTGTTATTATTATTAAAATGTTTATCGATTAATTTGAGAAAATACCTACCAATATTTATATTAGTTAGCTTACAATAAGGAGGGTTAAACCAAATTATCTTCCTTTTTCTACATTTTCGGGTGTTTTTAGTTTTTGATGATTCTGGGTTTATAGCAGGCTTATCATACTTTAACTTATTAACAAAACCGCTTTTCTGAAGGGCCTTATCGTAAATTTCTTTGCTTGCGTTGAAAATTTTTATATTGGAAGATAATTGGTTAACCCTATTATTTACTATCTTGGGTATTTGTCTTATAATATTCTTGGGGTGGTTGGATAAACTATTTATATAGGTGGGAGAACTATTTTCTTTAAGAAAGGGTTGGTAGGAACCATCATTTAAGTTAAGGGTGATGTCTAGATAGTTTACAATTTTGAGATTGGAAGTAACCTCAACCTTAAAACCAAGAAAATTAAGGGCTCTGATAATTTTCTTATGTATTCTATTAGTGTAAGGCCCATTGGAATTGGGAATACATATCAGTCCATCATCCCGATATAGGCCTATTAGTTTAGGGTCTAAAAATCTACCTAAAATATCTAAAATATAAATTTATATAAATATATAAAATATAAAAATATAAATATAAATATAAAATATAATAATATAATAATAATATAAATATAAAATATAAATATAAAATATAAATTTATATAAATATAAATATAAATATAAAGATTCTGATTTTGAAGTATCCTCATCAGGACTTACTTTTGAACTTTAGGAGGGAATTTATAAACAAGTGCCGCCATAGGGCGGATTTTAACTTCTAATTTCAAATTTTAATTTTTAAATTCTAAATTTTTCTATAATTTTTTTAATATTTAAAAAATTTTTAATTTTAATTTTAAATTTAATTTTTTTTTTTTTTTTTTTTCATGTATATGTGTATGTTTGTGTGTGGATGTACTTTTTTATATATATGTATGTATATGTATATATGTATTTATGTATGTGGGCTATATGTAATTTTGAAAAAATTTTTTTAGCTATTTAAATGCTCCTTTTCATAATATTCATTAATATGTATGTGTGTGAGTGCATATGGAATATGTGTATGTATGTGTATATATATATATATGTATATGTATGTGTGTGTGTGTGTGTGTGTGTGTGTGTGTGTGTGCATGTGTGTGTACACATGTATATTATGTGTATATGAATTTTTTGTATATAGGTGTGTACACACATATATATGTATGTGTGTGTGTGTGTTTGTGTATATATGTATTCTTATTCGTAGAATTGTGGGTGTGTATATATATGTATGTATGTGTGTACTTCTATAGGTATGTATATAATAATTGTAATTTTTTTTTTTTTTTTACCTAGGGTTGTCTTTATTTAGTCTAATTTCAAATGACCTAATTTTTTTAAAAATAATTTTATTTTAAATCCTATATCTTTTTATTCCCTTTTATTAATAATTATGCCTTTTTAAGTAAAGGCCTTTTTCTAATACTTCAACGTTTTGGGGAAATTAGGTTTTTGGATTTGTCCAGCGTCTGTAATATTTAAAAAAAATTTTTTTTTCTTTAGTTTCTTTCTTTTACCCTCCCTTCCTTCTTTTATCTCTCTTACCACCTTTTTTCCGTGTTGCCTAAACGGACGTCGATTTAACGTGTCTGTCTGTTAATTTTTAGTTACATTCTCCCTTTTTTTTGCGAACCCAGACGATGTCATTTTTTTCTTTTCTTATTTATTTGATTTTATTCTACCTTTTTCTTTTTCTTTTTCGTTTTCTTTTTCTTTTTCTTTCCCTTTATTTTTATTTTTATTTTATTTTATTTTATTTTATTTTATTATTTTTTTAAGTTCTTTGCAATCTATTTAAAAAGGAAAAGTAGACTAATTTTTCTCCAGTTTCTGAAAGGTTTTTTCTGTTGCTGAGGTGATGTGTCGTCCCCCGTGGGGATCTTCATATCGAAATGGCTATTCAACATCTTTGAATTAATCCTTTTTTAATATATATATTTGCTCTGTAATATTTTATTACATGGAGCTCTCTTCCTGTATCATTTTTTAATATTAAAATAAATTTTTAATATTAATTAGGATCGGGTTTTTTGGAATTTACCTTCCTGCTTTTTTCCCTTGGATTGAAGTATCTGAATTAAAAATATATATATATATATATATATATATATATATATATATATATATATATATATATATTATAAATTATATTTTATAATAAATATGAAATATAATATAATTTATAATAAAATATAATATAATTTATAATAAATATTATATTATCGAGCACTGTTTTAAATTAACATTTTGGACGTTGTAAATCTTTCTTCATTCCTTATTCATTCTGATATATATATATATATATATATATATATATATATATATTTCGATAGATAGAATAGAACAAACTGCGACAGACAAATAGATAAATAGGTAGATATGAACAGAAGGAAATAGATAGATAGATAGATAGATAGATAGATAGATAGATAGATAGCAAACACAATGTCATGAAAGGGTTGCTTTTACAAGCACAATCTTTGTGTTTATAATTTATCTATTAAAATGCTTACACTGTCACTTTCATGTAGTCTGTCTTTGCATAGGTTCATATCTCTGCGACAAATACCTTATCGTCTTACTTTCCGAATATAATTTTATCATTTTATATTCATCCACTAGAATGAAATAAGTAAGATTTCATATGACCACAATTTAATCAATTTTTGTCGCCATTATTTAATGTCTTGCTTGTCTTTTTTTTTTAAACTGTTTTTGTAAATTTTTTTGTTTCGCTAGTCTGCTACTGCTACTAATCTCTCTCTCTCTCTATCTCTATTTATCTATCTCTACCTCATCCTCTGTCTGTCTCTGTCAAGTTTTCTCAACCTAAGTCCTCCTTCTTTTTAGCGTGCAGTCTGTCTTCTTAATCCAACTGCAAAACCTTCCCAGCCCCTATTCTTATTTCATGCAGTCTTTACATGTTGGGCTTTTAACCTTGTTGGGCTTTCTGCACTTCTTTTAAGCTGAATTTCTTTCTTTTAAGCTGAATTTCTTTCTTTCTTTCAAGCTGAATTTCTTTCTTTCAAGCTGAATTTCTTTCTTTCTTTCAAGCTGAATTTCTTTCTTTCAAGCTGAATTTCTTTCTTTCTTTCAAGCTGAATTTCTTTCTTTCAAGCTGAATTTCTTTCTTTCTTTCAAGCTGAATTTCTTTCTTTCAAGCTGAATTTCTTTCTTTTAAGCTGAATTTCTTTCTTTCTTTCAAGCTGAATTTCTTTCTTTTACGCTGAATTTCTTTCTTTCTTTCAAGCTGAATTTCTTTCTTTCTTTCAAGCTGATTTTCTTTCTTTTTTCAAGCTGAATTTCTTTCTTTCAAGCTGAATTTCTTTCTTTTAAGCTGAATTTCTTTCTTTCTTTCAAGCTGAATTTCTTTCTTTTAAGCTGAATTTCTTTCTTTCTTTCAAGCTGAATTTCTTTCTTTCTTTCAAGCTGAATTTCTTTCTTTCTTTCAAGCTGAATTTCTTTCTTTCTTTTAAGCTGAATTTCTTTCTTTCTTTCAAGCTGAATTTCTTTCTTTCTTTCTCGGTCATTCGTTGCACATGCAATGCACAGCAATCAACAGAATGGCAAGTCAACATTGATTTCTTCAAATAAGCCGCGGGTTAATCGCAATAATACGTAAACTAGAACAGCAGAAGAAATTTCTTCTAGAGCGCATGCGCATATGTCTACAAAGAAATCAAAATAAAGCAGGAATGTTCCATTGGAATCACGACACAAACCACAGTGCAGAAACCATCACATCAAATAAAAACAGATTTAAGTAATAAGGCCTAAGTTGTTTCACTTGTAATACGTGTAGCATTAGTAATAGTAGAATAAAAACAGCTAAGATAACAATAATATCACGAATTGGTAGAGTGCAGTGTAATTAGATGCAGCAGGTTAGATATGAAAAACTTAAAAGAGGTAAGTAAGGTAGTTACAGTAATACACTTTGTATTTTGTAATTTAATTGCAGTCGATTATGAAGGCATATGTATCAGTAAAGGTCAAGGGTAGCCGTAAAATATATAAAAGGAGAAAAACCCTGGGGTCTTCGCTTTCAGCATGACCAAGGAAATATCAGGACTTCGACTGGAATATTTGCAATCTATCTTTGTAGAATGTGCTAATGGAGGCGTGCTAAACTAAATCACGATTTGATTAAATAGTTTTTTTGGTTTAATAATAATAATAATAATAATAATAATAATAATAATAATAATAATAAAGCTCTTGAACAGATGAAACAGCGCTGGCAAGACAAACCTCTGCAAGGCCAATATCCAGAACGTGCCAATAAATCCAATGTTGACAAAGTTAATACTCATCGATGGTTACGTGCATCTGGATTAAAGTCTGAAACTGAAGGCTTTATTCTTGCAGCACAAGACCAAAGTCTTTTCACTAGAAACTTTCAGGCAAATATTATGCATAACAATATGGATCCAAAATGCAGGTTTTGTGATAAACACCAAGAAACAATAGACCATCTAATCTCAGGCTGTTCTGTGCTTGTCCCAAATGAATATAAAAATCGCCACGATAGAGTTGGGCAATATTTACATTGGGCAATATGCAAACATTATGGAAAAACTGTAAACAAACACTGGTATGAACATCACCCAGCACCGGTTACAGAAATAGAAGATGTAACCATTCTATGGGATTACACCATCTACACAGACAGAAAAATGGAAGCAAACAGGCCAGATATTATTGTTAAAAACCAGAAGGAGAAAACTTGTCTATTAGTTGATATGGCTTGTCCAGCGGATTGTAACATAGCAATCAAGGAATTTGAAAAACTGTCAAAATATAAAGACCTGGAAATTGAAATAGAAAAAATGTGGAAATTGAAAACAAGAGTTGTGCCAGTGATAGTAGGTGCACTTGGAATGATAAAAAATGGAACAAAACAACACATTGAAAGAATCCCTGGAAACTCCAGCTTAAGAGATATACAAAAAATTGTCTTATTAAGTACAGCCCACACACTAAGGAAAACTTTATCTATGTAATGCTGGGGATGATAGGGAAGATAGAAAAACATGAAATGGAGTCATAACAACACGCCACGACCTGCCTTAGGTCTCCCCGCAGACTTGGTTGGTAGTGAGACCAAAGCAGAAATCGAAATATGATGAAAAATGACATAATAATAATCTTGTGCAGCTTCATTATTTAGAAACAGGCAAGAAAAAATAAACTTGTTGCGGGGTAGGCCGAGAGGTGTGGGTGCCAATCGACCGTGCAACTAAGAAAATGGACACAAAGGCAAGGAAAGGGTGACAAGCGCAGATGGTCAGTTGGAAACGATAAAAATCGTGTCTTTAGTTTTCTTTACTTAAGCGATCGGTGAATGGTGTGGCGATAGAAGTCGTGTATCGGGAGCGGTATCTGGACGACGGCGGGCGATGGAACCGGTCGCTGGACGTCAGTGGGCACTAGAACAAGTCGGACGTCAGTGGAATGCTGCAGTAGGTAGCTGGTGGCTGCCGAAGCCGCTAGAAGCTGCAGAGATTAGCTGGGGTCTGCAGGAGTGAGCTGGAAGGCGCTGGAGACTGTAGGAGTGAACTGGATGCCGCTGGAAACTGCAGGAGGGAGATAGAATGCTGCTGGGCCCGGTCGACTAGACTGGGCGCGTCAAAGTCGCTATGCAGTGAGACTCCTTGCCCCCTGACCGAGAGATATATGCACTTCTCCACCACTTGAGAGAGATGTGACACAAGGTCTTTTTTAATGTGGGGAAAACATTACCTATCTACTGCAATGGATAAGTTCAAAACCGGTTTAAAACTGGTCTAAATTGGTTATTTTCCACCCAGCCGGAAGGCCGGAACCTCCCGAACTGAGAGGTCTATTGCTTTGAAATTGGCGACATTCATACAAAAGCGTTCATACAACAGCAGTGAACTCGCTAAACAAATAAATGACTATAATTCATTTCTGGCTGTATCAATTACAGTCAGAAGTGTATTCGGTGTTTTAAATTAGTTTCTGTTCGAAATTTAATGTCTTTTGTTTTTGTTTTGTGGTTAAAATTAAGTTTTTATTTTGTTTGTTTGAAAAGAGGTCGTTGGTATTTTTATCACTTATGGATCGTGACCGTTTTCTGTCGACAGGCGTATCCGGGATTGTTTACACAAAGTGGGGGTGGCGATCGGGCACACCGCGACAGACTGATGAAAAATGACTGAGATGTCTACGACATGGTTAAATCTATCTGTATGTGTGTGTATGAGTGTGTGCGTGAGTGTGTGCGTGAGTGTGTGCGTGAGTCAAATCACATCTATTCCAACTGCTGGCATATACGTTAATATATATATATATATATATATATATATATATATATGTATCAAAAAGCTCATTTCTATCTATCGATATTTTTTTTTTTTTTAATCATATCACCCCAAGCAAGGCGGTAACGCCACTAATGCGCAGGGGGCTACGTAAGGGTAAAAAGAATGGAAAAGAGAAAGCCGGAAACCACATCCTAAACAGGAAACAAGGGATGAGCCTCTTCACCTGTTCAATAGATGTGGGTGGAGTGTGAACCGGGCGATAGTTTAGTCTATCTACTCCAATTGAAAAAAAATAATAAAAAAGGAAAAGAGTGAAAAGATTGGAAAAGAGAAAACCGGAAACCGCATCCTAAACAGGAAACAAGGGATGAGCCTCTTCACCCGTTCAATAGATGTGGGTGGAGTGATATATATTCAACTAATCGTATTTATCTATCTATCTATGCTAGTATATATATATATATATATATATATATATATATATATATATATAATTTGTTCATATCTATCTATCGACCTATATATATATATATATATATATAGAAAGAGAGAGATAGAAAGAAAGAGAGAGAGGGGGTTTCAAGAATAAATTGATATCTGAAAAAACAATTATCAATCCTGAACCATCAAATACTAAAAATAAACGTAGAAAAAAAAGAAGGTAAACCCCCATTCTGTAGACTTTCTAATATTAATGTAAGAAAATATTTTCTTAAACGAGAAAGAAAACATTTCAACATTAACAATCCACTGTATATAATCTTCAATAGAAAAACTTTAAAAATTAGCTACTCCTGCACTCATAATATGGACAATATTATCAATTCCAATGACAGTCCAATTTTAAAGAATTTAGATAATACCAACACAAGAACAGGAATTTTAAATTTTTGTAACTTTAGGTTCGTAAACAAATGTCCGGTTGAAAATATGTAGATTTACACAGATAATCAATCAAACCCAAATCTCCCCAAATATCAACAGGTAGAATTACCAAATTTATCTTGTTATTTCCGCAGGTTAATTCAAACAACGTTACTAGACTCACAAACATTCCTTTTCTAACCCACTTTAAAATTTTAAACATCGCTTTCCGAAAGATTTTGAGAAATGAAAAAAGAGAGACTAAACCCAATAGTAAATTGGAAACTGCTAGGTTCTGCCCGCATCCCAAAAACCTTTTCGATAGATGTAATCTATGATTAGTTGAAAAAAATTAAAATACTAACATATAAAAAATCTACTTTTAAACATACGTGATGAATTAATAAGCAAATGCTGACAAAATTTTAAAATTTTAAATTATAATATAAAAATTAAAATTAATCCAAAATTAATATATGTCTGCTAGAAACTTTTCCTCCTTTTTCTTAATCGCTATAGTTTTTATTAAAACTACCATATAGATCTAACATTTTAGCCCTTATATTTCCGAGTCTATCAATTTACTTAGTAATTAATCGCAAATTCTAATGTTATTTTCCCCAATCCGTGAATGCTTCCCCTACCTAAAAGATTTTCATTGAAACTGTTTTTCTATCTATTCTCTCAAACTATATTAGAGATTTTCTTTTTTGGATTCATATATTTTATTTATATATATATATATATATATATATATATATATATATATATATATATATAGGAGTGTTTGTGTCTATCTGCGTCAGTCAGTTAAGTGCCATACGTGATACACGCTTGGGTGATCATGTCTCGAAAGAGACATGTGGGACTGTGTAGAAGAACATGCAGTAGGTTGCCATTACTTTGTACGGTAGACTGGTTGCCAGCCAAGGCTATAGAACCCAATCTGTCCCTGTTATTTAACCAATAACTGGAGGAAACAGACAGATTAATACCTTTCCCAAGGGCATTTGTGCGTAAGTGAATGCAATTGGAATTCGAACTCGGCTACTCGATTTCTCGTTCCGAGCTGATATCCATTTACTACAACGCACATCCGTCTATGTGTGTAATTATACATATTTATCAAAATTCTCTTTTTAGACCTCCTCCAGTATAATATTTTTTCCACTCTTTCCCCTTTTATTCAAGTATTAGAATTTAAAATAATTTTATCCCTAAAATATTTAGACGATATTATTCATAATTTTGGAAGAAAATATTAGCAGAATCGAATATTACATTATATCATCTTTTCTTTTCTTCATTTCCCTTTTACCCTCTTTCTCTCTCCTTTTCTTTTTCTTTTCTTTTATTTTTCTATCCCTTTCTTTCCACTCTCCTGCCGTTTCTTACGACGGCTGGCGTAATTTTCTATTGTTTCGTTCTCCCCTATCTCTCCTTTAACTCTTTCCCTGTCTACGCCGTTGTTTTCTTTTCTCCCCTTCTTTCTCTCTTCCATTTTCTTCACTTGCTATTCTTCAACACGCTTACCTTTGATTTCTTAACACAGATAGAATCAAAAAGTCGTTTTCAATCAACGCGTCTTGAATCCTTTTCGCCATCTCTCTTTTAGTTTTCCCACTTTTCCTACCCTCCTTATAAATGTCTATTTATTGCATACAAGTTCTGTTGCACAACGTTTAAAGACACATTCCTGTCTACCTTCACAATGTAAGAAAATACTTGTTAACAACACCAATATGTTGCACCATGAAAATAATAGACAAATAATTCAGATGCTCAAGGAGTTGGGTTTAAACATACGGTTATATAATTTAAATTTTAATCAAGCTATCTTATAGCAATATTGCAGAATATAGCATTTTAATAAAATACATTCTATGGAAACCAAAATATTTTAATAACAAATTTGAAAAATAATAATGTTAATAATTTTAATAAAAATATCTTATAATATTATACCTAACTTCACATAAAAACTATTTTTCTTTTGATTTAGGTCAATGAATCTTAATATATACTTTCATAATAAATATTATTAAGCAATAAGAAATATTTATTTCTGCTTTATATATATATATATATACTAGCAGTGTAGCTCGGCGTTGCTCGGGTGTAATGAAAGCTTTAAAAGTAATCCATGGTCCTGGAGCTCAGACTCTTTGGACGTTGGCACGAAAGACTAAAATGCAATAGTTGTTTCCAGTTAAAGCGAAACCGTAGACTGAAAGAAAAATGAATGGATGTAAGTCAAATTTTGATTTCCTGGTATCGATATCAAATGTTCTGCCCTATTGTAAGAACTGAATCCTTGAAACTTCTGAATATCGTTTCTTATGTCTTTGTCTATGAGTGTATCAAATTTGATTATTATCGGATCTCTCCTTCTATAACCCGATTTTTTCGATTACCGATTTTCGATATTTATCTGGGGCACCTCGACACAAAACCTAGCTAAGAACACTCGCAGACGCTTATAGTACAACTATGTAAAGTTTCAAGAAAATCGGTTCGGCCGTTTCGGAGTCTATAGGTAACGGACACACACACACACAAAGTTCCATTTATAAATTAGTTTAGATATATTTAAACACGTTGTATTATACGATAGAGAACTTAGTCATGCAAATTTTCTTTACGCGTTAGGGTTCTTGTCTCGGTATTTTTCATTCGACTCGTACCTTGACTAATGTTCAAGTACTTACTTCGTTTCTTATTTTGTTTCCATTTTTTCCCCTCCGCGTTTACACTCGGTGGGTTTTTCGAGACGGGTTTAAAAATAAATTTATTGATATATATATATATATATATATATAGTGTATCGAGGCAGTAGATAATTTTCTAAACATATACTTTTAAATATAAGAGACAGTGAATGTCTATTATGTTTAATCATAAGCCGTTCTAAACTTCGTATTTCGGCTTTAATTTCAGGCGAAAATAAAAACAAAAATTCTCCAATATTTGGATAATTTTTATTAAATGGGTTCTAAGGTTTCGGCTCACATGAGCCATCTTCAGAGAAGGTATAGGGGCGTTAACATAAAACATCCACCATCATAGATGAGTTTTTATCTTGGGTTGACATAAAACTTTGGTAAGCAACGATAACAGTTATTAAATAGCAAACGCAGTTCCCTAAATTTGTAATGCGGTCCTATGACGTCACACCGCTTGAGAGATCGAAATGTTAACGGAAGCATATATTTAAATGCAATCTAATATGTTATGATATATACATACATACATATATATATATATATATATATATGTCTGTGTGTATATTTATTTTCTATCACTGAGACTTAGAATATATTGATTTAATTTCCTGAAAATGAGTAATAAACTTATCCATAAAATTACACCTTGCACAATTTACAGCGAAACCATGACAAAGAAAATTAAGCAATATGGTTAATATATATATATATATATATATATATATATATATATATATATTCAATCGCAAACAGATCTGTTTCGCTGTATCACAGTTCTTCAGTACGGTTAGACATCCGATTGCTTTTAGCCAGGATTGAAACCCGAGCGAATTGACATCAGTCAGCGATTCTACCTCTGAAACTATCGGCGCTCGGTAGAGGAAGGTGGTCTTTAGCGTGATATATACAAAGTAAACACACACCAGTAGCGGAGAGTTTACATATATATATATATATATATATATATATATATATATATATATATATATATATATTAATTCAAGTAATGTTTTCCGTGTCTCGTCAGATATTTCGTAGATTTTCTAAAAGCACTCAATGGATAAAAGAATGAATTCATACCAATCTTATTCTCTAGTTTTAACAATTTTTATCGTAATCAGATTACAACTGTAACTACACTGAAGCATGCGTTTAGGACTATGTATGTCTTTGCATTTAATTTTATCCTTTTTTTTTGTCTCTATTTCTTTTTCGTCTTTTTTCCTTTCCCTTCATGTAAACGTTCCCTGTTTTTTTTTGTTCTCTATAATTGTTTTTTTTTCTCAAAATTCTCTTTCCATTGTTTAGGCATGAGTTGATTGCATACCAAAACGCGGCATCATTTTATCCAAATTTTAATTAATGCGATTACCCACAAGTAGAAATTAATTGTCGTGATTAATGATTCGTTTAATTACGCCCCAAAGGTCTTTCTCTCTTCATTAATATCTTTCTCTCTATTTTATCTTTTTTTCCTAATTGCAGTTCTATTCTGGATGAATGTAAATTTCAAATTACTGATACCCGCCATATATACAGAGTATTGCAGCAAAATCTGACATTTGACAAAAAGAAAACGAAATAGGCAATAAAAACAAAAGTTGTATATGCTGAGATCCGACAGTATATTTAGCAACAGTTAAAGTTACATACTACATTATTTTCAATTTCAATGTAGGCATTCGTGATGAGCATGTGGTGCGATTTGCGGTAGGAGGAGTCATACAATATCCTTCTTGATCGAATTGGCTTCTCAACAATGTTCATGACCACTGGTCCCCGGACTTGTGGCCACACTCTTCACCCCACCGCAACGTCTTTAACTATTTCTTCCGGGGGCGTGATCGATGCCAAGACCAACAAGCACGTCCACAACACAGTCGACTCTATGAAAACTGCCATCGTTGAGGCGTTCGCCGATATGGACAAAGTCATGGTCGCCAAAGCGTGTGACTCATTTTGCGCCCGCCCTGAGATAGCCGTCACCGCCGCCGGCGGTTACACTGAAAAATAATGTTGAATGTAACTCTAAATAAACTGTCGGGTCTCTGCATATAAAACTTTTGTTTTTATTGCCTATATCGTTTTCTTTTTGGCAAGTGTCGGATTTTATTGCAACACCCTGTACATGTTACTTGGGTGGTCATTCGATGCAATTTGATTGATAGATTTTGTGTAAAGTCGTTGTCATTGTTATTTATTATAATCAAATAGTAGCCTGTAAAGTCCTTACATATTTTTAGCAAGTGTTTTAATATCTAGATAAACTGTCTAAATACACAGGATCAAAATCAAATATATATATATATATATATATATATCCGGGTCATCTATAGCCCAACATGCTATAAAAAGCAGGGAATGTGTTGCTAACTGTTTTTCAATATTCTCCAAGTCGCACTCCTTATATCATCAAAAAGCTCTGGAGTTCATTTACATCAAACCTCCCAAGCTTTCTGTAAACTGTGAGATTGCTTGTTGGATCTGAATGTTATTGGACCCCTAGGTCTTTTGCATATTTCGCCCACCCTTTCATTAGCATTTTCTTTCATTTTCCCAGATTCAATTTTCCAGAAATTAAAACAAAATTATATAATAGCCTGAAATTATAAAGAATGTATTTATTCAATAAAATCACAATTGGCTTAAAGAAACTGCAGACTTCACACAAGCACAACCCAAATCGAGTCACTGGTAGATTAAGATCTGACGTCTTGATATGCGACCAAAAATTTAATTGACGTACAGGGTGCAGCAAAACTTAATGGAAAATATTGCCTTTTGTGGTCGTTTGTTTATATGAAACGCTTAGTTGTATTCCAACAGAAATTGTTTTTTTTTCGTAACTTCTATCTTATATGCCATGACAATTTCACATTTTTCACAAGGTGCCACCCCTCCGACAATGCAGGAACAATGCATCCACTTCTTCTGCATCACATTACAAGCTCCCGTAAGGCCTACAACCGTTCTTTTAATCTCACATACATCATTCTCTTTTATTTGCAAAATTGACCAAGTATGAATCCTGTTTTAAAGACCAATATTTTGCATTATTTTAACTGACTCGTCACGGCAGCCACATATTGAAGCTTAAACATTTGACCTTACCATTTGAACATAACTACTAAAAAATCCAGAGTAACGCCGGGTTATATATATATATATATATATATATATATATATATATATATATATATATATATATGCTAACATCTAAAAATCTTAAGAGCTTGCAGCTATTTTCCACTCTTGCAAAGTACACAAAATTGATATGTTATCATAGGATATTGACTGATATGCAATCTACGATTAAACTATGACCATTTTCACACATAATTACCATATTTTTTAGAATGGAAAAAAGAGATCTTAGAGGACGAGTAAAAATAGCCAACCAGATTTTATCGGCTACCTGACAGTTTTAGAATTTTCTTTTTTGTTTGACTGATAAAAAGCACTTTTTTTTAAACAACAGTACTGCTTTTTTTTTTCGGATGTGCGTTGTGGTACAGTGGATATCGGCTCGGAACGAGAAACCGGGGAGCCGAGTTCGAATTCTAGTTGAATCCATTGTATTCACTTACGCGCAAATACCCTTGGGAAAAGTATTAGTCCGTCTCTTCCTTCCAGTTATGGGTTAAATAACAGGACAGATTGGGTTCTATAGCCTTGGTCAGCAACCAGTCTAACGCAGAAAGCAATGGCAAACTACTGCGGGATAATCTTCTGCCCAGTCAGTCATGTCTCTTTCGAGACATGATCGCCCAAGCGTGTATCACGTATGGCACTTAACTGACTGACTGACTGAATATAATGGTTGGAAACATGATTAAGGCTTCTACTGGGCATAACGTGGGGGATCGGTTTTCTATTTTTATGAAGTAATAAACTGATTCCCCCACTAATTAATGCTTATTAATATAATACATCTCTTCCCCCTCTAGCTATTAGTCAAATAACAGGAGAGATTGGGTTCTATAGCCTTGGTTGGCAACCAGTCTACCGCAGAAAGCAATGGCAACCTACTGCGGAATAATCTTCTGCCCAGTCAGTCATGTCTTTTTGGAGACATGATCGCCCAAGCGTGTATCACGTATGGCACTTAACTGACTGACTGTTTTTTTCCTTACAAATTAATTTCTGATATGCATGATCTGCATACTTTCGTTCTCTGAAGATTTTTTTAATGATGATTTTAAGCCAATAAATTGTGTTGTATGATCGTAAGAATAAACAAGAAGCAAAGTTCCTTTTATTGTTCAGGAAAGAACATGTTTCACCAAGACCTAAAGACGTTAAGTTTATAGTAACTGGGAAAGCATCGTGCCTGGAGTCTGTTCCTCAAAGTAGCTTTTCTAAGACACCAACCCACAAAAAATTTGCTTCTAAGCAATGTAATGCCAATGATGAGTCACACTTATGTACATTTCATGGCTGGTCCCAGTTATAATGGTCAGGTGTTATAGAACTAAAGAATTTAGCCCGTCAAAGCACATGAAAACGATTGCGAAATTTGAATATACTTAAACAAAAAAATATAATATTAATGAATTTCGGGCAGTTTATCAACAACTTCGGGCACTCGCAATACTGAACACCATACCTTAAACATTGATAAAATATAATAAAAATTAACCATATACAAATAGTACATTTGTTTCGACATTGAAACTACAATGTCTCATCAGGCAGTGTAGATAGGAATGGAAAGCCTCTTTTTTATATTTAGTCAGTTTTTATATTTGATCACACATACACATATACACTCCCGATCAAAAATTTAAGACCACTTAAAAATCTTTAAAAATAATTTTTGTTTACAGATAGATTTTAAACTCCTCCCACTTAAGGTTACCAATACTACAATCTAAAAGGTTATGGAAACAAAAAGCTACTTTCCAAACATTTTATTTAGAAATTTACATTTTTATAAAATGAGGCGATTTACACATGATCAAAATTATAAGATAAAAATTCTACGAAATTGTACAAAAAGTGTATGAAAATATTTAACAACCAAATTTAATAATGAAGTCTACCTCCACTGCTTTTGATGACTTCAAACATTCTGTTGGGCATGCTAGAAATAAGCGTTTCCATTAGGGTGCGGGGGATGTCGCTCCAGCTTCTGAAGATAGCGTCACAAAGTTCATTTTTTGTTGAATATTGTTTGCCATTTCGATAAACATCTCTTGTCATCCATCCCCAAACATTTTCAATTGGGTTCAAGTCCTGTGAGCATGCAGGATATCCCAAGAGATGGAACCCATTTTCTTGTAGAAAGGTCAAGGTCCGTCTTGCAGCATGGATTGCAGCATTATCCTGTTGGAATCACCATCCATCCCCACACAAACGATGGCCCTCCGTCATCAAAGATGCTTTTTGTAGCATGTTAACACAACCAGCCGCTCTCTGACGACCCTGCATCACCTGGAGCTCCATCGTCCCTCTGTAAGAAAAGGCACCTCATACCATTAGGGACCCTCCACCACTATGACGTGCAGAGAAAATTTCAGGAGGCATGTTTTTGTTATACCAATATCGCTGGAAGCCATCAGGACCATCTAGATTGAATTTTTTCTCATCAGAAAACAGGACTTTCTTCAACTTCTCAACGTCCCATGTTTGGTATACACGACCAAACTTTAAGCGGTCCAACTTGTGACGTGGAAGCAGCCGAGGAATTTGTTTACGCTTTTTATTTACCATGCCTTTTTTCTTAAGTGTTTTCTGATGGTTACGGGACTGCAATCAGCATCTGTGACTGCCTTAATTTGACTAGAAGAAAGTCCCTCGTCTTTCATAACAACCCGTCTTATTCTCCTACTCAATGCAGGAGAAATTTTTGGGAGCCTACCAGAGGATTTTGCTTTTTCCATAATTCTCACTGTTCTTTAGAAAGTTGGAAATCACAGTTTTACTGCGATTTACCTTAGCTGCGATCGCCCGCTGTGACAAATCTCTGCTTATGGAATTCTAGAATTCGAGAACGCTCAACTTTGGTAAGTTTGCTTGCTTTAGGCATGGTATCACCTTTACGCAGTGATTGCTAATCTCTAACTGAACCAAAAACATTGGAATTGCCATAGATCTAACAATTTATACCCCTAGTCTTATAATTTTGATCATGTGTAAATCGTTTCATTTTATACAAATGTAAATTTCTAAATGAAATGTTTGGAATGTAGCTTTTTGTTTCCATAACCTTTTAGATTGTAGTATTGGTAACCTTAAGTGGAAGAAGTTTAAAATCTATCCATATAAAAAAATTTCTTTTTAAAGATTTTTAAGTGGTCTTAAATTTTTGATCAGGAGTTTATATATATATATATATATATAGTAACGGTAAACATTAAGAAATACCAAGAAAACCTTTCTTGGTAAATAACCCAAGGGCTCTTAGTAATATAATATTAAATTTATAAAATATAAAAAGAAATGATCCACAAAAAGAGCCTAATGTATTTAATCACAGAACAAATATTTGCCAAACAATAAATTTATATGAGGAATAGCATCATCTGAGTTCTTCCATAGGTTCAATTTTGCTAAGAACTATTTTGATAGACAAAGATGCCAGTCGTCTTTTTTGTTTATCCCAATGAGGATAGCGCTCGTGTCGTCATTATTAGATAACCGTCAGACGATTTTGTATTTCCGACACGAATTCAGTCCATACCAGGGTTGACAAGACGCACAACTAACATCCTTCTCTGCCGAAATACACTACTTCCCATATGAGGAGATTTGAAATTTATATATATATATATATATATATATATATACACTGTAATGGTTGTTACAGTGTTTTTATAAAGTCATAGTATCACTACACAAAAATTTTCATGTTTCGATTTACAAAAGAATCACCTCAGGATGAAGCCAACAACATAATGGGCTGGCTTCGAAATATGGAAGTTTTTGTGTCGTGATACTACGAATTTATAAAAACATTCTAACAACCATTACAGTATAACGCTCTACATTTGTATCGAGCACTCTTTATAAAAGTAAATGCATGAACAAAAGGTTAATAAACCTACGAGTTCAACAACTTACAATATATATATATATATATATATATATATATATATATATATATATATATAACATAGCAGACATAGTATACAATTCAGGTAAATTCCGATAGAAACGAACTCAAGAGAACTAAATATTATTTAATTTAAAAGCGTAATATAATTTAGAAAAGAGTTTAGATTATTACAATGGGTAATCCATATTTCGCCGTAGCATTTGTGTTTGACGAGCAGCGATAATAACATCAGAACGCGATGATATATGTTTGCCTATTGTAATAATCTAATATATTTTATATATATCGCCCGGTTCACACTCCACGTACGTCTGTTGAACAGGTGAAGAGGTTCATCCCTTGTTCCCTGTTTAGGATGTAGTTTCCGGCTTTCTCTTTTCTAATCTTTTCATTCTTATGTAGCCCCCTGCACATCAGTGGCGATACGGCCTTGCTTTGAGTATTGATGGCAGTCTCATGTCTAACCATTTTCTTGAAATACTCTGGAACGACAATCGCATGGTTATTTAATAATTTGCTCTTTAAGTTAGGTGTGATATACATTTTAGTAGTTACTGTACTTTAAAGTCTTTAAGAGAATCTGCTTAAGTTATCTGGTACAGTTCTTTGTGATTTTATAACACCATTTCACGCGGTTCGAAAAAGAATGCTGAACATTCAGATCAACAGGCTTCATCTACTCAAAAATAATTTTTATACACTAATATGTGAGTGCTGTGTATGGTATCTCAGACCATTACTTGATTTCCGGCATTTTGTAATACATATGTTGTTGTTATTATTATTATTATTATTATTATTATTATTATTATTATTATTATATTTCGATTTGTTCTATGGTTAACACTACATACCAAGTCTACGAGAAGACGTAAGGGTGGTAGCGGCATGTTTTATGGCTACATTTCCGGATTTATTTTTCTGCCTCTCATAACATCACTATAGATATTATAGGCAAACACACCTATTCCTCAGATAATGGACTCTTCCTCCTATACTGACAAGAGTTAACAGGAAGTTAACGGAAGAAGTTCTTAAGAGTTATTCGGAAAATTCCTAGGAGTTCTTTAGAGGTCAGTAGAACTACTAGGCAGTTGATATTAGTCAGCAGTTAGCCGAATACTAAGGAGTCAGCTTACAGTGGAAGATTACCAAGTTCTTAACATTTTGGGTGCGTTAAATCGATTAGCAACCGACATCATGATTATAACCTTCAGTGCGAAAACTACTCCACAATAATGGAGAAAATTTTTCTTAGTGAATGGGCTGTAGTTATCAAGACAAATTTTTGCATTTTCTTTTTTAAATTGATATTTCAAGGGATTTTTTTAATGTGTTGTTGTAATCCCTATTTTATCATTCCAAGCGCACCCACTATCACTGGTAATATTCTTGTTTTCAATTTCCATGTTTTTTCTATTGCGATTTCCGGTGCGTAATTGAATGCTACGGATTTAACTGGAATTTAAACTCAGCTTTCTGATTTATCATTCCATGCCGATATCCATTGCATCATACATCTCGTATTTTTAAATCTCATAAAAATAGCCTTTAAGGACATGAAAGATTCAATAAAAATGCTTAAGTTAATAATTTTCAAATAAGGTTATTGTTTATGAAACATATTCATTGAAAATACATTTGAATACTTCGAGATCCAATGCGGCCTCGCAACTCTTTTCAAAAACCAGCTACTTATTGACTTGTCTTTCCTTAGGTAGCCGTCTAGAAAGCGTCCATAAATTTAATATGGCGTCGTGAATGCATTCAATACCTTAAGCTTTAAACGGTGCGCTACATCACTTAATTATTGAATGGAAATTAACGGGTATTAACCGTTGAGGATTTAATCTTCTAACTCTACCGACATCTTACGATTTTAAATAGCTGTCGATTCCTATTAGCATATTTGTTGTTATGATTAACAGAATATCAGTATCGCTGGGTGACTTCATGCAGAAAATAGATATTTGGAATGCATTTGTATACCTTCGACTACAGCTCAAATGCACTGTTGGTCATTTTACTATAAAATGTGTTGCTTGTATTTTTACTATAAAAATATATTTTTATACTTTCACAGTGTTTTATATTTTACTTGTGTTTTCACTATTTGCCAATAACTGGTAAGAAGTGCTATGTGCCTGGATTAAGGTGGATCTGGAAAAAACCTTAATTAAGTAAAAATATTCTGTATTTGCATAATAATTATTTTGAGAAACTAGGCTATGTGACATAATGTGACAACTTGGTGAAAAAAATTGTATTTATTTACATTTTTTTTTTTTATTATTTACACCAAGTTGTCACATTATTTAGCCCAGTTTTTCAAATAAATTCTTATGCAAATACAGAATATTTTTACTTAATTAAGTTTTTTTTTCAGATCCACATTAACTTAGGCTCATAGCACTTGTTACCAGTTATTGGCAAATAGTGAAAATATCTATTTTTTGCATGAAGTCACCCAGCAAATAATACAAAAATTGTTTTTTTATAATTATATCGCCCCAAGCAAGGCATTTTACTACCACCGGTGCGCAGTGGGTTACATAGGAGGAAATTCATGAGAAAGAGTAACAGGTTATAGGGGGTTTCAGGAAGTGGGTAAGAGAAGGATGAGAATACTGATGAGAGTTGAGTGGACGAAGAAAGGAGCGCGAGAGAGAGGATGCAAGTCAGAGAGATAGGAGATGACGATTGACTTTACATTTAAACTCCTGGAGATTGTAGCTGTCGGGGAAGCATGTAAACGGAAGTGCGAGAAAAGTTATAAGAAAGAGTGACAAGTTATAGAAGGTGTCAGGAAGTGGGTAAGAAAAGGATGACTGTGGTCATAAAGTGAGGGATCAGTTTATATATTGATTGTAGTGTAGAATTGATCCTCCACTTTATACCCACATTATAATAGTACAGAATTTTTTTTATAATCATATCGCTCCTAGAAAGGCATTTTACTGCCACTGTTTTGCAGGGGGTTATATAGGAGGAAAATTATGAGAAAGGCTGACAGGTTATAGGGGGGTGTCAAGAAGTGCGTAAGAGAAGGATGAGAATACTGATGAGAGTGGAGTGGATGGTGAAAGGAGCATGAGAGAGAGGATGCAGGTTAGTGAGATAGGAGATGATTATTGACTTTACATTTAAATTCTTGCAGATTGTAGCTGTCGGGGAAGCAAGTAAATGGAAGGAAATTACAAAGGCGGGAAATGCGAGTAAAGAAGCTGATGGAGTAGAATTTGCGTTTACATTTTGTTGGTTTCACAGTAAAAGGGTGGGATCTAGTTGCTAATCTTGTGGCTCGAGTAAATTCATACATAGAGGCACCAGGGAGCTAAATTCATCGGAGCAGAAGCCGTGAAAGTATTTGTAGAAGAGACACAGGGAACCCACATTGCGTCGGTGAGAAAGTTTCTGTATCTGCGCTTCCAAATTGGGATCGGTCACATAACAGATTCTCTGCTGGATTTTGTCAAGGACCCCTAGGTGGATAACAGGGTCACCCGACCAGATATAACAGCAGTATTCAATGCACGGGCGGATGGTAGATTTATATATGTGCATTTAATATGAAATCTTTCAATATGTATAATAGTGTTTAAACTATTAAATATAGGAGCTTACAATTTGTAACTAGTTATCATTTTATAGTTTACAAGAGTTTTGTAGATTTTGTATTAAAGATATTAGTATAATCAAGAACTTGTACAAGCAGGAAGCCGCCTGTGTATGGACAGGAAAGTTCATATCAGCAGATATGCAAAAATAAAAACGGGTCTAGGACAAAAAAATGTGTCTTCCCCGCCCGGATTTATTCAATATACACAGCGAGGGAATGTGCGTTGTGGGGCAATGGATATCGACTCGGAATGACAAATCGGAGAGCCGAGTTCGAATTCCAGTTGAATTCCTTGCATTCACTTACACCCAAATACCCTTGGGAAAGATATTAATCCGTCTCTTCCCTACCGCAGGAAGCAAAGTCACATTACTGCGGAATATTCTTCTGTCTAGTCAATCATGTCTCTTTCAAGATATGGTCGCCCAAAGCGTGTAACACGTATGGCACTTAACTAACACAGAGAGGCAATTCTGAAAGAACAGCCAAATTCGTCATTGGCGACCTCAATTTTAACACCATAATTTACGAAGACACGGAAAGGAAACTACAAAACCTCTTACAAAAGGGAGCGAATGAAAGTGAGAAAAAACGACCAATTATGGCCATCAGCAAAAAGAGGTGCCCAAAATGACAATTATGTGTCGGTGATACTAAACGCAAGCTGATACAGAAATTAAAATATGTGGGAAGTTTATTAACAGAGACAGAAATTCAGAAGTCATTTCTTAATTCGTCATTTTTTTATAATCTAAACGAGTTAAAACAGTTTTTTTGTATTAAAAACATTAGATAAATCAAGAACCTATTCAGGCATCAAATTTTCTACGTATGGACAGAAAAGTTCAGATATAAAAAATAAAAAGGAGTGTAATCCAAAGATATGTCTTTTACCGGATTTAGTCAATCGATACCTCAAAGCAATTGAAGTCCTGCAATGATTCGTAATTGGCGACTAGTGTATACAATTTTAGAAATATAAGATACGCAGACACTGAAAGGAACTACAAAACCTCCTATAGAAGATAGCGAATGAAATTGAAAAAGGACTAAACATAATCTACAAGAAAACTAAATGCATGGTCATCAGCAAAAAGAGGTGCCTAAAATAATAATTATAGGTCGGGGATACTAAAAACAAGCAGATACAGAAATTAAAATTAGAAGTGTTCTAACAGAGGACGGAAAGTGCAACACTAAGATTGGTATAGGCAAGGACGCATTTCAGATGCTGGGTAAAGTATTGAGAGACAGAAAAATTTCGTTTGAAACAAAGAAAAGTGTACCGGGTTGTTATGTGCTATCTGTTCTCCTATATAGCAGCGAAAACTGGACGATCTCCTCAAAGATGAAGGAAAGACTCAAAGCAACAGAAAAAAGGAAAAGAGTACTGGACTGTTATGTGCTATCTGTCCTTCTATATGGCAGCTGGACAATTTTCACATAGATGAAAGAATGACTCGAAGCAACAGAAATGTGGTGCTACAGAAGGATACTGAGGATACCATGGACCGAACACATGAGCAATGATGAGGTTTTGGAGATAATGGAAACAAAAAGAAACTAATACTTAACATCAAGATGATGCAGAAGAAGTTTCTGGGACACGTAATGAGGAAGGAAAGTTTAGAGAAGAAATGTTTAGAAAATCTGATACTCACAAGACGGGTAGAAGGAAAGAGAAACAGGGGAAAACAGCGCGAGACAAACTTGATAGGGTAAAGAAAATAGTTTGCAGAGCAGGGTTTGCGAGAAATTCCAGGACAATATATATTAAGAGAACCAAGGAACTAGAGAATGTGGAGGGCCACGATCGCCTATGTCTTGAAGAGACACGGAGCATAAACTAAGATATTGTTTTGGAATAAATGCTTGCAGTGGTTTTCAGTTGACATCTTTTAAAACCTGTGATTTCTATAATTTACACTGTTATGATTGTTGATATATTTATTGCCATATTTACGATGTGTCAGCCGTTATACCCTGCCGGCTTACTTCAGGTGATGAGAATATGGAACCGAACCCCTTATTTCGATCACTAGGGTATATCATTCTTATTCCATGTGCGATGCCACTTCCGGATGCCAAGTAGTTATCTCCCTTTAACTCAACTCTCTGCGTGTTTTGTTCCCCACTGCTATAGCCGGGTACTGAACCCACAACTCTTTGGGTTAAATCACTGGAACTGAACAACGCCTATATTCACTTGGCCTTGTGTCCTTGGGGATCTGAAGAAAGCCGTAGCGTACAGCGCCCGAATCGTCGTAAATCTAAACTCATTTATAAATGGGACTTTGTTTGTGTGTGTGTGTGTGTGTGTGTGTGTGTGTGTGTGTGTGTGTGTCCGTCCGTTACCTATAAACTCCGAAACGGCTGAACCGATTTTCTTGAAAATTGACACAGTTGAACTATAAGTGTCTGCGAGTGTTCTTAGCTAGGTTTTGTGTCGAGGTACCCTCGATAAATATCGAAAATCGATAATCGAAAAAATCGGGTTGTACAAGGAGTGGTCCGATTTTAATCAAATTAGATACACTCATAGACAGAGAAATAAGAAACGACATTCAGAAGTTTAAAAGTTTCAAGGTTGTAGTTCTTACAATGGTGCAGAAAATCGATAATATATATATATATATATATATATATATATATATATATATAAGGCAAGATGTTTGTGTGTGCATCAGTATATCTGCCTGCATGTCTGTATTTTTCAGCCCTTTTATTTTAGTTTTTGCTTTGGGTTTGGCTGTAAGTAGGTATAATTGTAGTTCTTAGTCTCAGCCATGATACCATTTACTCAGATGACTTATTTAGCCTTCAAAATTCAGTTTACGACGAAAACAACTTATTTGATATCGATACCAGGAAATCAAAATTTAACTTAAATCCATTCATTTTTCTTTCAGTCTACGGTTTCGCTTTAACTGGAAACAACTATTGCATTTTAGTCTTTCGTGCCAACGTTCAAAGAGTCTGAGCTCCAAGAACATGGATTAGATTTAAAGCTTTCATTACACCCGAACAACGCCGGGCTATACTGCTAGTATGACAATAAAGACGAGGTCAACAGTCCGTGTAAATAATGTAAGTACTACTTCATCTTCGAATAATAGACACATTTCTGTGATTTCTTGTCACGTCTCTGCTCTATAAACCCATTCTGAAAGGTAGAGTTACAATGTGTTTTACTATGTTCGAACGTTTTCTTCTACAGACACTTCATTTCTCTGGAAGTCTGTTTAAAATAACTTAGGCCGGTTCTTCACACAGAAAGATGTCAAGTTTTAGGGAGAACGAAGCCAAAAATCTACCTGAAACAAAAATCATCTACATGGTAGACTGAATCTATGAACTAATCTTCACTATTAAAATAAAGACCGTAGTGTACTGAGCACCCATAGCTCAGAGGTAGTATCACTGACTGACGCCAATTCGGTCGGGTTTTTCAATCCTGGCTTAAAAGCAATCGGATGTCTAACCGTACTGATGAGCTGTGATTCAGCGAAACAGATCTGTCTGCGGAGCGGATGACTATATATATATATATATATATATATTAAACAAAAACTTCGTTATTTAAATCCGTTGGATAGTCATTTCTACGAGAAATTCCTCGCTTCTTCGGAAACGGCTGAAACCGAAACTTTATTCAAATGTATAAAAAGATTTTTTTCCAGATACAAGCCCCAACAAATAAAAGAAAGAAAAATAAAATGGAGTGGGATTGACAATTTTTTAATGTAAGGAAGTAAGAAGGAGAAAGCAGATACCTTTGTCTCATATTAGAAGACTTACTCCTCCCCCATAGAAGAGCCGAGAGTTTAAAAGTTAAAGATTTAGCCATGTCAGAGGGATGGTAGTAGTAGGAGGAATAGAAAAGAAAGAAAAGGGGAAGGAGTGGTTGACTCGGCAGTAAGCTATGAGAAAATTTTCGCTTAGCAACAAACGAAAACTTCTGACAACAATGTTGAAAATAAAAAAAAAACGATTGAAAAATTTACTAAAGACTTTGAGACATTTCTCTGACGTGTTTTGCACAACTGCTTGCAATTGTTCGTTTTCAAGACTGTGCGACTGTCCTATACCTACTTTATCTTCAAGGCTCGCATCACTAGTACAGAATTCTTTTAACCACATTCATACTGTGCGATCACTTGTGGACGTATATTCACATTCTCTGTTGATATTGTCAGAAGTTTGCCAGACATTGTGTCTAAGCTTAACCTCATGCAAAAAAAAAAAAAAAAATAAGCGCAGATCATATTTTATCATGTTCATATTTAAGGGCTTCTATGCTTCAAGAATATTTCTGTCTGAAAATAAGTTAAAAATTATTAAAGATCACACATTATTATGTATAACCACACTTCATCTAATATATAATATAAGTTAAAATGGCTGTTCAAAATACAACACTTCGAGCGACCATTATTATTTTCACAGCATGATATTACCTTGATATGTTCTCAATTGGCTTGAAACCAGTTTCTTTCCATAGTTCCAGAATTAATCACGGAATAATTTTTAAATACATTCTCAACAGTTATAAACTAAAAGTATAATCTTAACTGATTTAAAGAGACATTTTTATATAATTCTCTGGTTTAGCTTCCATAAAAGATTGTTTGAAAATTGTTCTCTAGATATCATTTACCATTTTCTTAGAGAAGAAAAATTAAAGAATGATTTGGTCTTAATTAACACGTGATGTTCATACTTGAAAAAGTCTCACGCAGAATTCGATTGTTTATTTTCTCTTGCAGTCTGTAGAGTTCTGTATGAAGGATAATATTTCTGGACTCCAAATAACTTCTTTTAAATTCACAGAAAATTGTCTTTCAATTTCGCACTAACTATTTATTATATTCCTGTTATTGTATTCGAAATTGGCAAAATGAGGAACGGATTACGAAGTAATTACATACGTTATCGCCTTTTCTTTCTTTCTTTCTTTCTTTCTTTTTCATTCATTTTTACATGTAACCTTTCTTTCAAACGGTCATTCTACAATTATCCTTTCTTTTTTCTTTTTTTTACATGTATTAATTTTGTCGTTATATATTTCTTTCTTTCTACATCTGTCCTGTTTTACTTCTACGTTCTTTCTTTCCTTCTTTTTGTCTTTCTTTTCTTTTTTATTTCTCTCTTTTGATCTTTGTAATTGTATCATTTATTTACCTCTAACTTTGATTCTGTATGTATCATTCCTTTTCTTTCTACATGTATCCTTTCTTTCTTTCTTTCTTTCTTTCGTTCTTTCTTTCGTTCTTTCTTTGTACATACAGTAGCGAGCATAAAGATCAGAACGATGTTAAGAAAAATGTCTAATATAAAATAAATTTTTATTTTAAATCTTCAAAGAACATTTTATCAAATAAAAAAGGATATAAAAGTAAATTCTATAATACTGCATATTTAATAATATTTTTTGTAGTATTTTTTCTATGAAGCTTTAAAATAAAAAAGTTATTTCACGTTTAAAATGTTCTTAACATCGTTCTGATCTTTATGCTCACTACTGTATATTTATACTCTCTTTCTATCATTTATTCTTTTCTTTCTGCATTGAGCATTGCTGCCATATCTTGTCCAGTGCTATCTACTTAGGTGTCCTCAACCGAATCCAACGGAGAATCTGTAATGTGATCGATCCCGACTTGGCAGCTATGATACAGTCGCTTTCTCACCGACGCAGTGTCGCTACCCTGTGTCTCTTCTACAAATACTTTCACGGCTTCTGCTCCGATGAACTTAGCTCACTGGCACCCCTTATATACGAATTTCCTCGAACCAAAAGATTAGCAGCTAGGTCCCACCATTTTACTGTGAAACCAATAAATTGTAAACGCAAATTCTACTCCAGCTGCTTCTTTTCTCGCACTTCCCGCCTGTGGAATTCTCTTCCGCATACTTGCTTTCCTGACAGTTACAATCTCCAAGAATTTAAATCTAAAGTCAATATTCATCTCCTGTCTCACTAACTTACATCCTCTCTCTTATACTTTTCTACATCCACCTCACTCTCATCAGTAATCTCTTCCTCTCCTACTGTCTTTCTGACACCCCTGCTACCTCTCACTCCTCATAACATTCCTCCTCGTCCACCCCACTCTCATCAGTAATCTCTTCCCTTTCCTACTCTCTTCCTGACACCCCCTGCAACCTCTCACTCCTCATAATATTCCTCCTCGTCTACCCGACTCTCATCAGTAATCTCTTCCCTCTCTTACTCTCTTCCTGACACCCCCTGCAACCTCTCACTCCTCATAGCATTCCTCCTCGTCCAGCTTATTCTCATCAGTAAACACTTCCCTCTCCTACTCTCTTCCTGACACCCCCTGCAACCTCTCACTCCTCATATTCCTCCTATGTAACCCCCTGCACAACGGTGGCAGTAAAATGCCTTGCTTGGGGCGACACGATTATAAAAAAAATCTTTTTTTTTGTTGTTATTTTTTATTTCTATAAATAAAAAAATAAACCTTTCCGGTACATCCAATGGTGTGTAGGGTAGCGTTTTTGCTGTTTTCGTAACTGTTTTTTTATAGGGCAAGGTTGCTAGCACTGTGCGCAGCCCCAAAACCTGAAGGAAGGCGATTTACTAAGCGTAGATTAGACGTGACACACGGCCGAAAGTAAGGGACACCCAGTGAGGATCGAAGTCACTACTCAATTGTAATGATTCAAGTGAGAAAAAACTTGCTAACCATTACACCAACGCTAGGTACCCTTTATTTCTATAAGTACCTTTATTTCCTTTATTTATTTGTACATCTATCTTTTGATACTCTCTATGTGCATTCCTTCTTTCTTTCTGTCTTTATTTCTTTCTTCATCGGATATCCTTTCTCAAATTTGTTTCTTTCTTTTTTCTTTTCTTTTTCTCTCTCTCTTTCTTTCTTACTTTCTTTTTTCTTTCTTCATGTATCTTTGCTTTGCTTTGCAATTTTCCTTCTTATCTCATTTTTTTCGTTTCTTCTTTCTTTACTTCTTTTTTCTACACGTTTTCTTTTCTTTCATTCTTTCTTTCTATATTTCCTTTTTTCTTTCTTTATGTACTTCTTTCTTTATTCCGTTCTTTCGTTCTACACATATTCTTTCCTTTTATTTATATTTCTAACTTTTATTCTACATGTATTCTTTCTTTCTTTCTTCCTTTCTTTTTTCTTTTTCTCTTTTTTCTTTTTCTTCCTTTTTTTCCTTCTACCTATATATATATATATATATATATATTTATCTTTGTTACTTCTATCTTACTTTCAGAATGTATCTTTCCTTCTTTTTGTCTACATGTATCCTCTTTCTTTTTTGCTTTCATTCATTCTTTCTTTTTTCTTTCATTGTTTCTTTATTTCCATTTTTTTTCAGTATGTATCCTTTTTTACTTTTAATCTTATTCTTTCTTTCTTTAGATCGACAAGTATCATTTATTTACTTTAAATCTTTCTTTCTCACTTTCTTTTTCATTCTTTAATTCCTTTTCTTTCTTTTCTTTTTCCTTTCTTCTATCTTTCTATATGTGTGCTTCGCTTCTTTGTTTCTTATTTACAAGCGTTCTTTCCTTTTTCTTTCTTTCTTTTTTCTTTTTTCTTTCTTTCCCTCTTTCTTGCCTTCTTTCTTTCTTTCTTTCTTTCTACATATAACTATTTTTAACGTTATTTATACATCTGTTTTTCTTTTTGTTCTTTCTTTCTTTATTCCATTCTTTCTTTCTACAGGTATCCTTTCCTTGTTTCTAACTTTCATTCAACATTTATTTTTCTTTCTTTCTTTCTTTCTTTTTCTTTCTTTCTTTCAACATGTATTCTTTCTCTCTTCCATTAATGTTTTTTCTTTCTTTCATTCTTTCTTTTTTCTATCTTTAATTCTTTCTTTCTCAAAAAAGTTTCTTTTATTAAAAACGAAGGAAATGCTGATATTTATCGGATTCTAAAAAAGAAACCAAATTGCTAATTACATTTCCCAACGGTTTGTAGCAATGTGAGAATAGAGACTG
The DNA here is from genome assembly GCA_037127315.1 of Ascarosepion bandense. Taxonomy (NCBI): domain Eukaryota; kingdom Metazoa; phylum Mollusca; class Cephalopoda; order Sepiida; family Sepiidae; genus Ascarosepion; species Ascarosepion bandense. The sequence continues at coordinate 2,597,923 of JBBBDQ010001509.1, read as the reverse complement.
CAAAATAAAACCAGATATAATGCACAAAGCCATTTAATAACGGGATTTATATTGAGCATTTTTTAACGTTTATATCGATGAATATTTTACGCTAAAGACTTTCCTTTCCGTTCATTCTTCATGTTTCATATCGCTCAATCAATTCACCCGAAGGTAGGCGATAAAGTCACTGATACACAGAAAGAAAAAGAGTGAAAAGACTCGTGAAAAAAATAAAAAAACCTGGAAACAGTTCCAAAAAGGAAATAAATGATATACCTTTACTCTGGTTCAAAAAACCGGGTTAGTGGGTGATTCGGGCATAGGTTAGCGTATCGACTCCATATTGAAGAGAAAAATAAATAAGTAAATGATTATTAAATAATATTTCAATGCTAATGCAGAAACGTTAGAAGTACGGACTTGAACTAGAGTTTAGAAGTAATGGATTATCTAATCTTCAACAGGAAACAAGGAATAACCCTCGTCTACTTTAAAAAAAACTGGAGTTATGTTTAATTATTATTGTATTAAATCTTTTTTAATTGGAATTAAACTCTCGAGAAATTTTACTGTTTAGGCATTTTACCATATATATATATATATATATATATATATATATATATATATATGTGTGTTCTAAATATGAATGTGTGAGCGTTTGTGTAAAAACTTCTTTTGGTGGATATTTTGAGGATCAACTGTTGTACAATTTGGGTTTGAGGAGCCGCAATAATAACATCATTATGCGGTGAAATATGTATTACCCATAGAAATTGTAGTAAATCAAAAAATCTTTTCTAATATATATATACATATATCATTGCCATTAATAGACAAAAGTATTTATTATTATCACTTATGATAATAAGTGATAATAATTATTACTGATGATAATAATACTTAAAAATGAAATTATAAAACGAAATAGCTAACCGGTTTTAAACCTTGATCAACAGAGCTAAATTGAGGTTAATAAAGTGATTATTATCGTTTTAAGAAAATGGACAAGATGTAGAGAAAACTATTCTTAAATGGAAATGAATTAGAGGCTAAATATATATAACTTTTCTGAAGGGTTCCCTAGTATCAGTTGGTGAATGCCACCATAAACCTTGCCTTCAGTTCATCTTGACAAATAGATTTGCTCGTTTCTGACTTGACTGCTCATTACACACAATCTAGGGTTTTAGAGTATGAGGAGTTAGATGGCCAGATGTATGGAGTGATGCGGTAGAAGACATTATCTAATATCTATGACTGGGTTTTCCTGCTTGTGTGGTACGTGCAGAATTCTGTTTCCAAACATAGTGGCCAGGACAGCACTACCTTCTCATGATCTCTGATGTAACCATTTGTGTTTAGTTTGATACACTCTGGGAAGATGAATTGTGGCATAATGTTGCCATCACTAGCAGTTAATGCAAACATCTTCGTGATCACTATTAAAACTCATCCAGTTTTTTGACGAATTATCTACACTGTCCTGAGATTGACATCCAGACACTCTGAAACGTTCGTATTGGATTTTCCGGTGTGAATTGTAAGCAGCAAAGTATGTCGTTTCCAAATATCTGGCCGACTGTGTTGTTTTATAGTATTCGTTTTATTCCCTGTAAATGTATAAAACTTACCCCACTATGCTGTGAAACCGACAAATGCCGACAAATCACCGACGGGTGATTTGTCGGCATTTTATTTTTCTATTATTCTGCCAACGCACGTTGTTTGTACTTATTTTGTATACACTGCTTGCATACAAGACGTTAAAATTTCCCTTCTCTGAGCATGCACCGATGGCTTAGGGAGTAGAGACTGCGACTGACACCAAATCGGTCGAGTTTCGATCCCGGCCAGAAGCAACTGGATATGTCTAGCCACACTAATAAGCTGTGATACAGCGAAACGGGCTTGTATGTGGATGACTAATACATATATATATATATATATATATATATATATATATATACATACACACAAAAAATCTAAAGTGAGCCAAAACCTACCGCGGTTTCACACTACGGATCGTCAGGGAAAATGGCTGAATTACTAAAGATAGAAAGCAAATAAATAGAGTCTAAGTTGTTATTATTATCATTATATATGTATACATACAAATAACTACACAACGGTCTTTATTATAATAGAAAGGATATATAGTTTCCAATAAAATTACGTATGTCGTTTGGCAATTTTAGCGCGGTAAAAATTCATTTATTATGCAAACAGGGAGCTAAATTCATTCACCGGAAGTATACTCAAAAAGAAATTCGTACCCGGAGGTTTACATGAAAAAAGAAAAAAATGATAATATCAGAAAGCTTAATGGTAAAGGAGTTAAAAGAGAGAGTAGATTTTGTTATAAGATAGATGTCTAAACATGGATAGGTTGGATAGGGAAGAAGGGGGAAAGAAAAAAAGAGGGACGGCGAAAATAATTCAAGACACAGCTATTGAAAATGACTTTTAGATTACATCTATGTTAAGAAATCAAAAATTAAAATTTAAGTGTGTTACAAGTAAGTGGGGGAAAGTTGGGATTTTACCTTACATGCCATTTTCGTATAGAATATATATATATACGTATATATCAAACACTCTTCCCATCTACCCAACCCTCATCCTCGGTATCCTTACCCGTCTATCACCCTCCTTCTGAGACTTCCTATATCTAACCACTCTCACTCATCACCTTCCCCTATGTAACCCCCTGCGCAATAGTGGCAGTGGAATGCCTTGCTTGAGGTGAAACGATTAATATATATATATATATATATATATATATATATATATATATATTGTTAAATATAAGAGACAATGAATGTCTATTATGTGTAATTATGATTCGATCTAAACATCCTATTTTGGCTTTAATTTCAGATGAAAATAAAGAAAAATGTCTCCAACATCTGGATAATTTTATTAAGTTGGTTCTAAGCTTTCGACTCACATGAGCCATCTTCAGAGAGGTTACTGGGGCGTTAACATAAAATCGTCTATCATCAAAGATTAATTTATCTTGTGTTGATTATAAAACTTTGCTAAGCAACGATAACAGTTACCATATTGCAAACGAATTTCGTAAATTAGTAATGCGGTTCTATGACATCACACCACGTGAGAGCTCAAAATCTTAATAGAACCATGTATCTAAATATAATGTCATGTTTTATGGCCAGATTTAAACGTGATTTTATTAAGTGTGGGTTGCTTTGATTTAATGTAGATGTCCAGCAATATCTTAAGGTTCTTTTTACTGTGTGTATGACCGACCGAATCGGCGTCAGTCAGCGATCCTACCCCTAGGCCACGAGCGTCCGGCAGAAGAAGGCAGGCTTTTTAGCGCGTATAAACACGCCCTATAGCCAGAGTGATCCAATTCATCATGGAATGAGCGATGCGTATATACCGTGGTAGCTACTGTTTACAAAGCATCCCACTCTTCCAGAGTGCTCAATCAGGGTGTGCGAGCGTAAATACTATATATATATATATATATATATATATATATATGTATATTCTTTACTCGGTGACATAATTATTGCAAAAACAAAAATAAGATAAAAAATTTAGGCAATTTTAAAGAGTGAACACACTGCAAGATATTTCATATCTGGTAGTAAAGAGATTAGTCTGGGCCAACGTCGCTTTGCTATTGTCTCTCTCTCTCTCTTCCTCTCTCTCTCTCTATCTATATATATATATATTTATATATATATATATGTATATATATATATATATATATATATGTATATGCACAAATAAATCAATCGTCTTTATTATAATAGCAAGGATGTATCTTTACTGCATCAACGAAATCGAACCATCGTTATTTTTTTCATATTCCCGTTGTAAGAAGAATTTTGTCTCCAAGATCCGCGTGGGTCTTCTTCTGTTCACTGCATTCTTAAAATCTTCAAGTCATGTGTTATTGGTTGCGACTTATTACGTATTCTTACCTGCTGTCAACTGTTGACCATATCCCTATAACCATCTACTTCTACACAGAACATCATATCACACACATAATTGAGTATCCCTCTACCTTAAGTAGGTATTTATTTTGGTTTTAAGTGAAAATTAGTTCTGACAGAGGATAAAAAAGTGCGATATGAAAGACACATCGGCATGGACAAGGATGCATTTCAAAAGTTAACCAAGACAGAAAAATTTCATTGAAAACGAAAAAAGGGTGCTGGATTGCTATATAATATCTATCCTTCTTTATAGAAGAGAATGATGGACGATCTCCTTAAGGATGACGGTGAGGATTGAAGCAGCAGAAATGTGGTTTTACAGAAGGATGCTGAGGATACCATCGACGGAGCACGTGTGCAATTATGAGGTGTTGGGGAGGATGCAGACGAGAAGAAAACTCATATTTAACATCAGGAAAGGACAGATGATGTTGCTTGAATACGTAATGAGAAAGGAGGACCTGGAGAATTTAATACTCGCAGGACGGATAAAGGGAAAGCAGTGAGAGAGATACTTGATAGGCCTAAGCAAATCGATAGTAGAGCGGGGTTTGGGAAACATGCCAAAAATAAAAAATATTGAGAGAGAAAAGAGACATAGCAAGTGGAAATTCATGATCGCCTATGTCTTGAAGGGACACGGCACATAAAGAAGACGAAGTAAAAATAAATAAGGACGAATAACTGATATCTAAAAACGGAACTTAGATTAAAAATAGATTTAGTATTTTTTCCTTAAATTCATTATAGGTTTCTAACATTTGTGAGCCCACTTAGTCTTCCAAACGTAATCGTTTTATGAAAAGGCGTCTTCTGAAATCGATACAAGTAAAAGGAAAAATATCGTCCATGAAGGAACTTATTAAAGCCGAAATATTTTTTGCTTTATCGACAAATTTGCATTTCGGATTATATCAGAGATTCGCTGTATTTATATAATTTTAATGTTATATCTAAGCGGGAAAATGATAGCGTAACGATGGTCTTGCTCGTATTAAAACACACACACATAAATACATAAATGCATATATACAAATACATATATGAATATATGTATATACATACATATATATATATGATTAAATGAGATTTTATATGCGAGATAAAATTTATGAATATTTTATAAGTATATCATAGATAAATAAATGCAGCTATTAGTATAATTTAGTGCATGTATGTATACGTACGTTTGTATGTATGCGTATATATATATATATATATATATATATATATATATATATATTTAAACCAATATATATATATATATATATATATATATATACAAATTTACCAATATATATATATATATATATATATACACGCACACACATACACATATATATACACATATACATACATATATATTTATATATATAATAATAGTGGTATAATCTATTGGATGTATATTCCACATTAGGTAATTTTTACTTTCTTTATATTGCTCAATCGAGATGGACATCATTTATAGTGATATAGTAATCATTAGAATTATTATTATAGCACTAATAATAATTACTATATCTCTACCCCCCACATATATATATATATATATATATATATATAGATATGTGGGGGGGAGTTCATCGTTTTTTTCTTTACTGCGGAGTATTGTATGTCTTGTCTTTATTCTGCGGATTTCTTTTTTTTTCCCCCTCTTATCCAACGCCTTAGTGCGACTGATGTTAACGGAATTAGATTCTGTCGGTTATTCGTTTTTCTTAAAGTTTACCTTTGTAGAATTTTAGGATTTGGATACTTACAGAGTCAGTTTAGGTATTATTTTGAATATATATATATATATATATATATATATATATATATATATATATATATATATATATATTTCCATGTGAAAGGACTCAAGGTTTTTTATTTTGAATGGTCTGGCATTTATTTTATTATAACCAGTGCTCAATATAATGAGTATTATAGAGCTTAATATAATATACTATAATTATATGGTTATGTCAATTTTACATTGCGACATGGAAATTTCTATGTTTCGAGATCAATTCTCATCATCTGGCAATGCTGGTTTGGTTGTGCAGATGATTTACATTTAAATGACAAATTCTTTCGGTTTACTGTAAATGTATGTAGGTGTTTTTTTTGTGTGTGTGTGTGTGGCTAATCAGAATGGAGATTCACTTTGGGGTTCGACCCCGAAGAATTTCTGTTCTAACCAACTTTTTCCTCCTCTTTTTTCTTTTTCCTTGAACCTATTTTTCTCTTGTCTGTTTTCCTTCCTTAATGTTTTCCTTCTCCTTAATCTGATCTTATCATTTTCCCTTCAGTTTCATTACATTTGATGTGATATTCCTTTTTAGTAGTACCAATCTCCTTTTTCTGTTTGACGGAATCGATATATATATATATATATATATATATATATATATACAACTGGCCATAATTATTCGGTTGGTTGGTTGGTTAGTTCATTTAACCAGCATATCAACCTTCATTAGGTCATTTAATGCTAAAAATCGTTTTTTTATTTGTTTTATTTAGTTTATTTGTTTTATTGTTTTTGTTTGTTTATATTTTTTTCCAAAAAGATTTTGTTGGTAACATTTTTCATTCCCAAAAAAATTTTGTTGCTAATATTTTTCATTCAAAAACAGTTTTGCTAGTAATATTTTTCATTCAAAAATCTTTGTTGGTAAATACTTTTATAGCATTTTGACCCCAGTTTTGGCGTTAAGTATTTACCCATATCTGAGACCCTAACAGGTGCTACCACTCTGGGTCAGGGTGGACCTGGGAACAAGATTACAAGAACCTCCAATGAAACAAAAAAGTCAAAGACATTTTCAATAAACCACCCATACATGCAATGAAAGAAACACCCAACCTATCAGCTATCCTCACTTCTACCAAATATCTAAAAATTACAGGCCTATCAGGAAATTTCAAATGTCAGAAATCCCGTTGTTTAGTTTGCAAACATTTAGTAAACGATGCAGTATTTTCTCTACCAACACCAACATCAAATTACACCCACCACGCCTCACCTGTGACAGCCAGTAGGTCTACGTTTACAAATATTTAAAAAAAAAAAAGACAGCCAAAACATAATATATTTTCTCTTCTGTTCAGTACGTCCAAATAGTGGATATAGTGGTGAATCTGGAAATAGCTTTAGATTCCGTTTCAATAATCACAAACTAAGCATACGCCAAAACAACCCGTATTCCCCCATAGCCCAACACTGCAAATGTTTACTAATAGATTCTGATTTTAGTTCTACATACTCACGCAGAAAGAAAGAAAAATACTGGATTTTAAAATTAAATACATACAGGCTAGTGTTAAATAGAGACTTAGGTGCTTTGAATCTTTATAAATATTTCAATAGTTAAACATTTTTTAGATACACTTAAAAATGTTTCTTGAAAACAACATTTATAAGTATTATTAAAGATAGGTCTACGTTTACAAATATTTGAAAAAAACTTTGTCGCTTTCCACATCACGTGATGTAAACAATCTCTCCGCGAACGCTCCTCACGAAAACTTTAAATTTAAATTTTAAAATCATTTGTTTCTGATGAAAGGCCGAGGACGGTCTGATATATATATATATATATATATATATATATATATATATATTGCATCGTTCATTTAGTAATGAATTAGAGCACTCTAAATATTGGCGTATGTACACATGGTATATTACACGCTAAACGTTTAACACCTTCTACCGTGCGCCCATCATCAGAGGTAAAATAGCCGACTGACTATTCAATCCTGGTTAAAGAAATCGGATGTCTACTGTGCTGATGAGCTGTGATAGAGCGAAACAGATCTGTCTGAAGCCACATTGCGTCAGCGATAAATTATATATATATATATATTTCAAATTGTCGGTTGTTTATAACTATGTTTCGTAATCTTCGTTAATTTGCGTAACATGTTTACATTTGTTGACATTACGATACATTTCAGAGCAGATATAGTTCTTGCGATAAATCGAAAATTGTTTTATATAAGCTTGATTAGAACCTCGTTTAGACTGGAGGTCATTCGTGGTCGAGCGGTCTAAGACGTTGCCAGATCAAATGGTAGGTTCCTCTATGTGGATAGGGTGCCGCAAGCTCGAATCCTGCCGAATGACTCACATTTTCGTAATAAAAATTTATCGTAAATAATCAAGCCTGTAGATATAAATGCATAATACGGTCTAATTAAAAACAGATTATCTACTTAAATATGTGTATCGGTCAAAATAATGTTCAAACAAATCATTTCATATATATGTATATATGAACCAAGACTTCATGCTACAGAACATAATACCGATTTGCAAAGGTAAGGGGAGATTTTAAAATATATATACACTACCGGCCATAATTATTAGACCTCCCTAGTATTTAAAAAAATGATGCATTTCATACGATTTTTTTAGTATTTATTGCCAAGTGAATAATAGTAAATGAAAATAGTATGGTTCTTTTTTTAATACTGCACAATAACATGTGCATCAAATGAATTTATAAATATTTGATAATTGCCTATATTGCAGTTCCATCAATGAAAAAATGAAGAAAATTTAAGGTGATTCGGACGAGTTCATCTTTGCTTCCTTGCCTTGTAAAAGTTTGCAAGTAATAATAACAAAAAGCTATTCTATTTTCATTTAGAATTATCCACTTGGCAATAAATGTTAAAATAGTATGAAATACATGATTTCGTTTAAAAGATGTGGTGGCCTAATAATTATGGCATGTAGTGTATATATATATATATAATATATATATATAATTTTAATAATGTCTACTTATGCAGCAACAATGATTTTCAAATGTCTGGTATGTATGTCATGCTCTTTTTGGTAACTTTTCGACTTCTGAGTCAGATGTTTTAGATTAGGATTTGAAGTGTACAATTTTGTTGTACAATTTCTGGTGTCTCTGATGACTGGAATTCAATTTAGAATCTCTTTAATTTTACAAATGGCGTCACTTTTAAATGATTCCCTATATACATTTATTTTAGAGAAGTTTTACTGCACATTAATTTCAAGATACCTTTTTTGTTAATCGCGTGCAAGATACAGGAGTCGAAATAAATAGTCGTTTACAAATTTAGTTTAGATTGTTTTCTGGACGAATCCGTTCATGCAACAGTTTTCTTTTCTCCATAATTCTAAAATCGCACTAAAATGTAAGGTCTTTATAAAGGGTGTCCCTAAAGTCTGGACACAGGCAAAAATGCATATATTCAAGATAGTTTAAATGCCATTTTATAGAATTAGAATATTGATAAATGTTTCTCTCATTTGTGATGCAAATATCTGATGCGCTATGCATAATTCACGTGAACTCTTTGCAATGATTCCGCATTGCTTTAAATTTTAGCACATTCACTCTTTATGTATTCAATAAAGTGTGCTGCATCTGTGATTTTCCTTGAGAACCCTTTCTCTTTTTGAATACCGCAGAAAAATAATCAATTTTTTCTTCTTTCGAGAAAACTATATTGAACTGAGGAAGTCAAAAACAGATATAGTTAAGACCATCCTGTATAAGCTGTTTAAGATATTTGCTGAATTAAGGATAGAATATCGAAAAAAAAAATGATTAGTGGTCGTGTGTATTTTTACGTTTCAAGTATATAATTTAAGCAAACTGTTTTCACATGAATGAAATATGAGGAAAAGGTTATCAACTGTATTATTTGTTTCGGACCAATATAGAGCGTGACATCTAATATTAAGTTAATCTCCTATAAAAGGCCTTCTGTTATTGAATAGCAGGGGAACGTTATACATAAACTCGTTGTCTGAAAGTAAACAAAACACGTGCCCGCGCACAGAAAACACAGTTATATAGGCGTGAAGACACACCCATATGTGTGTATGGGATTAATTTGTAATGATGCTTATAGTCAACATTGCTGCTTTTGTTTTAGAAGTTTACTAGTGGATTTGCTATAAAGTACTGGATATCAAGATAGAGATAGAGAATTAAAGAGAAGATAAAAAACCCCGAGATGAAAACAAAAACCCTGACGAGTGAAGATATTACAATAATGCGTTCATGAAACTTCCAACTCAACATGACTGAAATAGCACTGCTCATCTGACAAACATCTCCACACACACAGTTACACATACACACACGCACGGATATATATATATATATATATATATATATATATATATACATATACTTTTGACTGGACAAACCTTAATAATAGCTAGGAAAGATCCCAGTGTCTAGGTTTAAAAAGTACTGGGCGAAACCGGTTGTCTTTTAATAATCTTATTTTAATTGTAATATCATTACAATTCTCTACTTTCATAGCTATATATATATATATATATATATATATATATATATATATATATATATATATATGAATAAATATAGTTTTAAGGTGTGCTATATTTATAGGGTAAAGTGCTTAATATCAGAGATAAAGCGTAGGTAAATATAAAAGAGTGAACACTGAAGTCAATACCTAAGGGCGACAGACAGTTCCATGCTAAGAGAAATCATCATGTGTTTAGTTTTTCGTCTGCTACTTATATATACCTGTCAGTGGGGCATTGTGAGTAAATCTATTTGACTTGTTATTTGTTTATTCTTTTGTTTTTTAATGATTAATTTATTTATTTAGATTTGTTATTTATTTTATTTTTTACATTTTTTATTTATTTTTATTATTGATTTGTTATTATTTATTTATAATATTTTATTTATTATTTATTTTTAATGGCTGTTGTATCGTCGGCGATGCAACAGCCATTAATAATTAATTAATTTGTTTATAATTTGCTCCTTATTATTAGTTTTTTATAAGTAACTGAATTTTTGGGACTTATAAACCTCATGTCCAGTTATCATTTTTTATCAGAGTTTATATTGCAATTTTTAATGTTAATGGTTTTCCCTAGTATTTTTTTCTTTAGTATTTTTATGTTAAATGTTTTCTCTAGTATTTTTACCAGACCTAATATTACAATTTTTGACACAAGTAGATATAGACGTTGATTAGTTGACTTTTAGAGTTGTAAATTCAATACCAGGCTACAGCAGTCGTAAACAAGTAACTTGCCGGGTTAGAGCGAGATAACTCCTTGCTTCCAATCGTGGATTTACGCAAGGAATGAGGATGATATCCCCAATGATTGTAATAAAATGTTCGGTTCGAAATTCCTAGCACCTGAAGAAGACGTCGTACAAATGACAACAATAGTCCGAAGACTTCGAGTTTTGTGTTCATTATTTTGTTGAGTTCACAAGGTTCAAAAAAGTATCTTCTTGGTTGATATCTATAGAATTCATTCAATGGAAAACTTTTATAATCATTGCTCTACAGAACTTTAGGAAAACGGATCACAAAAATTTAATGTAATTTTGTTATGATGATTGACCAAAGAGACTCTCTGGAACATATCCTGTTAAAAACATAAACGAAACGAAAAACAAAAGCACTTATTTTCTGTGTAAGCTGTAAAGTAATAAATATTAAGAAGTATTACCGACAGACACAAGAAAAAACGAAAAACGAAATTCAATCGTGTCACGCTGATAAGAGACTGTTTTTTCTGCACGAGCGGAGGTCGCTACTCTCGAGAAATTTTATCCATCCGTATAAGTTTTAGGCTGGTAGACGCCACACTGCAATCAATGTCACTAGGAACCACTTGTCTGATTTCGGAATTTTTTGTCAGTCTGTCTACCATCCGTTATAAAGCACAGAATCTGCTTTCGTATTTAGCTCAGAGTTGTGTCAAGGGAGAGTACAAAAGGTTTCATGGCATTTTAGAAGACATTAGAAAAATCCAAACGCAACAGACATGTAAACCTGTGACCGATAACAACATTTGGGAATCCATCAATTGATGTTTACCCTCTGCTTATAGGGGTCACAGGTTCGCGTCCTGCCGAATGACACAATATTCAAATTGATATATATATATATATATATATATATATATATATATATATATATATATATTGTGTGTATTTTGGCAGCATTTTTTCATTAATGCAGGTTTCATTGAATAATATAGACAAGTTTTGTCTATTAATTTTGTGTAGGATCCGTTCATACCGTCTGATATACTTGATGGTGATGTCGTTAAAAGACAACAAAAAATTACAGTATTTGTTGAATTTTTTATCAGGTCTAAGCTTTCGGCTCACATAAGCCATTATCAAAGAGTAAATAATAACACACAGTAAACATAGAACATTTAAGCTATTAACAATAAAGATAATTGAATTGAAAATATAAGTCCATCCCTACCGTGGCGGATGGCCGAAGACAGTGACAAAATAGTGGTGTTGTGGTCCCTGGTCTGATTACAGACATTTGAGTACGTTGTTGGAAATATCGAAATTGATTGTATTCAAACCAGGTTTAAACTGTTTAATGTAGAGTGCTTCGAGGATTTTTAGTTTCTGCTTATTATTTTCTTGTTTGAGTATGTACGTGTTATCAACAAGCGTTTTTCTCAGAAATGTGCGTTGATAACCGTGTTGTTCTAAATGACGGAATATATTTGAATTTTTATTTAAGTGCAACGTCAGACGCCGTGATTCTTTTGTTAGAGTCTGTCGGAGAAATATTAGTATTTATGAGTTTTTTTAGGATGTTTTCATCTAGTTGGTAGTTGGAGTGCATCTGGCTACGGTATAAGAGAGTGATATGTTTAGGATTGGTTGGGTTAGTATCATGTGTTGTTTTTTCCATGTTAAGCTTTTTAAGAAAGTAATGTATTTGTTCATCAACTATGTAGTTGGGAAAATTATTATTGATGAGTGTCTGTTTTATGTTTTTTAGTTCACTGTAGAAGATCTGATTTGTAGATGAATTGACTTTTGCACGGTATAATAATTTTGCACGGAGTCTCCATGGGTTCAGTGCTTGGTCCGATTTTTAGTAATTTCTACATGTCTAACCTTGAAAATACTACCTTTGCAAAATTTACAAAACCATCAATATATCTAAGATATGTTGATGATATCCTACTATCAATTAAAAATACTAATGAAATCTTACAACTTCAAAAACAGTTTCAAAATAACTCAGTTTTAAAATTTACTTATGAACTTAGCAAAGATAACAAAATTCCTTTTCTTGATATATTAATTAACACTGACAACAATAAATTTACTATCTCACCGTATCAAAAACCTACTAATAAAAATCCCTCCACACTCAATTATATTAGTGAATGCCCCCACTATTACAAAATAGCCATCATAAAAAATCTATTATACCGTGCAAAAGTCAATTCATCTACAAATCAGATCTTCTACAGTGAACTAAAAAACATAAAACAGACACTCATCAATAATAATTTTCCCAACTACATAGTTGATGAACAAATACATTACTTTCTTAAAAAGCTTAACATGGAAAAAACAACACATGATACTAACCCAACCAATCCTAAACATATCACTCTCTTATACCGTAGCCAGATGCACTCCAACTACCAACTAGATGAAAACATCCTAAAAAAACTCATAAATACTAATATTTCTCCGACAGACTCTAACAAAAGAATTAAGTTCATTATATATTACACTAAATATACTACATCCAATTCATTTGTCCGCAACGACTCTTCCCCCACCGTTAGTGATTTGCAAAAGACCAATGTAGTATATAAATTCATATGTCCATTTAGAGAATGTATCTCTAACAACCTCAATAATATCTACATCGGCCACACAACAAATTCGCTCTCACGGCGTCTGACGTTGCACTTAAATAAAAATTCAAATATATTCCGTCATTTAGAACAACACGGTTATCAACGCACACTTCTGAGAAAAACGCTTGTTGATAACACGTACATACTCAAACAAGAAAATAATAAGCAGAAACTAAAAATCCTCGAAGCACTCTACATTAAACAGTTTAAACCTGGTTTGAATACAATCAATTTCGATATTTCCAACAACGTACTCAAATGTCTGTAATCAGACCAGGGACCACAACACCACTATTTTGTCACTGTCTTCGGCCATCCGCCACGGTAGGGATGGACTTATATTTTCAATTCAATTATCTTTATTGTTAATAGCTTAAATGTTCTATGTTTACTGTGTGTTATTATTTACTCTTTGATAATGGCTTATGTGAGCCGAAAGCTTAGACCTGATAAAAAATTCAACAAATACTGTGATTTTTTGTTGTCTTTTAACGACATCACCATCAAGTATATCAGACGGTATGAACGGATCCTACACAAAATTAATAGACAAAACTTGTCTATATTATTCAATGAAACCTGCATTAATATATATATATATATATATATATATATATATATATATATAAAATAAAATAAATATCAATGTTCAAAACTGTTGAATGATCATTTCAACATGAAATTCTTTAGAGAGATTTCCCATCTCATCGGCAACTACCACATTTCAAAATGAAATAAAAAATAAATAAAAAAATAAAAAAAAATTGAAGGTTACGAATTCACAGGCGGAAGTTAAATAATTTACATCACAAAAAAATAAATAAATAAACAGGTTAGCAATCAATGTCTATTTTTAGATTTTGGACAATTTTACTTTTAGATTGAGATGAAAGATCTTTAAAATATTTAAAACTTTTCACTGTTCTTGATTATGGTGGGAGCGGAATTCAATGATGACGGAAACTACAGTGTGGTCAGAGTTTCCGAGAGGGCAGAGCTATCTGGTAGTGCAAGAATCTGGGATGGAAATGAAGCAGGGGTCTAGTAGTGAGTCCCTTCCGTTATGGTTATTGCAGAAACGCGTGGGGAAGTCCACCACTTACGTAAGGAATTGGTTGATTGAAAAATCCATGGTGGGGACACCAGCAAGTTCGGTGACAGAGCTTTCTAGCCACTTGGAGTAGTGGGCGTTAAAGTCACCACACACAAATATATGGGCAGATGGATGGGAAGAAATGACCTTGTCGATATTGTCACAGATGCTGTCAAGTACCGAATAGTCAGAGGAGGAGGGGGAGCGGTAGAGAAAGAAGAGATAGATAACCGGGCTTAGAAGTGAGAGACAGAAGCACATGAAAGAATGATCCAGGTTTTCAAGGGATGTCTCCCTAGCTAGGGGGAGGTGTTCGCTGACATAAACACCAAGCCCATACATATGGACATTGGAGTCCTTCCTGAAGAGGGGAAGGTAACCAGGAAAGTAAGATTCGGAAGAAAGGATAGAAGGGTCAAGGTTAGTTTCACATAGGGCTAAGATATCAGGTGAGTTAGTGTGAAGGAATGATTCTACGCTGTAAAAGTTAGTGAGGATACCTCGTATGTTTGTGAAAGAGACGCAGGAAAGTGTACACCGAGGACAACACAGAGCGGCGGGATTCTGTTTCTTGTCTGAACGCATTTATCTGACCTGAAGATTGTGTTTAAATATGTAATAGACAGTCGTCACTCGGCACTGACTCCAGTGTAAATTTACATACGCTCTATCTCAGTTATTGAACACTTTTACTCTTATATATCTTCTTCTTCTTCTTCTTCTTCTTCTTATTATTATTATTATTATTATTATTATTATTATTATTATTATTATGTCATTTTTCATCATATTTCGATTTCTGCTTTGGTCTCACTACCAACCAAGTCTGCGGGGTGACCTAAGGCAGGTAGTGGCGTGTTGTTATGACTCCATTTCATGTTTTTCTATCTTCCCTATCATCCCCAGCATTACATAGATAAAGTTTTCCTTAGTGTGTGGGCTGTACTTAATAAGACAATTTGTTTGTATATCTCTTAAGCTGGGGTTTCCAGGGATTCTTTCAATGTGTTGTTTTGTTCCATTTTTTATCATTCCAATTGCACCTACTATCACTGGCACAACTCTTGTTTTCAATTTCCACATTTTTTTCTATTTCAATTTCCAGGTCTTTATATTTTGACAGTTTTTCAAATTCCTTGATTGCTATGTTACAATCCGCTGGACAAGCCATATCAATTAATAGACAAGTTTTCTCCTTCTGGTTTTTAACAATAATGTCTGGCCTGTTTGCTTCAATTTTTCTGTCTGTGTAGATGGTGTAATCCCATAGAATGGTTACATCTTCTATTTCTGTAACCGGTGCTGGATGATGTTCATACCAGTGTTTGTTTACAGCTTTTCCATAATGTTTGCACATTGCCCAATGTAAATATTGCCCAACTATATCGTGGCGATTTTATATTCGTTTGCGGCAAGCACAGAACAGCCTGAGATTAGGTGGTCTATTGTTTCTTGGTGTTTATCACAAAACCTGCATTTTGGATCCATATTATTATGCATAATATTTGCCTGACAGTTTCTCGTGAAAAGACTTTGGTCTTGTGCTGCAAGTATAAATCCTTCAGTTTCAGACTTTAATCCAGATGCACGTAACCATCGATGAGTATTAACTTTGTCAACATTGGATTTATTGGCACGTACTGGATATTGGCCATGCAGAGGTTTGTCTTGCCAGCGCTGTTTCATCTTTTCAAGAGCTTTATCTTTGGCTTTCATTTTCATATTTTTTGCCGCAATAGTTGGTTCTTGGCTTCTGTTTTGCTTTTCTACAGAATCTACTAACTGTATATCTTGTTTGTATTTACTGCCTTCTTTTATTATTGAATATTTTTTCTTTCTTTCTTCATGTTGCCTTACTAATTGTATCATCCAATCCTTTGTTGTTTCTATGTATGTTAGTAAGCCAATAGTTGTTGTCTTGTATGACAATTCCAGCTGAATAAGACCCCTTCCACCTTCTTTACGGGGTATGTATAGACGGTCTACATCAGCCTTTGGATGATGCATCTTATGCTTAGAAAGAAGCTTTCTTGTTTTTTGCATCCATTCGCCGATGTCGTTTAGAGTCCAGTTTAAGATGTTATTATTATTATTATTATTATTATTCTATGTGCCATGTCCCTTCCGGACGCAGGCGATCAAGGCCTTCAACGTCTCTCTATCCCTGGTAGTACTTAGCACGTTCTCCTGTTGTCCCACCAGAATTCTGCCCCTCCATCCACCTGCTCAGGCCAGTCAAGTATGTTACACGTTGTTTTCCCCTGTCTTGCGTTTTTTCTTCATTACATGTCCCTTGAACTTGAGCTGTCTCTTCCTGATGCTCAGTATTTATTTCCTTTTCGTTTCCATCCTTTCTAAAACCTCATCGTTGTTCACATTTTCGATCTATGATACCCGCAGTATAATTCTGTAGAACCACATTTCAATTGCTTCAACATTTTCCTTTGTCTTCGGTGATATTGACCAGTATTCACTGCCATATTGTAAAACAGACATCACATAGCAATCCAGTACTTTTCTCTTTGTTTATAGTGAAATTTTCCTGTCTCTTAATAGACTACTCAGCTTCTGGAATGCATCTTGGCTATTCCAAATCACCTTCAGATTTCCTTTGAAATTAATCCACTTCACGACTTTGGGTTTTATATGTCTATTTTGTAAAGCCGTGATTGTACGCGAAAATGATAGTAGAGTGATATCTCGTTGGTTTCTCCACGGTGATTTATCGAGACACCACCTCTAGTTAGCTGACGTTAACTCCTTAAGGATTCCTAATCCAAAGTTGCCAATTGTCTCCTTTTCTTCCTCTTTGACTATTTTAGCATTTAAGTCTTCCATGATTATTGTAATTACTTGGATTTTACATTGAGCTTTGGTACTGTAAAGAGTGGAGTAGAAAGATTTTATTTCTTCCTCATTGCTTTTCGTTGTTGGTACATAAAATAATATAATTGCTATGTTGAGTTTGACCAGATGAACTCTCTCAGAGAACTGGCAATATCCCAGAATACATTTCTTCCTTTTTTCGTCCAGTATTAAGCCTACTCGCTTTTCGTTATTTTTACCTTCATACATGATCCTGTGGTGGTCGCTGCTGAAGTCTCCATTGTTTGGTCATCTAGTTGTGCATATACCCAGAAATTTCATGTTCAGTCTGTTCATTTCCAGCTTGACATTCTCGAGCTGTGCAGAGCTGTTCAGTGTCCTGACGTTCCATGTTCCTAGAGTAATTTTTGTTTGTTGTGCATAGTCGCAGGATAACTCTCCAGAGAAACCTTTTGCTCATGTAGATCCTTTTGGGGCGAGGGACAACTTTTGGAAAATTGTACCTCCTTTACACCGTTGGTGATTATAGTCGATGGATGACAGTCCAGTGACACCTGTTGACCATATCAATCCTTACAGAGCGAGGAGCCTTTCCTTTGAAATTAATCCACTTCACGTCTTTGGGTTTTATATGTCTATTTTGTAAAGCCTTGATTGTACGTGAAAATGATAGTAGAGTGATATCTCGTTGCTTTCTCCACGGTGATTTATCGAGACACCACCTCTAGTTAGCTGACGTTAACTCCTTAAGAGTCCATCCTCCCTTTGTTGAATTATGTTTCTCCTACCGAGGTGCTAATATTCGGTGTAAAAATTGAACAGGTAAGAAAGGAATGGGGGATAAATGAATGTAAATATTAAGTAAATATGTAGTATAAGTTCAAATGACTAGTCATATATAAGAAGATAATGAAGATTCCCCAGATTAGTATTTCGTTACTAGTAAACAAGAAAAATGCTTTAAATTTTCATAAATGTTTAAAAACAATACCTTTCTGATCTTTTTGCAATTTCGCATAAACTAATCGTGAATTAAAAAAAGGATATAAATATATAAGAATGCTGGACTTTGGAAAAACAGTAGCTACTCTAGCATCTACGCATCGCTCATTCAATAATGAATTAGATAACTCTGACTATTGGCGTATGATACATCGTACGCTAAAAATCTGCCCCCTTCTACCGAGCGTCCATCGCTCAAATGTAGAATCGCCGACTGACAGCAATTCGGTCGGATTTCAATCCTGGATAAAATCAATCGGATGTCTAACCGTACTGATAAGCTGTGATACAGCGAAACAGATCTGTATGCAGATGACTATATATACAGAGAGAGAGAGAGAGAGAGAGAGAGAGAGAGAGAGAGAGAGAGAGATTGAAACAAATAACAGCAAAAACCACTGGACTCTAGCTCTCTCCCCAACCCCGTATATCCTTCCCTTTCTCTCCACCTATGTATCTGTCATCGCACCTGCATTCTCAGCTTTCTATTGCTCCTTTCTAACTAGTTTGTACTCCTCACTCCTTTCTAATTAATCTTTTTACAGTTATGTAGCCCCCTGCACACCAGTGGCATTTCTGCCTTGCTCGGGGGGAAATGATTAAAAAAAAGAAGAGGATAAAAATACAAGGCTATGGAAAATTTTACATTGAAAGACTATATTAAACTTTAAATTCAACATTAATCTTTTTCAGTTAGAATCAATTCTATCATGACTGCTTTATTATATATATATATATATATATATATATATATATATATATATACGTATGTGTGTATATGTATGTGTGTGTGATACATGTAGCTGGTCAGCAATTGCTCTTTTATTCATTTTTCGTTAAATATGGCTGAGAATGTTTTGCGATTAGAGTTTTTATTCATTATTTTTTAATTATCGTACAAATGTTTCATTTTCTGAAAACAAAGATCGGAGAGCAAAACGGCTGGAATGTTGTAAACATGACAATAAAGATGAAGACAACTCTTCGAAAAATGTAAATAATTACAATAAAAGATAATGAAGGTTTTTCAACACTAACGCGAGAAACATAAATGTAAATGTGGGGATTTTCCTTCGTAAAATTTACTTATACATAGGAAGTTGTAGAGTGAAATGATCTCTCGCGTTGGTACATATAATAATGAAACAATGAACGGGATTATCACATAAATAACAATGTTTTTGGGGGACTGCTGCTCAGGGGGATAAATAAATCTACCTTCAATTCACGCTTCTTCTTTAAAAAAATGCTTATGCAGCCGATCTTTTCAAAATTCACTTTCGACAAAAGTTTTTTATAAATTCTTTTTATTGTTAGAAGTTCAATTCAAAATAGATGCATGCTTTTGCAGATTTAAATTTAATGTATATTTATAAAGCACAGCACGAGTTTTTGCATGTAATACAAACCAAAAGTAATTTTCCCTTAGCAGTAAGAGAGCCGCATTTTTTTTAAATAAAATAAGTAAAGCTTTTTATTCCTTTTACGAAAGCGGCTTCATGTATCTCAACTAAAAATTCCACAAAAAAGAACCTTAAAGAAAAAGACTAACAGAGTGTGCAAATCGTCGTCAATGGTAGAAGCAGATCCAAGTTACATACAAAGGATGGTAGTAAATCTTCCATAGAACAGTAATATATACACTTTGCTTTTTTTACAAATATTGTTTTCTTGAGAAATTCGATCTCACTATTGGTTTGGAGGTTTATACATGTGTATCTGAGTTTTTATTTATTTATTTTCAACTCCAAATCGATATCCGATTAAAAACTGATTATGTAAACACATTTTCTCTCGCTCTCTCATCCTTTCACTACCTCTCTCTCTCTCTCTCTCTCTCTCTCTCTCTCTCTCTCTCTCGGTTTCTATCTCGCTTTTTTTCATCTCTTTTACTTGCCTTCTCTCCCACTCTCTATTACTAGCCATCTTTCACTCACCATCTCGCTTTCTCTCTCGCTCTCTTTTATCACTCTCACTTCCTTTCTCTCTCACTCTCTGTCACTAGCCCTCTCTTACGTTCATAATCACTCACCCTCATTCTCGTTTTCTTCCATTCTCTTTCTTTTACTCTCTGTCTAACTCTAGTCTCTATAGCTCTCTCTCTCGCGCGCTCTCTTTCATTCACAGACTCTCTCTATCACTCAATAGCTGCAACCAGAAAACTGTCCACTCAGTACCCTCAGTATGAAAAGCCGTTGCCACTATTAATACACGTCTCAAAAATCTCGTGACAGCATCACTATTAAGACATGAGGAGAGGAAAGAATACTCTTCCTAAACTTGAAACAAGGGATGAGTCTCTATTCATGTTCATTGAAAAGGGACGGAGTATGAACCGGGCGATAGGAGAGCTTGTTGAGATAAGAAATTAAGAATTAAAAGCATTGTGGAAAAGCCCAACTAAGAAAAATTCACAAGTCAGTGGAAAAAGCTAATTCTGAACCCTGATTGGATTAAAAACAAAAAATACATATATGACGTATTTTCACGCCTAGATGTGAAAAAGCTTCGCTGGAGCCGGCATCATGAGAAGTTTGACTATGAAAACCACGACGCTAACCTGTCAAAGTCAGCCGACATGAAAACGGTTAGTTGGGACCTCGTGGCAATGTAACGAAGGAAGATTCAAGAAGCCGACCTGGACGCAGAGCACGTCGAAGTTTCATTCAACCTCTTCTTCCCATTCTCTTTACTTCTTTTTAACTCCCCGCCCAGAACAAATGGACACGTTAAATACAACTTCTTTATTTGTTTTGCCTTCTCTTTCTCTCAAACTGTCGCTACCAACCAAAAAGAGGAAGGAACAAAGACTTTACATTCCACTACTACACAACCATGAACTCTAAACTTCTGCGGACATTTTAATTACCTACATTATTACAACGAACATTTTCTACAATTCTTGATACCCTAAACTTTCTAATTGCACATTAATTTATACAACTTGTGTTATTCTTTCTCTTAAAAAATTTCTAAAAAATGTTTATTTTATTCTTACATTATTCCACATAATTACACATATTCCTACCATCCGACAACCAACCTTCTGATAATGATGAAAACCTGATAATTCTGATAATGATAATTCTGGAGAAAACTTGTAAGCTATAAGTTTGGTTAAGTAAGACACAAGGCCGAACCAAGAAACATTAACTAGCCCCCTATAGCTTCAAGCATATCTACTCCTATACAATTTTTAAGCAATTAGCCTGAGTCATAAAAATGAGGACAATCAACTATGATATAATAAATGATACAAAATACAGGTAAAGCAATACATCAGAAAAATAATTATAAACTTCCAAAAGAAGACAGTATATTACTTCACATCTTTAAAAAAAAAATATTTATAGCGTAACGAAATTTAACATTCGAAATAAATATTAAGACTTGAAACGCTCAAACAAATTTGAAAATATATACAGTCTAAATTAAAATCTTAGTAGCAGACATTAAAAAAGAAAAAAATATGGGCAAATGGAGTTCAAATTATAGGTAAATGAAATTAAAAGAAAGAAGCAAATGTTTGAATAATAAATGTAGGTAGTCCATTACATCGCAAAAAGAACAAGCATATTATGAATTAAAAAGATCCAAATCGTAATAAAAAGAACTTTTTCCATCAAAATGTTTATAATATTATTAAGAGGAAAAAATCAAAGTAATTTTTAATTATTTTATAAACTTTCTTAATCCTATTTAACATGCTCGATATTTTGTCAGAAATTTGGTTTTGATTTGAGTTAGCGTTGCAGAAAATTTTACGACTGTTTACAATCGATCAAGTAATTTTCACTTTTTCAGTGGCAAACATTAATTTGGAAATTTTAGCAAAAATCAAATAATTGTCGGATTTTAATGAAACTTTCAGTACTCATTCACAAATGGACAAAATTATTTTTGAAATTATTATTTTTCTTAAATATTGAAGAAAATTTTTTTTAACTCCGTTACCTCCTCTCCACGTAAATACTTGAAATTTTAATAAATTGTAATTGTCACCCAATTATTTTTTATTAATTAAACGTAGAACTCATCGCGGAATATAAATCATTTATTTTTTTATATAAAATCATTCGGTACTATCCGAAATTTTGCTCCGAATATTTTCACCAATTATATCTTTAAAATAAGTAAAAAAAAATTGTGTAAATAAATATGTTCATTTAAGTAAGATGTTCCATAGGTGTCATAGCAAGTTTCCATAGGGGTCGTATTTATTTTAGAAGTTAACAAGTGTTTTAGATTATTCCCCTTACATGGAAAGCGACAGAAACCGCACTTTGATTCTGATTCAAGTCCCTTCAAGACGTTTATAAAATTTAACAGCCCGTTTTGCAAGTCATTCCTTAAACATTTAAAGCAACTTTTACATTTTAATTCCTGATTTTCTAATTTTGTTAAAAAAAAAATTGTGAAATTCACAATTTGTGGAGGTACCTACAATTAATATGAAAAATAGATATTAAAAATAAAAATTAATAAATGCCGTAAAATTTCATGAATTATTGAGTTACCTCTGCCGTTATTTTCATTCTGTTATTAAATTGTAAATTATTTAAAAGAAAGTTTTATATTATTTTAGTTTTTATTTTTCATAAAACATCTTCAGACGTAAGCCTACAAAGCTAAACTAACTAAAATTCCATCAAATATTAGATAATTGCTGAAAACTTAAATTTTTAATTTTAACATAGTTAAAAATTTAAAAAAAACGATTGTATGAATAAGATTTATACCAAATTCGCCTTCCATACTTTTGGCCAGATACTGTAAATCATCTGCTGATAAGATTTTGACAGCTGTGATAACAAGGCTATCGTAATTGAGAAATGCATTTTGAAACAATTTTCAAGCAGTAAGTAAGTAATTCCTGTTTCAAGTCAATTTAAAGTAAGTTTAAATTCGGTAATTTCAAGAAAATAATGTGCTAGCGAGGTTTATTTTATTTTTGTAAGATTTTTTAAAACCGAGAATTGGCTTCTGTTTACAATCGATGAAGAATGTCGGAAAATTTGAAATTTTAAAACCTTTTTTAAAATTTAAAAAACTTTCGATTCCGATCAATATAATTTCGGTTTAAAATACACCGGAGTATTCTGCTTACTACAATTACTAAATTTAATCCGTTGGCTTTCAATTAAAGCTAATTTTAAAGCTTGAAGATAACTTATTTATTTATAAAATTTAAATTTAAATTTAGGTAAAGAAAAATGAGTGGGGCTACCTAAAAAATGTTAAGGAAATCATTGATACTCTCTAGTGAAAATTAAACAAAAATCAGAAAATTCGACTCGTACATGATTTTGCTACAATTTCGAATGTGACATCCTCATTCAGAAAAAAGAGAAACTTTACCTTAAATACGAAATATATTAGGATTATTCATACCAATGTTTAAATGCATGTAGCGGATAAGAAATTATGAATTAAAATCAACTCTCTTATTCATAATGACGTGTGAAATCCTGGTTTGCTCCAAACAGAAAAAGCATTGACCATGTCCTTAAAGAAAAAGTCGAAACCAGATTTCGCAAGTCGGTGTTTAAATTGATTTTTGACCAATGGGAGCGACTTGCAAGACTTGAGGACTTCGCGAGCAAGTGCGAAAATCTGAATACTATAAAAGGCTCCGGTTAGCGTCAATCACAGAGTCAGATGGGAACCACGAGACGAAACAACTAAAATGTAACTTCAACTTGAAATCGATCTGGCTAGGTCGTTCATTGTTCTCTTTCTCCTTATTTCTTGTGTACTGATTCGTTTTTTTCTTATCCATCCAAAGACATTCCTACTGAATACATACATACGCATATCCCCTTTCAATAATTACTACTACGAACATTTTCTACAAATCTTGACAACCATAACTTTATCATTGAACACGAAATCTACGCTTAATTTCTTAATAATGTTCTAATTGCACATTAATTTCTACAACTTATGTTATTCTTTCCATTTAATAAATTTTTATTTCAACATGAAAAATGTATATTTTATTCTTACATTATTCCACACAATTCCACATATTCTAACCTACCGAACAACCAACCTTCTGATAAAAACCTTGTGATAATTCTGATGATAAAACCTGATGATAACTTTTTCACTCTTTTTTCGTTTTCAATTGAAGTAGATAGACTAAACTATCGCCCGGTTCCCACTCCACCCACGTCTATTCGACAGGTGAAGAGGCTCATCCCTTGTTCCCTGTCTAGGATGTGGTTTCCGGCTTTCTCTTTTCCAATCTTTTCACTCTTACATAGCCTTCTGCGCATCAGTGGCGTTACCACCTTGCTCGGGGTGATATGATTAAAAAAGAAATAGTTCTGCATAAAACTTGTAAGCTGAAGGGAGTTCGGTTATGTCTGACACAAGGCTGAATTTATAAACATTAACCATCTCTCAAAAGCTTTAGTGGTGACCCACGTCATACAAGGAACACGCACCAATGGATTCATGTATAAGTAATTTAACTAATACAGATTATTCTATGTTCTTAATATAATAATTCTTAAATTTCTGGCATAATATTTATTTTTAAGAATAACAGTAATATAATCAATGGACACCACGAATCATCTTAAAAATAAAAAAAAGTATGTATATCATTAATTAAAGATTATAAATATGTAATAAATAACAACCATCATAAAATAATAACATAAAATAACATAAAATAATAACCATCATAACATAATTAAACGCAACATATGTAACAGAAGTGGGTTCTTAATTAAAAAGCATAAAAACTTCTCTTTCAAAATACGACATATATATATCATTCAGTTATTCAGTGAACTAAATGAAAATAATAACTCTTATCTATTAATATTGTGGTAAGGAATAATGAACTTAGATCACTGGTGCCCCCTAAATACGAATTTGCACGAGATACTAGATTGGCGATTAGATCCCACCCTTTTACAGTGAAACCGATAAAATGCAACCGTAACTTCTACTTCAACAGTTTCTTTCCTCGCACTTCCCGACTGTGGAATTCCCTTCCACACGATTGCTTCCCCGACGGCTACAATCTCCCGGAGTTTGAATGTAAGGTCAATAGACACCTCCTAACACACTAACCTGCTCCCATTCTATCAAACACTCTTCCCATCTGCCCAACCCTCATCCTCGGTATCCTTACTCATCTGTCACCTTTCTCCTGACATTCCCTATGTCTAACCACTCCTTCTCTTTACCTTCCCCTATGTAGCCCCATGCGCAATAGTGGCAGTGGAATGCCTTGCTTGGGGTGAAATGATTAAAAAAAAACAACATAAGAGAACAATCATTTAACGAATAACAAATACATAATAAGAAAAAATCATATTAAGGTTAAAATAAATTAAAAATAAATTAAAATAAAAATTAAAATAAATTAAAAATAACAAACTTAATATTTAATTGCAGTAAAAACGCTAACTTTTTAGGAGTTTTAAAAGACATGTAACTGCGTTTCTGAATTTTTGTTTATGGTTATATAAACGATTATGTTTTTCGTGTCGACTCTTAGGCTTCTCCATGTCCACAAACGTCTTAGGTGTTCTTGAAACCAGGTGATAGTTATCACCTGGTCATTTGCCTTACATCATTGGGCCCATCTTTCACCCCGGTCGTTGCGGATTCCTAATCCAAAGTTGCCAATTGTCTCCTTTTCTTCCTCTTTGACTACTTTAGCATTTAAGTCTTCCTGATTATTCTAATTTCTTGGATTTTACATTGAGCTTTGGTACTGTGAAGAGTGGAGTAAAAAGATTCTATTTCTTTCTCAGTGCTTTTCGGTTTTGGTGCATAAAATACTATAATTGCTATGTAATTCAGTCAGATAAGTGCCATACGTGATACACGCTTGGGCGATCATATCTCAAAAGAGACATGACTGACTGGGCAGAAGATTATCCCGCAGTAGGTTGCCATTGCTTTCTGCAGTAGACTGGTTGCCGACCAAGGCTATAGAACCCAATCTGTCTTGTCATTTAACTCATAGCTGGAGGGAGAAGAAAATATTATATTACATTATTATATTAAGTAGAATTAGTGGGGGATCAGTTTATTACTTAATAACAATAGAAAACCGATCCCCCATTTTATGCCCAGTACAAATTTTAAATATGTTTCCAACTATTATATTCATTCAGTCAGATAATTGCCATACGTGATACACGCTTGGGCGATCATATCTCAAAAGAGACATGACTGACTGGGCAGAAGATTATCCCGCACTAGGTTGCCATTGCTTTCTGCGGTAGACTGGTTGCCAGCCAATGCTATAGAACCCAATCTGTCCTGTTATTTAGCCCATAACTGGAAGGAATAGACGGATTAATACCATTCCCAGGGGTATTTGCGCGTATGTGAATACAATGGATTCAACTGGAATTCGAACTCGGTTACCCGGTTTCGTGTTCCGAGCCGATATCCACTGGACCAAAACTCACATCCCTTGTATGTAATGCTATGTAATTACGCGTCTCAAAAGAGTTCAGCATTTCAGTTTCATTTTTTTCTAATGTAACTTTCTTTTCTTTTATTTGTTTAGCTTTTTCAATACTTCTTTTGCTTATTCCAATGTAGTTTCAGATTTATGTGTTAGATTTTCTATTCCCTCTTAAAACAATTCCCACATAGTTAAATTTCTGTACTTGCTTTTATTCTGACATCTCCAATTCATAGCGCATATGTTGGGTCGTTCCTGTCGTCAATAAAAAAAATCAAGGATGCTGAGAATCCCATACACCGAACATATGAACAATAAATAAATTTCGGAGAAAATAGAAAAAAAGAAAAGGATATTTAAAATCAGAACGAGACAGATGAAATTTATGGGAAACATAATGAGGATAACGGGCTTAGAGAATGTGGCAGCCACAAGCAGCCTTTGAGATTTGAAAAAGAAATCACTCAACCAGCGGTCGAGTGCGAGAGAAAATTTACTCGCCCTAAAATCATTTTACTTTACTGACTCCATTTTTTTAATAGTCGCCTTACGTAAACATGACATGAATAATTGACGGAAAACAAATAATGAAATATTAAGTAAAATTTCGAACCTGTTAGAAAGGATTTAAATTTTTTTTAGATAATAACAACAAAATTCGATCTTTCCTCTTTATAACAACATAAACATTTTGATGACCAAACTTTGTTTTTATTAAGTTTGAGCCCTTTTAAGATCATGGTATGTTCTTTTTTTGGACAATTGAGTAGAGGTACCTAAATTCCTAATATCTTTCTTTTGTTTGTCTACAACCTCCATCTTAGAGATGATAAAAACAAACAAAAAATAAAAAACAAATCTGATTTTCTCAACGGTTTTTTATAAAAAATTATTTCTATAATTTTTTTTTTCGTGCGTGGTTGAAAGAAATATGCGCATTTTTTTATTTTTTCAAATGTTCGTTTTAACTGTTCGTAAGCAGGGAGGAAATGTAGATTTGAGTCCAAGATAATATTTTTCTAAATGAGTTTCTAAAAATCTGTGAGCCACTTTAATCTGGAAGTGTTAATTAAACGAATATTTACACTGACCAGGACGATAAAAGCCAAGAGTTCAATGATGTCATTGTAGGTCATTCTAAGTAACTTTTAAATCTTCAATGGCATAATTTTGGGTTGTAAAAGGAATAAGATTTCTTTTTCTATATTTGAACGGACAGGTTTCATTGCGATTTTTTTAATCGACCGCGGGCGAGTAAAGCAATAAACTTTAATCGCTTAATTAATTTTTAATCGACTGATGAAAAAATGCAAGCAAGAAGAACAATGGTAAACAGGGTATGAACTATCAGGCTTGTTTAAGTGGATGGCAAAATTTTAGGAGAGTTTACAAAAAGAAAAAAATTCACTAAAAGTGACAGGAAATCGTGGATAACCTTGACTGCCAACATCCTGAATGGTCACGGAAGAAAGACGAAAAAGAGCAATGTTGAGGCATTCTCAAATGGTTAAACAATCGAAAATATGACAGAAATTCGAAGCTGGAATGAAACAGCGTAAGATGCCTTCCAGAAGCAAAATAAAGTATTGAGGAAGTGGAAATGTTCATTCGATACAAAGAAAAGCATACTGGACTTTTAACAGCCCCCATATATGCCAATGAATGATGTAAAATGTTATATTAAGGAAAATAATGTATGTTGATTACAGTTTACACAACTGTAATGTTTGACAAAAATAATTTATATCGACAGTGTAAACTGTAATATTTGACAAGTACTAATTTAATATGAAATGCTTCAAAACAACCAAACGGTCAATACTAATGAATGTTCATTTGTTCAAAGAAGCAGTTCAGCAGAAATGACCTGACCAGTGATACAGCGTGATTATTCAACATTACAATAATCGCTTGCACGTCACTCACAAGATCAAAAATGAAATTAAAGAGCTTGTTTGGGAAGTTTTGCCACACCCAACATTTTTCTCTTGATGAAGTTTCTTCAGAGTACCGCGTTTTTCGGTGTGTCTTTATTTTAACAATTTGAAAACTGTTTTATTTAACGTGGCTTGTTTTATTTTCCGATTTAAGGTCTAATGGTTTATATTGTTAAGACGGTGCAGAGATAGTGGATTGTTAGCAAGAGATTGAATCATTGCTTACTGATTCATCAAAACTATTCATAAATAATAAGTATTAAAATAAATAATGAAAACAAAGCACAGATACTTGTAATATTCTGTTAAATTTCCTACTTCATGAAGCTGACCCTTGCGTCAACATTTACTCGAGCAACGAGACTAGCAAAAAGGTCCCACTCTTTTACAGTTAAATCAACTAAATCCACTTCTACACCATTAGTTTCCTTTCTTGCACTTCCCGCTTGAAGAAATCCTTTTTTGTATACTTTCTTCCCTAACGGCTACAATCTTCAAGAATATGAATGCAATGTCAGTTCCCATCTCTTGTCCACTTAACTCCATTCCTTCCGACGTCTTTTTCCTATCACCTCGTGTATCTTGTTCTTTTCCTTTCTTAATCTAACCTCTCAACAATCTTCACTTTATTATTCCAATCCTTCTCTTGCGCTCTCTAAATGGTTTGTCTTTCCCTTTGCACTCCTCCTGCTTAAACTTTCACTCTCTCATGCAGTGACGATACTGCCTTGCTTGGCGTGAAACGATTAAAATATAACAACAACAAAAAAGACCAAAACAGACTTTTGGTAAAATACTGAAGAACTTCGCCACTAATAATGATAAGTCATGAGCCTATATAATTTTGGTAAATGTTTGGCAATATCTTCTCATTAATGAAGCTCAGTCTTGAACTTTGGTGTAGTTTGTTAAATACCTTCACTAAGGAAAGTGCGAAATGAGCCAACTGAATTTTAGTGAACGCTTTACAATTTTCTCATTAATGAAAATGGTTTTGGGATCAAGAGAATGTCCATTTTTAAAGGACACTATTGATGGAAATCCGAGTGACAGAATACGTTTTAAAATAAGAAAGAAATGACTCCCCGTTATTAAGATCAGAAAGAGACAGGTGTCATATTTCGGACATATAATGAACAACAAAGGTTTCGAAACAATGACACTCTTGGAATATATTGAATGCAAAAGAGGCAGTAGAAATCTGAAAGTATTCTACTTAAGAAAAAAATTGTAAATGGATAGAAGGGACTGGAATAAAAATAAGACAGAAAACCTTGCTTAGAACAACAAAGAACAGGAAGTTGGGGAGTGCTATGATCGCTTGCATCATGACGAAAACCAGTACATAAAAGAAAGTCGCAAAACTTGTTCGTATTCCTTTTCATGTTTTGCAAAGAAAATATTCTAAGTAATATATTCTAGTAAATTATATAACATGGTGAAAATGAATATTCTCTAATTTCCGATTTTCTTATGCTTAATCAACGATCACATATTAACAGCTTGTCAAATAATTGATGGATAAAGAAAATGTATTGAAAATGTACAGTAAAGAAAATGTATTGAAAAAAAAAATAAAGTTGAACGCAATTCAAAAAGATAGAAGATGGAAACTGACGTTTTATTTAAAATTTTGGAGATTGTAGCTGTCAGGAAAAAAATAAACAGACCTTTCACAACTGAAAAGTGCGAGAAAAGAAACTGTTGGAGTAGAAGTGAGGGTTGCATTTAACTATTTCAACGATAAAAGGTTGAAATATAGATGTCTGTCTTAGATATCACTGAAATTCATGTGGTCAGAGCACCAAAGAAGAAAACTCGTCAGTGCAGTTATCATGAAATTATTTGTAGAAAAGACAGGGTGAAGCCACTTCACGTCGGTGAGAAAGTCGAAATGCCGAGGTAGGATTTACTACATTGCACGTTCTTCTTTGGACTTTGTCCAACCAGCTATGGCAACAATATTCAATGCTCAGACGAATGACAGATTTGTAAATGTGCAAGATAGATACCGACAAGGAAAACTGGTCTGTCACAGTAACCCAGTCTTCGTAAAAGTTAAGGCGGCTACAGATTCGAAGTAGTCGTTCCACTTCTGGTCGGTTAAAAAGGTAAGGCTAAACGGGCGCAGTGAGTTACTCTCCAGGAGATCCTTCTTTTTCCTGAGCCTTTCCCTACGGAGGCGATCATGAACTTCCACTTGGCTCTGTCACTTGTCGCTCTCAGTGTTTTTATTTTGATATCTATTCTAAGCCCCGCTCCGCCATCCACTAGATCAGACCCAACAAGTACGTCTCGCGCTGCTTCTTTTTGTCTCTCCTTCCATTTATCCGACCTGTGAGTATGAGGTTCTCCAGGCCCTCCTTCCTCATTAAGTGTCCCAGGATCCTCATTAGTCTCTTCCTGATGTTAAGTATAGGTTTTCTTTTCGTTTGCATTCTTTCCACCACCTCATCGTTGCACACGTGCTCAGTCCGTGGTAACCTCAGCATCTTTCTGCAAAACCACATTTCTGCCTCAAGCCTCTCCGTCATGCTTGATGAGATCGTTCAACTTTCACTTCCATACAGAAAGACAGATATCACACAGCAATGCAGCACTCTTTTCTTTGTTTCTAATGAGAGTTTCCTGTCTTTCAGTACTCTGCTTAGCTTCTGAAATGCGTCTTTGGCTATGAGAAAGCGCGTCTTTGGATCTCCATCTCGCAATTTTCATCCTCTGTCAAAACATTTCCCAGCTACTTGAATATTTTTACTTGCTTTAGGAGATTAGCAGCAGCTATTCCGATGATGGGCATGAAAAGTTTATTTATAGTGGTTAAACTGTTTTTCTTAGGGTAGGGTTGTTCGCCCTGCGCCCAACCACCAAACCTGGAGGAAGCTGAGTTTCTAAGCGTAGTTTAGACGTGACACACAGCAGAAAGTAGGGGGTACCCAGTGATGATCGAACTCCTACTCAAATATAACCAAGCCGAGGTGCCCTGATTGTGGATAGTCCGTATTAATTTGGGTCATATCCAATTTCTAAACTTTGAGAAAAAATTACGAACATTTTATATCCTATGCTTATCATCCGTCAGTGTTAAGAATAAGTAAACTTTCCTAACTTAGAGTTTGCAGTCAGTGTTATTGAAAACAGGGAATCAAAAGACACCATATTGTTCACGGCTGGTATAGGCCAAAGCCATAAAACATTAGGAATAATAAAGAATCAATTTTGGAAATCACTTTGTTTTACCTTACCCACCATATTCCCCTGACGGGGCAATAACAATTTATGACATTTTGGATGGCTGCTCATTGCTTTAATATGGAAAATTTATGTAATATAATTTAAATTTAAGACACTTTCAGCAAACCATTGTCATCAAAACCTATGGAATGTTAATTTAAGATCTGCTTGAAAGTAGCAAACCATCGCCCCGAATAGTAGTGAATATGTAATTGGTTAAAATGTAATTGTATTTATTTTCTGAAAAATAATACTTAAAAAAACCATAGATAGATAGATAGATAGATAGATAGATATTACACAGGTGGGAAGGAAAGCTTCAGTGGTTAAAGGAGAGCATATTTATATTGGAGGTATAAATGATTACAAGTTTTTCCTGCCCAGTTACCCACCGATTGGAGGTTCGTTTCGACATTTTAGATGGCTGTTCATCGGTTTAATATGGAAAATGTATGTAATGTAAATCAAATTTAGGACAGATTCAACAAAACATTTTCATCAAAACCTACA
This sequence comes from Ascarosepion bandense, assembly GCA_037127315.1. NCBI lineage: Eukaryota > Metazoa > Mollusca > Cephalopoda > Sepiida > Sepiidae > Ascarosepion > Ascarosepion bandense. Next base: position 2,565,255 of record JBBBDQ010001509.1, on the reverse strand, counting down.
GAATATTAATTTAAAAGCTGCATGAAAGTAGCAAAGCGTCGCTGTGAATAGTCAGTCAGTTATGTGCCATACGAGATACACGCTTTTGGACGATCATGTCTCGAAAGTGACATGACTAACTGGACAGAAGATTATCCTGTAGTAGGTTGTCATTGTTTTCTGCGGTAGATTGGTTGCCAGCCAAGGTTATAGAACACAATCTGTCCTGTTGTTTTATTCATAGCTAGAAGTTAGAAAAATGTATTATATTATGAGTAGTATTAAGTGGGGGATCTGTTTATTACTTCATAACAATATAAATCTGATCACCCACTTTATGCCTAGAAGAAATTTTAATTATGTTTCCAACTTATATTCAGTCAGTCAGTTAAGTGCCATAGGTGATACACGCTTTAGGTGATCATGTCTCGAAAGAGACATGCTTGACTGGGTAGAAGATTATCCCGCAATAGGTTGCTATTGCTTTCTGTGGTAGACTGGTTGTCAGCCAAGAATATTGAACCCAATCTCTATTATTATTTAACCCATAACTGGAGGGAAAAGACAGATTAACAACTTTCCCAAAGATATTCGGAAGTAAATGCAAGGAATTCCACTGTAGTTCGAACTCGGCACCTCGATTTGTCGTTCCGAGCGTTTTTTCTTTTATAAGTCCCTCAATTTTTATTGCTATAATGATGTTTCGGTAGTTTCTTTTATACAGCCTTCTTCAGCAAATTTATTTGTCGTGAATATATAATTGGTTAAGACGTAATTGTAATTTATTTTTTTAAGAATAATAATTTTAAAAACCAAGATGGAAATTATTTATGAGACATGACAATGCCTGATATTCACATTTACTTTACATGTGTATAATAAGAAAGGAACTTCTTATGTATAATACGACTAACAAAACTTCTTATGTATAATACGACTAACAAAAACTTTATATAACAAAGAGTTTAACAGAGTGATAAAATATTTAAAAAGGAAGTGCCATTTATAGGAATAAAGATCAAGATAATTTTTGGAAAACATAAACTAAAAAACTAAAAACGAGTTTTCATATTCTGCCATAGGGTAATACGGTCTTTGAGCCTAAAGAAATATTTATATCTCAGCCTTACACGGACAGGCGTTATTTACAGAAAAATTATTTGTGTATCTGCACTGAAGTTGTTATAGAAACCAATTATAGCGTAAAAATGTAAAACTAAATAGGGGTTTAATTTGAAACTTTCTAAAGATATTACTTTAAAGTATTTTCATAAATAACTTGAGTTTAATATAAAACATATTATAAACATATAATTTAAAATCAACTTTGTGTTTTCAAATATAACTTTTAGATACAAATAAATGAAATGATTGTTATTGAAAATAATGCGTTGTTTTTAGTTTCTGTTTTGTTTTTTGTTTCTGTTCGTGATTTTTGTGTTTTGTCAACATTATTAAAGGCTTTTATATACAGAATTTTACAAACTTTTACATCACCCGGCAAAGAGGTGATACAAGATGGATTGATTAATCTGTAACTATATTTTAATAATCTATGTTGATATATAATACTATATGTAAATGAAACATATGAACATGGATAGAAGTAGAGATGCATATGTCGACAGATATAGAACTGAAAAGAGATAGATATATACAAAGATAGATAGATATATATGATCAGAATGTGACTGATAGATAGATAGATAGATAGATAGATAGATAGATAGATAGATAGATAGATAGATATTGGTTGATGGAGATAGATATAAACGACGAGAGATAGATTAGATATTGAATAGATTGATAATATATATATATATATATATATATATATATATATATATATATATTCAAATGAATAAGGAACGAAGAAAAATTGGCAAGTTTCAAAACATTAATTAAAACATGGCTTAACAAAAAATAGAGGAATTAATATTTATCATTAATTATTACTTTAGAACATGTACAACCTACTGTAGTAAAGTATTTTCAAAAATAAAAAATATCATATATATATATATATATATATATATATATTTATTATATATATATATATATATATATATATATATATATATATATATATATAAATTATATTTTAGAACATGTACATAATTTTTTTATACATCCACTACATAGTACATTTATTTCGACATTGAAACTTCAATGTCTCATCAGGTGATGTATTATATATCGAGTACTGTTGTAAATTAATGTTTTGGACGTTGAAAAAATTCTTTCTTCGTTCTGTATTCACTTGGATATATATTAAAATATATTTCCATTTGGAAACGAGTTATAACGCGACCTAGGGTTTTAAAAATCGCCTGAAGTCACAACACATGGTAGAAACCTAGGTCACGTTATAGCACGTTTCAAAATGGAATATATTCAAAAGTTCTACAATATAATTTTATTGAACAATTTTTAATACAAATATGCACTGGTCTAACACTATTATGACCAAAACTAACTATTAAACAATAGATAGATAGATAGATAGTTAGATAGATAGATAGATAGATAGATAATGGTCTGACCAACATTGATAGATAGCTAGATAGCTAGCTAGCTAGCTAGCTAGATAGATAGATAGATAACACAATGAGGTGTATATGTTAAAGGGTTTTTGGGAACTTCATTATGTAAACTTCAATGCCACCTGATGAAACCTCAATGCCACCTGATGAAACCTCATGGCAACTGCTATTGTTAACCATATAATTATTTCCCTCCCGAGGTGCATCGGACGTAAACAGGCTGTAGATACTTAAGAATCCACTTTACTTTTATAATACCAACTCTCAGAATTCTTCAAAAATAAATACATTCCTGGAGTTTAATTGGAACAGACGATCATTTGAATCGCTATTACTGAGCTATAACTTACGTATCCCTGACCCGCGAAAGTTAATCTAATATATGCAAGACTGTTAGTAATGTCTTCATAAATAATCCTTTAAGATTGCCAGCAAATAGCATATTAATATTGTTGTAATTCTGTCACTGTTGATACTCTGAATAATGAACTATATCAGCCGTTTGCCAGTTATTTCTCGTCTGCAGCTTTGTTTTCTAATTAAGTCTTCCAGCTCCCAGCTTACTGATCTGAGAACCGAATTGCACTGCACAGCTTTAAGTAAATAAAAGGATATCCATCACTATTTGCATCACTATTTACATAAGGCGTTCGTTTCAGGATGAAAAGGAGAAAATTCACATAATATTTCTATCAAAAGATGGCTGTAGACCATTAAAGCGCCGACTATTTAAATTACTTCCAGAAGATCGAATGAAATTGTAGCTATGATTGTAGAAGAAGTTTTTTTTAGCTCTATGTACGTATTCCCGGCCCTACTTAAAGGCTAATTTTTATTCAGTTAGTCAGTTAAGTGCCATAGGTGATATACGCTTAGGCGATCATGTGTCGAAAGAGACATGACTGACTGGTTAGAAGATTTTCCGGCTCTACGTTGCTGTTACTTTCTGTGGTAGACTGGCTATCAAACAAGGCTATAGAACCCAATCTGTCTTGATTTTAACCCATAGCTAGAGCGATGAATTAACACATTTGCCATGGGTTATTTGTATGTAAGTTAGTACTAACGAATTCAACTGGTATTCGAACTCGGATCACCGTTTTCTCGTTTCCAGCTGATACCAAATGCAACACAATGTCCCTCAAACCACAACGTACATCGTATATTAGTATGATTTACACTTTTAACTGGTACTCGATTTTAGATCGAGTGTCCCTTTTGGAACCAGCTGCTGTTTAAAGCATTAAGATATTTTGAAGGTATAACTACAAATAATGAATGTTGCTGATTTAGAGCCTGCTTGGATGCAGACAAATAATACTGTTTTATTTTATTTTTTAATTTCATCTTTTTACCCGATTAAATCGAGGATGTCATTCGTACAGAAGGTGCCACACAGCGTGAAATTGAAAGAGAAAATTGAGAATAGGAAGGATTCAAGAAAGAACAAAAGATGAAGGACAATGACGAACACAGAACAAGAAATATTGATGTGTCATTAAAATTTTTAAACATTTTATTTATCAGGGAGGCCAATAAACGGAAGGGTGATTCACAGATGGTAAGTGTGTAAGAATAAAATGTTCGAGTAAAAGTGGCGGATACAGGTAATTACTTCAACTGTAAACGGTTGAAACCTCAATGTCAATTTGAGAGCACGATTCAATTCATGTAGACAGGACACCAGGAAGGAAGTTACTCAGATCAATTACCATGAAAATATTTGTAGTAAAGATGGACTGGAATATATGCCATCCTCGGAGCAAAAGGGACCGAAGTCAAGAAGCCAGGTCAAGATCGATTACATTAAAAAGCTTTCCAAATATCTTGAGAACCAGACAAGGTAGGGCATTAGTATTTACTTTTGGTGTTTATTTAACGGGATATCAATTCCTTTTGGGTAATTTAAGGCCGAAATTTATTTTTATTGAGAACTTTAGTAATTTCTTTTATTAAGACAGGTGTTACTACACCGGATCAGGATGAACCTGGCACCAACAGCCATTAACTGATGCCTCTACGTACCTTTACCCAGGACAGGCAACACGACGCAGGATGGCTATTTTTTTTTTTGGTAGTGTCACAAGATTCTCTACTCGACTGAACTGCGAAAATTAAATAAACAGAGATTAGTTGCCATTAACCGTTCGACTTGATTTTCAGGCTTACGGCCATATCACATTGAATACACCGGTTCTCGCACGATCACCATAGTTAAGCAACGTTGAGCCTGGTCAGTACTTAGATGGGCGACCGCTTGGGAATACCAGGTGCTGTAAGCGTTTAGTGACGGATGTGTGTTGTGATGCAGTGGATATGGGCTCAGAAAGAGAAATCGGTGAGCCGAGTTCGAATTCCAATTGAATACTCTGCATTCACTTTAGCACTGGTACTCTTGGGAAAGGTATTAATCCGTCTCTCCTTTTAGTTTTGGGTTAAATAACAGGGTAGGACTTGGGGACCCTGCCCTTAGAAAAAAAATCCAAATGAATCATGGTACTCAAAAAGAAAAAAAGTATTACTAGACACAAAACTTATATAAAAACAACAATAAAATCGTTGAAAGAAAAAGATATTACCAGCAATAAATAAATAAAATTTAGTTGGCAATAAATGACCCGCCGAGGGGTTGATGTGCCATAAAACAAAAACAAACAACCAACCTTGATTTTCGGTTTTCAAATTTGCATATGTTTTCATTAAAGATCTAAAAACTCTCAGGCTAATTTGAAATATCAAACAGAAAAAATGTTTAATAGGGTGTAATTTCTAAATTTTCCTCAAATTAGAACATTTGCTGTTTTTTACAGTAATATAAATCTATATAATTTATATAATGATAAAAACAAGTAAATTAATTATACAAATCAATTTTTTTTTTTTTTTTTTATAAGCGTTTCACCCCGAGCAAGGCATGTCACTGCCACTACTGTGCAGGGGGCTACGTAGAGTGGAGAAAGGCTGGTTAAATATAGGAAATAACAGAGGGTGGGTGATAGGCGGGTGAGGATACCGAGAATGAGGGTTGGGTAGATGAGAGTGTTGTGAGAATAGTTGGGAGTTAGTGTGATAGGAGGTGTCTATTGACCCTACATTTAAACACCTGGAGATTGTAACTGTCGGGAAAGCAGACTTGTGGAAGGGAGTTCCACAGGCGGGAAGTGCGAGAAAAGAAGCTGTTGGAGTAGAATTTACGGTTACATACAAATGTTTTATTTTTTTATTTTACCATAAGAGCAGTTTTAGACCCACTACTCAATTATTATTATTTACCTGAGGTTAATCATTTGCAGTGGTGTGTAGTAATATGAATCTATACAAATATGAAAAAAGGATATACACTACCAGCCATAATTATTAGGCCACCCCAGTTTTTTTTAAATAATGTATTTCATACTATTTTTAGTATTTATTGCCAAATGAAAATAGAATAATTTATTTGTTATTATTATTTGCAAAATATTATAAGGCAAGGAAGCAAAGATGAGCTCGTCCGAATCACCCTAAATTTTCTTCATTCTTTCATTGAAGAAACAATGCAATATAGGTAATTATTAAATATTTATAAATTTGATGCACATATCATTGTGTAGTATTAACAAAAGAACCGTTCTATTTTCACTTACAATTATTTACTTAATATAAATATTATATATTAAAAAATAGTATGAAATACATTATATTCTTTAAACACTGGGGTTGCCTAATAATTATGGCCAGTAGTGTATCTATACACCCTTGTGCAAAATAATCGAAACAACTGCTTAGTTTCTATTTTTTTTTTTCAATATTTGCTCATTTTTTAGAAGCACTGGAGTTACAGGGTGTAATCGATTTCTTTTTTTTCCTTAAATTATTTCATTTACCATAGAGTGCAATAATTTTAATCTGCCTTCAGGGTGTATGATGAAATTTGTTTAGCATTGAAAATGATTGCATTATCTATAGTTGCATGAGAATTCTATTACGCCTACAGACTATTGTTTTAACTGTCAATTATTTGTCATACGGCCATTGTCTGTACTAGACGTTACTCCAAGGAAGCGTACTAAAATTTTATTGGTAAGCCATATAGAGAGGTCGCGGATTTTGTTGATGTGAGCCTTTCAAGTGTCAGCCGTGTCATCAAGGCGATGAAACAAACTGAATCCATCAGTTCAAAACATAGAAAATGCGGTCGGAAGAGAAAAACAACGCCAAGAGACGACCTGCACGTGATCAGAGAAAGTGTGAAAGATCCTAGGAAGACATTATTCTTTTTTCTTTCAATTAATTGTCACAAGAGTGTATACGTAAATTGCATACAAAATTTCCAAATTTAAAATTCCCATCATCTTTAGTTCGTGTGCAAGTGTAGTTGCCTCAACCTACATTAAATTAATCTGCTGAAATTCTACGGAACCAAACACCTCACACGAAAACATCTTCTACTTTGTCATGCATATTTCCTCCAAGTTTGTGCTTGATACATAAGAATGTATTGTTATATGCAAAACGAAGCGACTTAAAGGTAAAATCCCAAAGCGATCCTATCAATGATCCAGCTGGAAAGCACAATGTAATTAAAATTATTTATTTGCAGAGACAATATCTGTTATACATAAAATAATTCAAATTTTCTAAGAGGCTATTATCATTTCAGCGAGTAAAACTAAGACTCGCAGCATCGGCGATCATAAACATTTATTTGTTTGAAGTAGTGGTAGCAAAAAGTAAAGGATAAAGAATGATATATATATATATATATATATATATATATATATAGTCATCCGCAGACAGATCTGTTTCGCTGTATCACAGCTCATCATTACTTTAAGACATCCGATTGCTTTTAACCCAGGATTAAACCCCGACCGAATTGGTATCACTCGGAAAATCTACCTCTGAGCTATGGGCACTCGGTAGAAAGAGGCACACTTTTAGCGTATCATGTATCATACGTCAGAAGCCAGAGTGCTCTAATTCATTACTGAATGAGCGATGCGTATATATATATAATAATTTCATAGTACTTCGTCCAGTTTTAATTTTATTTTTATATGAAAATATTACTTAATTATTGATACGATCTTGTGTTTATTTCTAATTTAATTTCTTTATAATTAATCTAAAATTTAATATACTTTAAAATAATCGTTTTTCTTCACTTTACCCAAATAACTGACTTATACATTAATTTCACGTTGTTTTTATATTCTTTTTATTCCTGAGGTTAATTTTTAACGTAAATTATTTTGATATTAAGATTATTCGGGCTCTGTTTTGGATTTAAAAGGGGAAAAATTGAAAAACAAATGTAAAAGTCGGTCCAAAACTGACACATTTTTTTCTAAATCAATTTATTTTTAATATATCTCTTTCAACTTTTTCCACCATTTGTCAGTTTTCTTGTTCTGTCAGCCAATATGACACGTTTTTTCTTTTTTTCTCTTTTTTCTTTCCTCATTTTTTCTTTCTCCCCTTTTTTCCTTGTCTTTCCTTTTCGCTACCCTTACTTCCGTTTTCTTTGCACATACAAACACTAAAATGAATAATTATATTTTACCATAATGAGGCGTGTGTTACTTTCACTCGTTGAAATAGCCATATAATCTTTGAAAATTTGATCTTTTTTCATATGTAATATATATATATATATATATATATATATATATATATATATATACGTGTGTGTGTGTATGTGTGTACGTGTGTGTGTGTGTGTAAAAAGTCTATGTATATAATTATAAATATCAATATATATATACAATTTGTTATATATATTATTTATATATTATATATGCGTGGTACTTATTTGAAAGCGCTCAATATCAGTGACAGAGCTGACATATTCGTATAGATAGGTGTGAGTTTGTAACCCTGCGCTTGCAATCGTCGGACAAACTGATTATTTTTTTTTTAAACTTGGCTATATTTAGGACTGCGTATATTGGTGTATTTTGTGGAAGTGGGAGGAAAATTTGTCGTCATGACAGACGCAGACATTTATACACATTTGTACACTCATTGACGTGCGCAAAGACACACACACACACACACACACACACACACACACAACGGGACTCATACAAACATATATGTGAACCGTACGAGGCTTGGCATATATATGTATTTGTGTGCCGTTGCGCTCATACATACGCATTTGGTTGGTGTTTTCGAATAGTGTTGCGATGTCAACATGCAGACAGTTGTCAATTTCTCGTACGTACATATGTACGTATGATGGGGTCAGTGTGAATCTATGATAGCTAAAAGTTGCTATTATTTTATTTAAGGCTGTATTGTTATTTTTAAATCGGTTATTAGCTTGTTTTTTGTGTTTGCGCATATTTAAATAGTAGGAATTCTAATTTTAATGCTTGTTAGTTTTTATGTGGTGGTATTAATTTTACTACGGCAGAGAGGAGTAATTTACGTTAATAATGATTGCGGTGATAGTAATATTTGATGATAATAATAATTGTGATAGCAAATAGTTATTGTAAAGCGGTAGTAGTGATTAGTAATGGTGGTGCAATGATAATAACAATAAATGCAATTATTATGGTGGTAGTTTGAACGAAAGAATAATTGATAGGATTATGGTATCAGCGGTTCTTTTTTTTTATCCGTTGCATGTGATAATATGTATTTTAGTTTAGTAAGTTCTTTTGTGGTGTATGAGATATAATTGTTACTTTTTCACGTAGACAAAGTAGGCATTTTTTGCAATGTTCTTGTAGGCAGGTGCTTTTTTCAGTATTTTCCAGCTTATTGTTGGTGCAATATTTCTTTTTAACACCATACGTATGTGGTTAGTGTAGTGCTGTTCAAGTATTTTCTGTTGGAGAATGAAAGATTGTGGTCGTTTTTCTTTTCTTAAATGGTCCCTCAGTGACACCGATGTAGTATATTATGTTGTTGTTTGCACTTACCTCGGCTTTATATACAATGTTTGTTTGTTGGCAATTTCTCTGGAGTGGACATGTAGTTTTGTTTCTGCAGTTGCATTGAAGTTTTTCGGTTGCATTATTGAAGTTTGTTAATTTTTTGTTGTGTCTTTTTATCATTTGTGTAATATTTCTTGAGCAACTGTAATTGATTTTCACGTAGTTTTTGTTGAATATTTTTGCTAATCGGTTTGTCACCGGGAAGTGGTTTCAATCTGTCCTGTTATCTGACTCATAGCTTGAGGGAAGAGACGCATTAATACCATTCCCAACGGTATCTGGGCGCGAGTGAATGTTACGAATTGAACTGGAATTCGCACCGGGTCTCCAATTTCTCATTCCTAGCCGATACCCATTGAACCACAACGCACATCTCTCTATTTACATATATATATGTGTGTTACGGGCTTAGGACATATTTTTATTGGATCATCCTCATTTTAGGCAACAAGCATAAAGAATATGCTTTTCTGACACAGCTTCTTTCAGTTTTTGTTTATTTAGACATTTTTTTAATTTCCGTCTAATTTTCAGGAAATCAAATGATCCAGTGATAGTCCTGGTCGGTTGAAAAATGTTGACTTTTTCATCTAAAAAATTATTTTGTTGTGTTGAAAATGTGTTTTGAGTCATTTGACTGCTGCATGATAAACTTTTTCCGGATTAGTTTGCGTATGTCTCTCTGTAAATTGGCATTTATTATATTTCGGTCGACTTCTGAGTTAATTCTTCTACTTCCATCATGATTTACACCATCAATAAATATGAATGAACCTGTTCTAGATCAGCCATAGAAGCCGAAACCAAAACATTGTCAATACCCTGCTTCACAGATGAGTTTGTATGGTTTGGATCATAAGCAAATTCTCTCTTTCCGCACACCTTTGCTTGGGTGTCACTTTGGTAGATATTAGTCATTGTCTCATCAGCCCACATATCTTTCTTCTTTATATTTTTTTTAGCTCAACTCTGTAATTTCTTGTGAATTCAAATCTTACTGGCGATGGTAGTTTGCACCTCGTGTTAGAGCCTTTGTATATATACCTCTGCCTCTGCCCTGTAGACGTTGTTGATGATGTCATTGGCTGTCACTGGCGATGTCACTGGTTGCTGGTTTGGGTTTTTGTGCCGCAGATCGCTTTCTATGTTTTTGTCATCAATTGATGTTGGTTTCCATATCTATTGTTCAGTACACTAACAGTTTCTTTCTTTTTTAGGTCATTCAAAATTGTCCTTGGTTTTTTTTTTTTTTTTGGTTTTGCAATGCACATACTTTTTCTAATTGTTCTGATCCATTTTCTTTCTTTTCTCAACTTCAAAATGAGTTGCTATTTCCTAATAGTTAAAGGTTTTTTTTTAATCATTTCACCCCAAATAAAGCATTCCATTGCCACTACTGCGCAATGGGTTATATAGGGAAGGGTAAAGAGAAAGAGTGGTTAGATATAGAAAAATGCCAGAAGAATTGTGATAGACGGGTAAGTATACCGAGGCTGAAGGATGGGTAGATGGGAAGAGTATTTGAGAGAAGGGATGCAATTTAGTGTGATAGTGTTATTGACCTTACATTTAAACTCCTGGAGATTGTAGCTGTCGGGGAAGCAATCATATAAGTATCTAGTCTTTGTGCTAGTTTATTCTTTTAAACAAGAAATACAGTCTTTACAGATAAAACCCATGGCTATAACCAAGCGCATACGTTCAAAGCTATTGTTTAAACGATCAATCGAAAAGGCAACACCTGGACAACAAGAAACACTAGTCAGTCACGTGTTCCAGTAGTTTTGTTTACTTAGAAAATGGTTGTGTTCAAACAAAAAGTGTAATTTACTATGTTAGTTGACACATCTAAGCGTAAATAACATGAAATAAAAATGAATTTCCGATTTCTTTTGTCATATTAAACATTTGATCTGAAACTAAACTATCTTCAGTGAACAACAATAACTAAGGGATTGCTATATCTATCTATCTCAGTTCTGTAACAGCTATCAGCTTGTTATATATAGTAGGCGTCTTTCCACCAAAGCCAGTCCGGACACTGGTGTACACTTGTGGTTAAAAATAAACACGACACAAAAAAAAAGGAAAATAATAAATGTTTCTTTCAGAATGATAATACAGTTGTCAAAATGCCAGTTTACAACGGAGAGAGAGAGAGAGAGAGAGAGAGAGAGAGAGAGAGAGAGAGAGATTTTAAAATCTCAGAGTTTTCAATACTTAAATAAATATCTTTTCTAAGTTTCGTTAAAGTAAACAGAGCTCTTCAAATTTTCAATAAGGTCTTTTCACGTATTCATTAAATTTTCATTAAAGTCTTTTCACATTTTCTCTGTAATCAGGGCTGTCATTTCTCTAAGCAACTTCTAAAATAACAAAGTCCTTTCGGCTCCTTATCGGATTTTAACGGTGTTTTAACGGAGATTACCAAAGTACAGCGAATAAGGAATAAAAAATTTTGATTCTCCCATGATTTAAAAAAACAATAACGTTCTTTCGGGATTCCTATCGAAGGCACATTATTCAGAATTAACTCTTTAAGTTAATCGGCGGCAGGCTTCATTCGCCATTAACGCTTTAGCCATAAGTTCTATGGTAGGCGACTATCTGTGGGTCATGGCTTCTCAGTTGGGAACCTTTTTCCAGAGTCGTTACATTTTGACTATAATTCCAGAGACTCACTCCGACTCTAAACTGAGAACAACTCACAGCTTCTCACAGCTAGTCACAGATCTGAAAAACTGATTTTTCTCGCCGAGTCTGGATTTTTATAACCATCCCCAATTCTCTCGGAGGATCTAGCCGACTCAAAGCCTTCGACCAATGAGATCGTTTTCCACCCACTCGATTTGCGGGAGGGGTAACTAGACGAATGAAATATCACCAGCCAACTTCTTTTCGATTACATCATATTCGGATTTTTCCAATTCCCACAATTTCTGTTCTCAGGGCAACATCTGTTGAGGGACTTTAACCCCGCCTGACCCCATCAAACCAATCCTGACACTTTGTTTTGGATACCAGTAAAATATTAGAAAGAAGAATAAATCTATTTCTACCTTTCTTTTCCAAGAATAGTTAATTGTTCTATTCCCCGGATTTTATAGGTACATGATAGTATTAAAATAGTTAATTTTTCTATTCCCCGGATTTTACAAGTATATGAGAGTATTAAAATAATTTTTTACATAAGCTCACATCGCGAATTACAATAAAGCGCAACCAAAAATACTACTAATATTAATTCCTCTCTCTCGGCTGTATTAAACCAAACAAAAGACAGTATAACCAGCGGAAGATAGTGTCACATATCTACCTCAGTCAATTCGTATCTATCTATCTATCTATCTATCTATCTATCTATCTATCTATTCTAGCCTCCTTATATCTATCTATCTATCTATCTATCTATCTATCTATCTATCTATCTATCTATCTATCTCATTCTGTTAATATCTATCTATCTATCTATCTAGCCTCCTTATATCTATCTATCTATCTATCTATCTATCTATCTATCTATCTATCTCATTCTGTTAATATCTATCTATCTATCTATCTATCTATCTATCATTCTGTTAATATCTATCTATCTATCTATCTATCTCATTCTGTTAATATCTATCTATCTATCTATCTATCTATCTATCTATCTATCTATCTATCCTAGCCTCCTTATATCTATCTATCTATCTATCTATCTATCTATCTATCTATCTATCTATCTATCTCATTCTCATTCTGTTAATATCTATCTCTCTATCTATCTATCTATCTATCTATCTATCTATCTATCTATCTATTCTAGCCTCCTTATATCTATCTATCTATCTATCTATCTATCTATTCTAGCCTCCTTATATATATATATATATATATATATATATATATATATGGCAGAATCTGTCGTTAGGTAACTCAGCAAAAATCAGCAAAAATCAGCGATGTCCTTCGTGGCTTTGTTTCTTTTATGCAGATTGTGATCTTTCCATTCTCCGATTAAAGTTTCATTTGGTCAAATCTGAAGAGTAAGAGAGATGGATTTTGATGATTTTTATCTCCTCGTTCCTCCACAGCCGATTTGTTAACCCTAACCCTCCAGGTTCAGACGATTTGTCTGCAGCATTAGATTCTAAATTATTTGGCCCGATGCACCGTTTTCATTCTAAGTTTGAATTTCTTTGCCACTTTCCGAGATTCTCGAATTCAAATTTTGTATTCAAAACACTATGCATATATTAATGTGAATGTTTCTCCTTTTACCTATTTGTAAATGTTCATGAATTATTTTTGTTATGGCAAAAAAAGCATGAGTTAGCGAAAAGAAATCCCAAGGTGACCTGTCATTTGCACGGACCGATGCACACTGCGTTTTGTGCCGCCTTGAGGATTTCGAAAGCGGAAACTTTGCGTTTTCTAATGCAATAGATGATGAAAGAAAAAATTGAAGTAACTGAAATGTAGTTTTAAAGAATGGTGCTGTGGATATCAAGGATCGAGCTTGTGAGCAATGATGAGGTTTTGGAAAGGATGGAAACGTAAAGGGAATTAGTACTGAGCATCAGGAAGAGACAGCAAAAGTTTCTGGGACATGCAATGAGGAAAGAGGCCTTGGAGAATCTAATACTAACGGGACAGATAGAGAAAAAGAGACAGGGAAAACAGCCTGTAACATACTTGACTAGCCTGAGCAAGTGCATGGGAGAACGGGGTTGCGTGGTGTAACAAGAGAAAGCGTACAAAGAGCCACTAGAGATAGGGAGATGTGGAGGGCCATAATCGCCTACGTCCTGAAAGAACAGGATTATTAGGAGAAGAAGAAGAAGAATATGTGAACCCAATCTCCCCTAGCAGAAACACTGAAATAGAATTTCCAACTGAACCACTTACCTACAGCTAATATACAAGCAAGACAAAAAGGTAAATGAGACAATAAAATAAAAAATTCGAATTTTAAATTTAAGTCAAGAACCATTCTAGTTTCAAGACATCTGATTCATCTGAATTAATATTTTTATAGTGATGAGTGTGCCGAAGAATTTTAGTACCCATGGTTTCAATTGATTGCAGTAGGCAAACGGGCGGTAGCGCATTAGTAGAGAGCTCACCTAATGTGGGAAAGGTTGCGAGTTCAAGTTGTAGTCATAGTAAAACATTTTAAAATATTTCTTTCTGCTTTTCCCTCAGCAACAAAGTGAAGGGTCGAGGATAAGAAAAGAAATCTAGAGATAGGAGTCACACCTACCCTTACCGCAAGGAAGCAGCGAAAAGTAAGAGAGCCATCAGGTCGCCCTCAACCTAGCGGTTGACAAACTTACTTTTTACTTATTACGCTACATACCCGGTGGAAGGATGTGCGTTGTGGCGCAGTGGATATCGGCTCGGAACAAGAAATCGGGGAACCGAGTTCAAATTCTAGTTGAATTCCTTGCATTCACTTACGCGCAAATACCCTTGGGAAAGGTATTAATCCGTCTCTTCCCTCCAGTTATGGGTTAAATAATAGGACAGATTGTGTTCTATAGCCTTGGTCGGCAACCAGTCTACCGCAGAAAGCAATGGCAACCTACAGCGGGATAATCTTCTGCCCAATCAGTCATGTCTCTTTCGAGACATGATCGCCCAAGCGTGTATCGCGCATGGCACTTAACTGACTGACCCGGTGGAATGACAAATTCAACGCCAGGTGATTCCTGTTACTGATTCACCAAATGCCTTAACAAATACTTTAAATTTATTCTTCACTATGTACATAATTCAAATGAATTCCTTCTCAGCACGACTGACAACCATCAAAATCATCTTTGATCGAAATCTTTTCGTCAAAGAGCTGAGGAAATTTAATTCCACATACCGATGTCACAATATACGTTCAGGTTGATTCCTTGTGAAGGCCAAAGAATGCTCAGACTGAGTTCGAATTTCTATTGAGTTCATTATATTCACTTACGTGCCAATGGATGCATAACTTGGAAAAGGTATAACCCAACCTTTTCTCCCCTACCAGTTATGAGTAAACAATAAGTTCTATAGCCTTGGTTGGCAAAGTAAGAACTGACAACCAACTGCGGAAAAATCTCTGTGTCACATGCAATTGGAGACCGCTTCTGGCGCCCAAATATTCTAATGAGACTTTCCATGAGAAGAAGCTGGCTCAACCCGTCAGGGTCAACGTCACCACAGACAGAATGACATACTTTAGATGGCTTTCAGAAAGATGATGAACATATCATGGATGGAATGGTAAGTAACGATGATTTTTAAGGAAAATAAGAACAAAAGAGACGTTTCACAGCGGAATCAGAAAGAGAAAATTAATATTTCTAGAAAACATAACAAGGAAAAGCAGTAAAAAAATTTGATACTGACAAGAGATACTGAAGTCAGTTGGATGTAAAAGTAACAGTCAGTCAAGTGTCATACATGATACACGCTTTGGGCGATCATGTCTGACCGAGCAGAAGATTATCCCGCAGAATTTGCTTTCTGTGGTAGACTGGTTGCTAGTCAAGACTATAGAAACCCAATCTGTTCTGTTATTTAACCCATAACTGGATGGAAGATACGGATTAATAGCTTTCCTCAGGGTATTTGGAAAACGGCTCCTCGATTTTTTTTCCGAGTCAATTTTTACTGCACTACAACGCATATCTGTGATTTTAATCGATATATATATAAGCAGTTGCGTAATGGATAGAAGGGTAAGTTCTTTTACTGTCATCTCTTATCCATGAGCTCAATACTTGGGTCACGTAGTGAATCACTTATTCGACAGGAGTGTACAATAGAGATCGTCCTGCACTTGGTGCCATATAAGAGGACAGATATCATACAACAGTCTATGAAACTTCTTTGTTTTCAACGAAATCATCCTGGCTCTATATACTCTACTTAGCTTTTGAAATGCGTCCTTGGCAATGCCAATGCGCCTTCGGATCTCAGTGTCGCACTACTCATCCTCTGTCAGAATATGCCTCAGTTATTTAAATTCCTGAACCTGTTTGATTTTAGTATCCCCAACACACAGTTGGCATTTTGGGTCTTCTTTCTGCTGATATCACGTTGAATACATCGGTTCTCGTTCGATCACCGAAGTTAAACATTGTTGAGCCTGGTCAGTACTTAGATGGGTGACCACTTTGAATACCAGGCGCTGTAAGCGTTCAGTGACGGATGTGCGTAGTGGTGAAGTGGATATCGGCTTGGAAATAGAAATCGGTGAGCCAAGTTCGAATTCCAGTTGAATACTCTGCATTTACTTCAGCACTGGAACCTTTGGCAAAGGTATTAATCCGTCACTTCCCTACAGTAATGGGTTAAATAACAGGATGGGGCCTAGAGGTAACCCATCTAGTGTTGGTGTCACAATAAAAACACCCTTGGTAGCCCTTGCGAAGCATCAAGAATTCAGCTATTTGACAAGATTATGAATTTCGCTGCAAACTGCGCCAGGGTTCCAGATGCAAAGGGAATACTGGGGGGTGTAGTGAGTTCTGTGTCGGCAAAAGGCAGCAAGACGACGACGTTTGCTGATAACCATGCATTCAGTATTCTTGAAGTTTGTTTAGTTCTTTCTTCTCGCTTTCTCTTGCTAACTTCTGTAGAAGGTCCTGTGTGTTCCTATCGTGTGTGCTACCAGCATATTGTCCTCTACATATATTGTTAAGACTGTGGCTGCCAATCGCAAATCCTGGTAGGATTTCTAGTTATCATAAACACTGAAATGCTTTAAGAACGGACCCCGTGAAAACCATTGATCGAAGCCACTCGAATCAATAACCTTTACGTATAGGGTCTTCTTGACATTAGCCGTACTCTTGAGGTTGCATAATCTTCTTAATTTTCAAATGCATTTTCAAGGGATCTTTCGAGTCGTTTTACTGAATTTTGAAAAAAAAGCAATAAACTAATACATACATGCATACCTACATATATATATATATATATATATATACTTTCCGTTTATAAATTCTGAAAAATATAACCAGCTAAAACTTATAATGGAATTACTGTGCAAAGTTGATATGTAGACTTCATCCGTAAGTATATTTTTAAGACGGAAACTATTTTTCAACAATCATATATCAGCCATATTTTAAGTATCATTGTAAGTGCTTTCAATAAAATATATTTTAATATCTTTGCACTCACATGATTGGAATATTTTTTAAGATTCGTATTTTTATGTCGACGTATCATGTCCTTATAGATTTATATATCTGAATAAGCCCTAGAGATAATTTAATTTTTCAAGAGTATCGAATGAACCACTTAAAGTTTGGAAATTTCAAGGCACTCTGACACTCAGACAAAATTTTTCTTTTAAATTAAATCATTTTATATCAAAAATATATTTTGCCTTTTTTTAAGTAGCATAAGTATCAATTCACTTAACTTTTTCTTTTAGAACGCATATGAACTCCTAAATCATCCCAGAATTATTAACTTGGTGCTTATAGAATGTCAACTATTACTTTTTAAGCTATCTGATAAAGCCATGTTATTTTGTCAGCCTATCATCTTCTAAGCAATTTTTTCTTTTCCGCTGGGAAGCGTTATAACAAAAGACGGAAAGTGCGACACAGAGATCCGAAGGCAAATTAGCATGGCGATCGAAGCATTCCAGAAGTTAAGTAAAGTATTAAGAAACAGAAAAATGTCGCTAAAAACAAAGGAAGAGCGTACTGGATTGCTATGTGTTATCAGTTCTTCAACATGGCAGTGAATGCTGGACAATATCCTCAAAGATGAAGGAAAAAAATGAAGCAACTGAAATGTGGTTCTACAGAAAGATGCTGCGAATATCATGGATCGAGCATGTGAGCAATGATGAGGTCTTAGAAATGATGGAAACAAAAAGGAAATTAATATTGAGCATCAGGAAGAGACATCTGAAGTTTCTGGGACATGCAATAAAGAAGGAGGGCTTGGAGAATCTGATACTAACAGGCTAGATAGAGAGAAAAAGAGACAGGGGAAAGCAACGGATAACATATTTTAAGGACCTAATCAGGTGGATCGTAGAACGAGGGTTGCATGGTGTAATAGGAGAAGGCGTGCTAAGAACCACCAGGGATAGGGTGACGTGGAAAGCTATGATCGCTTACGTCCTGAAGGGACAGGACACATAGAAGAAGTGTCTCGCTGTAGTGACCCCATTGTTCGGTCGGTCTTAATTCTCGATTTGTTTGTTCGGCCTTAATTCTTGCTTTTAACTCAACAGGAATATTAAAGATGTATCCTGTTTAATCTTTTACATATTTGATTATGAATAGCTTAATGAGTCCGAAGTCATTGATTCTTCCGGAGTCTGTTTGGTTATGTCTACTCTATTATTAACTTTGTAGATTCTACGCAAGGACACACTATGATGGAAATTCATTTGTAATTGATTGATAACCATACTAACCCTGACGTACTCTGCTGTTTATGCTTCTGTCCTTCTCTAATACACACTTCTAGAAAGAAGACTAAGTTTCACCCTTTTATCGTTAAAGTAGTTAAATGTAACGACCTCTTGTACACTAACAGTCTGATTCCTCGAACTTTACGCTTGTAGAACTCCCTTGCTTCTCTGAGACTTACAACTTTTAATAGTTTAAATGCAAAAGTTTAATTGCCGTCTTTTATCTCCTTGAATTCCATCAATGTTTTATCCGTTCTTCAAAGCCCCCTGTACACTTTTCCCCATCTCTTTCACTATCTCTCTCGCTCTCTCATTCTCTCTGTAAGCCCCTGCTCACGAATAGAGGCCCCGCCTTACTTGGGGGTGATATAATTAAAAAATATGTGTATTCTAGCTGAGAATTAGCTGTATGTTCTAAACTGAATTTTCTATAATTTGTATCCGTAGAGATTTAGTTGACATAACAGGACAGATTGGGTTCTATAGCCTTGGCTGGCAACCAGTCTACCGCAGAAAGCAATGGCGATCTACTGCTGGATAATCTTCTGCCCAGTCAGTCATGTCTCTTTCGAGACATGATCGCCCAAGCTTGTTTCATGTATGGCACTTAACTGACTGACTGAATATAATAGTTGGAAACATATTTAAAATTTGTACTGGGCATAAAGTGGGGGATCGGTTTTCTAAGTAATAAACTGATCCCCCACTAATTATACTTAATATAATAATGTAATATAATATTTCTCTTCTCTCTCCAGCTATGAGTCAAATGACAAGACAGATTGGGTTCTATAGCCTTGGTCGGCAACCAGTCTACCGCAGAAAGCAATGGCAATCTACTGCTGGATAATCTTCAGTTAGTCATGTCTCTTTCGAGATTTGATCGCCCAAGCGTGTTTCACGTATGACACTTAATTAACTGACTGAACAAAATAGATCCATCAGTCCAAATCGTGAAAAAAAATTCGGTCGATAAAAAAACAACAACACCAAGAGACGACGTACATGTGATCAGGGAAAGTGTGAAAGATCGTAGGTAACACTATTTGCTTTGTTTCAGTTAATTTGACTACTTACACTGTAACACCTTAAATCTAGTTGCTACTGAGTCTGGTAAAGAGTGAACATTATTAAAAATAATATTTTATCTAGCCGGCCGGCCACGCCACACTGATCATATAGTATATTTGTATTTCGAACTATTGTTGTCATTGTAGTTCATATTGGTGTTAGGAACGCAATACTTGACGATAGTAACGAATGTATAACCAAATCCGATATGTCAGATGGTTTTTTTTTTGTTTTTTAATCGTGTCGCCTCAAGCAAGGCTTTTTACTGCCACTTTTGTGCAGGGGGTTACATGGGAAGAATGTTATGAAAAGTTAGAGGTTGCAGGGGGTGTCAGGAAGAGAGTAGGAGTGGGAAGAGATTACTGCTGAGAGTGGGGTGGACGAGGAGGAATGTTATGATGAGTGAGAGGTTGCAGGGGGTGTCAGGAAGAGAGTAGGAAAGCGAAGAGATTACTGATGATAGTGGGGTGGACGAGGGGGAATATTATGAGGAGTGAGAGGTTGCAGGGGGTGTCAGGAAGAGAATAGGAGAGGGAAGAGATTACTGATGAAAGTGGGATGGACGAGGAGGAATGTTATGAGGAGTGAGAGGTTGCAGGGTTGTCAGAAAGAGAGTAGGAGAGGGAAGAGATTACTGATGAGAGTGGGGTGGACAAGGAGGAATGTTATGAGGAGTGAGAGGTTGCAGGGGTGTCAGGAAGAGAGTAGGAAAGGGAAGAGATTACTGATGAGAGTGGGGTGGACAAGGAGGAATGTTAAGAGGTGTGAGAGGTTGCAGGGGTGTCAGGAAGAGAGTAGGAGAAAGAAGAGTTTACTGATGGGAGTAGGCTGGACGAGGAGGAATGTTAAGAGGAGTGAGAGGTTGCAGGGGGTGTCAGGAAGAGAATAGGAGAGGGAAGAGATTACTGATGAGAGTGGGATGGACAAGGAGGATGTTATGAGGAGTGAGAGGTTGCAGGGGGTGTCAGGAAGAGAGTAGGAGAAAGAAGAGATTACTGATGAGAGTGTGGTTGACGAGGAGGAATGTTATGAAAAGTTAGAGGTTGCAGGGGGTGTCAGGAAGAGAGTAGGAGAGGGAAGAGATTACTGATGAGAGTGGGGTGGACGAGGAGGAATGTTAAGAGGAGTGAGAGGTTGCAGGGGGTGTCAGGAAGAGAATAGGAGAGGGAATAGAGTACTGATGAGAGTGGGGTGGACGAGGGGGAATATTATGAGGAGTGAGAGGTTGCAAGGGGTGTCAGGAAGAGAATAGGAGAGGGAAGAGATTACTGATGAGAGTGGGATGGACGAGGAGGAATGTTATGAGGAGTGAGAGGTTGCAGGGTTGTCAGAAAGAGAGTAGGAAAGTGAAGAGATTACTGATGAGAGTGGGGTGGACGAGGAGGAATGTTATGCGGAGTGAGAGGTTGCAGGGGGTGTCAGGAAGAGAGTAGGAGAGGGAAGAGAGCACTGATGAGAGTGGGGTGGACGAGGAGGAATGTTATGAAGAATGAGAGGTTGCAGGGGGTGTCAGGAAGAGAGTAGGAGAGGGAAGAGATTTCTGATGAGAGTGGGGTGGACGAGGAGGAATGTTATGAAGAATGAGAGGTTGCAGGGGGTGTCAGGAAGAGAGTAGGAGAGGGAAGAGATTACTGATGAGAGTGGGGGGATGTAGAAAATTATGAGAGAGAGAGGATACAAGTTAGTGTGACAGGAGATGACTACTGACTTTACATTTAAATTCTTGGAGATTTTAACTATCAGGAAAGCAAGTATGCGGAAGAGAATTCCACAGGCGGGAAGTTCGAGAAAAGAAGCTGCTGGAGTAGAAGCCGTGAAAGTATTTGTAGAAGAGACACAGGGAAGCCACACTGCGTCGGTAAGAAAGCGACTGTATCCTAGCTGCCAAGTCGGGATCGATCACATTACAGATTTCTCTTTTTCTTTAAGTATGGAGTCAATCCCATTTTCTATTAGTCAAAATTAGATTTCACACATGATTGTTAATTTCTCCAAGAAGTAAAGAGAATAGAATTGCTTTTAATTCCATATTCACCACACAAGATTCCGAGTTCAAACAGACAAGATTCAGCTTCAAGTTGAGAAAACTCAAATTCAGCCAAGAGATGAGATGTGTAAGAAGCGAGACAATATTTTAAAAAACATTGTACGAAATGCGCCAATCCACCGCTACTGACCGGACACCGAGTAAAAAGGACAAGGACAACACTTGTTCACACAAACAGTGGATTGCTTTTAGCTTACTAAATACTGTTTGAATATGATCAAGAAAACGGCGAAAACAGCTCGCACCAAGCTGTGAGGTGTATCTACGAGACGACCACAGCCTGCTGGCCACTAGCATCGAACGACTGTTGAAAGCGAATCCGGATACCGACGATATTTGCGCCGTACAAGGAGTAACGGCCACCAATGACACAAGCATAATGAAAATACAGTATAGTTTGTAGTAGCTGCAAATTCCAGGTCCAAGCACCGCGGGTGCAGATGAAACGGAAACAGGCGGTTTAAAGTAAACTTTTACTAGTTTAAATTTGTTACTTTTCTTTATGAATGTTCCATTTAATGTGACGTGTAAGGAAAAGGTTATAAGCTTTTCATATAATTTCTTTAAGGTTTTTACAGATTTATTTTGAAGGAAAATTTACAAACTGTCTGTTCCAAGTGGTTTCGACTAGTTAACTAGTCGCTTATACGGTGTTTCTTATTGGTAAATGTTTTCGTGTTCCTATTCCAAGTTGTATTGGGTAGAAGCAGTAGCTTCTAGTCAATACAGTCGTGGTGAAGTTGTGCGGGAAGATCCCAAACTTAATGCCAAAACAAATACCGCCAAAACTTTTGTCGAGATTCAGATCGTGGCTCGGGTTTAAAATGACTTATATAAATGTCTTCTATTGTCTACGGACGCCTCTCAGAATTACACTACCGGTCATAATTATTAAGCAACCCCAGT
Organism: Ascarosepion bandense; assembly: GCA_037127315.1. Classification (NCBI taxonomy): domain Eukaryota; kingdom Metazoa; phylum Mollusca; class Cephalopoda; order Sepiida; family Sepiidae; genus Ascarosepion; species Ascarosepion bandense. The sequence continues at coordinate 2,542,374 of JBBBDQ010001509.1, read as the reverse complement.
TTTTTCAAAGAAATGATATATTTCATACTAATTTTAGTGACAAAGATGAACTCGTCCCAATCACTCTAATTTTTTTCATTCTTTCATTGATGAAACTGCAATATAGGTAATTATTAAATATTTATAAATTCGTTTGATGCACATGCTATTTTGCAGTATTAACAAAAGAACCATTCTATTTTCATTTACAATTATTCACTTGGCAATAAATATTAAAAAATAGAATGAAAGACAATTTTTTTTAAACAATGGGGTGACCTAATAATTATGGCTGGTAGTGTAGATATTCTGAGAATGACACTGTTATATACAAGTATGTTTCTTATGGTAGCTGAAAGTTTTTTCTTATCGACTTTAAACCATTTAATGGCTTGTTAGTCTCTCTGAAGAGTTATAAACAGATATTTAAAAAGACATTACCATTTATAATATGTACCTTTGAATAGCTATTTAACTAGATATCCAGATAGATCAATTTTATGAAATGATTAACTAATTTTTTTTTTAGATGTATCTTGTAACTTCAAGAAGTGGGTGATCATTTCTCTCTACAACATGTTATTCTTTGTAGCATTTTATAACACTGTCGCCCGGCCGGCTGGCTGACCCAGTCACCGACGCCAATTACGATGATGACCGGAACCTGAGTCAGGGTCGATGCTGTCGAACACGGCACCAATTATGATGACGTTCTCGGGTCGCCAGTCGTGATGGTCTCGTCACAGTAGCTGGTCTTCAATGCGTCTATTACAACGGTGAATTTCCCTGCCCACGCTGTGTATTTTGATCTCAGGAAAGACACGTTGAAAACCCGGCAGCCGTTTCTCTACCACCTCAAACCAGACCAGACACACGTGTACACTTGTGTTGATAAAATAAAACACAGTACTAAAAAATAAATAAATAAGTAAATAATTTCGAAGACGCCTGGATAAGTTACGGAAAGTCTTTATATATATATAAAAGTAGCAACAGAAGCAGAATGTACAGTTGTCGATTTCAATTTTCACGACGGAGCGAAAGTTTTTGTTTAGAATAATCAGAGCTTTAAATTTTTTTCTAAGTTTTTAAAAAGTTTTTTCAGGGCTTTTTGACCTGGTGTCTCGTCGACGGTAATTTAAGCGTGCTACTAGATTGGCAACATGGTCCCACCCCTTTTTACCGCTGAAACAGATAAATGTAATCGCCACTTCTACACCAACACATTGGTTTCTCGAAGTTTCCGTCTGTAGAACTCACTTTCATTTACTGATTTTCCTGATAGCTAAAAACTTTAAAAAATTAAAAGCAAACTCAATTGTCATAATCTATCTTCATGAATCCCATTCATCGTTTATCTTTTTTACAATTACAATTTCCACTGTACCCACTTTGTTATCACAATGTAATCTCCTGCACACTATTTTCCAGTTCAGCCTTGCTTAGGGTGAAATAATTGAAAAAAAAAGAAAAATTATATTTATAAACTTAAATTAAATTTGAAAACACATGCACTGATATATATATATATATATATATATATATATATATATAAGAAGAGAATGATATAGATAGATATAAATTTGAGTGAGACAAATAGATAGATAGATAGATAGATAGATAGATAGATAGATAGATAGATAGATAGATATGAACACTCTGAGATAGATAGATAGATAGATAGATAGATAGATAGATAGATAGATAGATAGAACACTCTGAGATAGATAGATAGATAGATAGATAGATAGATAGATAGATAGATAGATATGAACACTCTGAGATAGATAGATAGATAGATAGATATGAACACTCTGAGATAGATAGATAGATAGATAGATAGATAGATAGATATGAACACTAGAAGATGAGATAGATAGATAGATAGATAGATAGATAGATAGATAGATATGAACACTCTGAGATAGATAGATAGATAGATAGATAGATAGATAGATAGATAGATATGAACACTCTTAGATAGATAGATAGATAGATAGATAGATAGATAGATAGATAGATATGAACACTGAGATAGATAGATAGATAGATAGATAGATAGATAGATAGATAGATAGATAGATAGAAAATGACTGATATATATATATATATATATAAAATGAGATAGATAGATAGATAGATAGATAGATATGAACACTCTGAGATAGATAGATAGATAGATAGATAGATATGAACACTCTGAGATAGATAGATAGATAGATAGATAGATATGAACACTCTGAGATAGATAGATAGATAGATAGATAGATAGATAGAAAATGACTTAGATAGATAGATAGATAGATAGATAGATAGATAGATAGATAGATAGAAAATGACTGATATATATATATATAAAATGAGATAGGTAGATAGATAGATAGATAGATAGATAGGTAGATAGATAGATAGATAGATAGATAGATAGATAAATTTATTATTCATATTTAATAGCATTAATAGATTTTGATGAAAATTGCATCAGTGCGAATCTTAAAATACAGTTTTATTAAATCCTAAGGGCATTTTCTATCCCAATCGCTGATATTTATAACATTGTGCAAAATAATTTAACATAAATTTCACTCATAAAACATCTTTATATTATATGTGCTCTGTTGCTTTATATTTCTATCCGGGAGCCAACTCTTTTTATCGCTTTCAGCTTTTCATTGAATATATATTGCAATAATTGATATATCTTCTCTGATGCGCCTAATGAAGTCTGTAGGTTATATCAACCCTGTCGTTCAGTTATTAAAACAAACACGAAATGATGCAGATATTTTTTCATGGGACTTCGAAAAAAAAAACCCAAAAACAAAGAGTATAATGGTGAAAGTGGTGAAAGTGTTTCTTCGAAGATCAAATAATGGAGCCATAAAAGTATTGCATGAATATAACATTTCAGATAATAATAATATATTATCGTTTTGCAATGGATATCGCTCGGGGAAAAAAAATCGGGAAGTCGAGTTCGAATTCCTGTTGAAATCGTTGCATTCCCTAACGCGCAAATCTTCTTTTGCTTCTTCTATGTGCCTTGTTACGACGTAGGCGGTCATGGCCTTCCATGTCTCGTTACCCCTGGTGGCTCCTAGCACGCTTTCTCCTGTAGCATCTCGCAACCATAGTTCTATCATCCACTATCTTAGGCTCTTAAAATATGTTATACGATGCTTTCCTCTGTCTCTTTTTCCCTCTATCTGGCCTGTTAGTGTAAGGTTCTCCAAGCCCTCTTTCCTCACTGCATGTCCCAGGAACGTTAATTGTCTCTTCTTGATGCTCAATATTAATTTCCTTTTCGCTGCCACCCTTTCCAAAACCTCATCATTGCTCACATGCTCGGTCCACGATATCCGCAGCATCCTTCTATAGAACCACAATTTAACTACTTCAAGTTTTTCTTTCATCTTTGATGATATTGTCCAGTATTCACTGCCATATTGAAGGACTGACATCATATAACAATCTAGTAATCTCTTCTTTGTTTCTAGTGAAATTGTCCTGTTTCTTAATACTTTACTCAGCTTCTGTAATACATCCTTCTCCATGCCAATTCGCCTTCGGTTCTCTGTGTCGCATATTCCGTTTTTTGTTAGAACACTTCCCAGGTAATTAAATTTTTATACCTGCTTGACATTAGTATCCCCATCTTTTTTTGGCCATTGGGAAAAGTATTAATCCGTCTCTCTCTCGTTCCAGCAATGCGATAAAAAGCCTTGGTTGGCAACTAATCTACCGGAGAAAGTAATGGCAACCTACTGCCGGTAAATATTCTGCCCAGTCAGTCATGTCTGTTTTGAGACATGATCGCTCTATCATGTATCTGGCTATTTAACTGACTGACTATAGTTGAATGCAGATTCGGAAAATACAAAAAAAACAAAAAAAACACTAGATATTTGCTATGCAGCGAAAAGCGTCCCGCAGTCTTGTATTATTATGTTTCGTGACTTTTCAGGATATTGGCGATAATAGCCCTCCACATCTTTCTTTCCTTTTTTTGCTCTTAATATCTTTTGTTCTGTTATATCTCCCAAACCCTGCTGTGCTATCCATTTATTTAAGCCCATCAAGCATGTCCCACGCTATTTTCCCCTGGATCTCCTTCCCGCTATCTGTCCTGGGAGTATCAGATTCTCCAAGTCCTTCTTTATTTATTACGTGTCCCAGAAACTTAAGCTGCCTCTTCTGGATGTTAACTATAAGTCTTCTTTTCGGTTTGTTTCTCTACACAAGGTGTAATGGTTAGGAAACTTGTCTCACTAGAAACTATTACAGCTCAGTTGTGAACTTGATTTTCACTTGAAGCCCGATACCTATGGTATGTTGCCACATTTAGGCGGCGCTTGGAAAGTCGTCTTCCCCAATCGTCTTTGTTGCTCACATGTTAGCTTCATGTTATTCTAAACTAGCAGTATAGCACGGCGTTGCTCGGGTGTAATGAAAGCTTTTATAGATTATCGATTTTCTGCACTATTGTAAGAACTGCAACCTTGAAACTTCAGAATATCGTTTCTTATGTCTTTGTCTATGAATGTATCAAATTTGATTAAAATCGGAACTCTCCTTCTATAACCCGATGTTTTCGATTATCGATTTTCGATATTGATCGGTGGTACCTCGACACAAAACCTAGCTAAGAACACTCGCAGACGCTTATAGTACAACTGTGTAAATTTTCAATAAGATCAGTTCAGCCGTTTCGGAGTCTATAGGTAACGGACACACACACACACACACACATACACACACACATGCACACATATAGACAAAGTTCCATTTGTAAATAAGTTTAGATAGATATCGTTCTTTAGAATCAAATTTCTGTTTTTTCGGGTTTTTTCTTCATCTTTGAAGAAATTGTCTTACATTCACTACCATACAGAAGGTCGGATATCGCATAAGAGTCAGGTACTTTTTTCATTATTTCTAATAAAATTTTCTTGTCTCTCAATAATCTATACAGTTTTTGGAATGCATTTTTGGTCATGCCAATACGTCTTCAGATTTCAGTGTCGCACTTTCCGTCCTCTGCTAGAACACTTCCCATCTATTTCTTAAGGTCATCTTCATTCAAGTAAAATAATTAGCACCTACTTTTTTATGGTTATTTCTTAGGAAATATCAAAATATATTTCTTCATGGCTTGGATAAATCTATATAAAAGGCAATCTGTGAGTCTGTGACTAACTGTTCCCTATGCACGCCTGCTTTTTTTAAGCTACGCCATTCAAACTTTCTAGGGACACATATCTACAGGGAAGCCGAGTTGACACATACTTTTTGAGTTTAAGTTCAGCAATTATCCCTTTAGCACTTTTTGGTCAATGGAGCCGATAGTTTACATTTGCTTTGTAAAACATCTAAGATGGTTTCTAAATTACGTCACAAAAATTAAATCACACGTGTCAAATGTGACTAAAATATTTTTTATTAAAAAAAACAAAAAACAATGAGCCTTTATATCTAATTTTTATTCCGACTTTTTAAAATTTTATTTGGTCAACAAAAAAGTGTGAATATTTTTCCCCGTAATTTTGAAACAAAAGAAATATTAACCCTCTAGGGCCATTCGTATCATATTTGATACAGTATTTCCCTATAAGGAAACATTTGGTATTCATTGACTGAGCAGTCAGTACTGCTTTCATTTGAAATTTATAAAATATTTCTCTTAAAAAATTTTTCAGGAAAATAGTTCTTTCAAGGCTTGTTTTCATACTGTATCAAATATGATACGAATGGCCCTAGAGGGTTAAAAAAGGGTTTTTTTCCAAACAAAAACAAAATATGTAAAAGAAAAATGGCATCTACTCCTACTACTAAAATGTTCTGTGCTTCACAGGCAACGCCGGGCTATGATGCTAATATTAAATAAACAGTTAGTTTCTACGTGCGGATAATGGAACGGTTATAGTGAAATCAAGTTATACAGCGAGCCGGGTCCAGTTTCCGGTTGATTCTGTTTGAAAAAGTATGAAACAATCACCCATTTATGGGTTACTTAAGAGAATAGAATTAGCGTTCTTTCTTTAGGCGAGGGGCAAACAGTAAAGAAGAAGAACAACTGAAGTCAAAAATCAACTTGAAGAATTATGGACGGCTTCATGTTTTCTGGTCCAAGATCTATAAGCGTTACTACAATTAGAGTATATATACTGCTTTGACAAGCCTTATTGATTATGGAAGACATGACGTCAAGTAACGTAAAGTATTTTATACGAAAAAAATATTCAACTTCAAAGACGCTGTAACTGTAATTTGGGGTTGGATGTCTAACTGTACTGCTGAGCTGTGATACAGCGAAACAGATCTGTCTGCGGATGACTATACATATATAATAGTGTAATAATAGAACCTAATGAGCCAGACGAACCTACCTAGGTTTCTCCTGAACGGATAATCAAGGAAAGCAGGCTAAAGAGTTAAAGGAAAACACGACATATAAAAGGTAACTAAGACAACCCCACGTGATCAAGAAATCAAAAAATCAACATAACACAAGGAAGGTGGGGAGGTAAAATATTTTATTACTTTTAATTTCTAACTTGTAATTTTCAGGGGGAGGGGTAAAAGACAAAGACAAAAAGGTACTATACCACTATAGATGCGACTAATCTAATAGTCAGGGCTACCAATGCCTACATTTATTTAAGATTGAAGATTTAGAATTTAGTAAGTCTATCGGTTGTTTATACAAAGCTATAGCCAGTTTCTCTTCAGTATCGAGGGCTTTCTGTGAGATGGTTATTCGTGTCGGACTTTTTTCTTTTTTCTTTAAGCTTCGTGCTGATTTCTGTCCGAACAATTTTGAGACTATCATGTCCTAAGCTTTTTCATTTTATTATTTAAAACCATTTTTCCTTAGAAAGTTTCGAGTATAACTATATATTATAAAGTTTATATATATATATATAGTAGAAAAATATTATATCTATTTAAATATGTCTGGTGACTCGAAGCAAGAGAAATGTGGTTCTACAGAAAGATGCTGACGATACCAAGAAACGAACATATGAGCAACGACGAAGTTTTGGAGAGGATACAGACGAAAAAAAACTTAGAGTTAATATCAAGAAAGACAGCAAAGTTTTGTGTGAGACGTAATGAGAAAAAGGGATTGGAGAATCTAATACTCACAAGTCAGATAGAAAGAGAGAAAGAAACAAGGAAAGCAGTAGAAGTCATATTTGATGGACTTGAGCAGGTGGATGGCAGAGTGGGCTTTGGGAGAGATACCAAGATGAAAAACGTCAAGGGCCACATGCGATAGAAGCATGTGAAAATCCATGATCATTTATGTCCGAAATAGACACGGTATATTAAAAAAAGAAGAAAAACAATACAATATTGAATACTTTGTATTTTGTAAGGAAAATTCCAACAGTGGCAAACACCAAATAGAACTCAATATAAAAATTTATGGCAAAATTTAACAGAGTATTATACTTCAGAAAAAATGTTTGGATATTTTACAAATCCATGGGTAATAAATATTTCGTGGCCAAGCAGCTCTTCATTCACTGTTGTATGATTTGTGTCTGAAGAGCGGCTTGAACGCGAATTATTTATTATCCATGGATTTGTAAAATATCCAAATTTTTTTCTTGACTATATATATATATATATATATATAGATAGATAGATAGATAGTCAAGAAGAAACCCAACTTGTCCTGACGATCCATTTGGTGAAACGTTAGTAGGTCCGTTAACTCTAGGTTAGCTGTTTACTTATTTTTATGCTCTGGTATTGTATTGAGCGATTTACGTGTTAGGTTCCTCGTCTCGGGGTTTTTTCTTTCGACTAATACTTTGACTAATGTTTAAGTGCGTAATTCGTTTCTTTTTTTGTTTCCATTTTTTCCCCTCCGCGTTTATAGTCGGTCGGTTTTTCGAGATGTGTTCAAAGATAAATTCACAGTTATATATATATACAATTCCAAGTGAAGAGGACTCCAGGTTTTGTTTTTTTATTTTGCGTGTTCTGGCATGTATTTTATTATAAACAGTGCTCAATATAATGAGTATTGTAGAGCTTAATATAATATAATTATATGGTTACATATCCATTTAAATGACGTCTATGGTTATATATCAATAAAATTGATATATAACCATATAATTATATTATATTATATTATATTATATTATATATATATATATATATATATATAATTATATGGTTATATATTAATAGAATTTATATATAAGCATATAATTATATAATATTTTATATATATATATATATATATATATATATATAATATAATTTAATTATATGGTTATATATCAATTTTAAATGTCATCTCTGGTTATATATCAATAAAATTTATATATAACCATATAATTATATTATATATATATATATATATATATATATATATATATATATATATATTCATACATTATTAAGAGGAAACTCAGCACATAATTAAACAGTTACAAATTCAGAATTTTTTTCGTAGGTTGTAAAAATGACACACTTGTTTTTCAAACCCCAAAAATCAAATGTTACAGATTCAGAAACAGTTTATACAGAGGGGAAATTAGGTTAATAAAAGCTGTATACAGTTAATTATTGCAACAATACAGGAAGTGTCCCAAAATTTAGAACACATACACCAAATCACACATACGGACAATTTTAAAGTCAAAAAATATATACTAACGCAAAACAGGAAAATAGATATAGACATACACAAAAGAAGCACACACAAACGTATAAATGTAAGAGATCATATATGCACACAATAATAACACAAAATTAAAAGTAAAAATAACCAAAATAAGTAAAAGAAAACAATAAAAATTAACAAACAAAAAACAAAGGAAAAGGAACTATTAATATACTTGCATTAAAAACAAAATTAGCATTCATTGAAATCTCTATTTTTATCTATTTAATATTGTACACTAATTAGATAAAAAAGATTTTGGATTATCCTCTTCGCTTTTTCGGGTTTGTCATTTTATATATATATATATATATATATATCTCCCCGAGCAAGGCGGTAACGCCACTGATGTGCCGGGGGCTACGTAACAGGGAACAAGGGATGAGCATCTAAACCTGTTCAATAAACGTGGGTGGAGTGTGAACCGGGCGATATTTTAGTCTATCTACTCCAATTGAAAAAAAAAAAGTAAAAGTGAAAAGATTGGAAAAGAGAAAACCGGAAACCACATCCTAAACAGGGAACAAGGGATGAGCCTCTACACTTGTTCAATAGACGTGGGTGGAGTGTGAACCGGGCGATAGTTTAGACTATCTACTCCAATTGAAGAAGAAAGAGAAAAAAAAAAGGTAACGGTGGTGAATTAACTAAGTTTTAACTTAGTTAAAGTCCGGTCAAAGAAATTTCTTTGAAAAATAGATAAAGAACACTCGTTCAAATAACCATGAAGCTATTTTAAAATTAGTATCAACTATTAATAAAGTGTTAATATATTTCCTCTCTCTCACTCTCCCTCTATCTATCTATCTATCTATCTATCTATCTATCTATCTCATAGTGCTCATATCTATCTATCTATCTATCTATCTATCTATCTAGAGAGAGAGAAAGAGAGAGAGAGAGAGAGAGAGAGATAGCAGACCGACTGACAGACAGACTGACAGACTGACAGAGAGGAAATGAGAGAGAGAGAGGAAATATATTAATATGTGCGACAAGAGACGAGACAGAAACGGACAGTTCACAGTAAAAGTTTTTCCAATTTAAAATCGACTACAACAAACAGTAGCCGTTAGCAACACGCTCGAGGGCCGAGCGACGGCGTTGAGTCGAGGTTATTGAGCCGGAGACGAAATGCAAACAGACGGTTCAGAGCAGAATTTTCCCAATTTGAATTTGACTATTCTCAATTCGAAATTGAATAGTTAGATATATTCATCTATGTAAATGGACACTTACGATTCAAATCATTCTACACACTTGAATAGCTGGCTCTCCAAATCGATAAATATATTTAGAGATAATTATTTAATAGGATGTTTATATTATTCTTCTAGGTGCAGAAAAATAGATTCATACCGTTCTCTCGGGTATTATGAACGCAAACTTCCGCCTAAAGATTTTAAACTCGGCTTAACGTTTTCATTTCCAGGATTCTTATTGTCTAATTACTATAGTTTAGGCACATGGGTAGAAATACTGGCATCGTTATTGTGGTGGAGTGGATATCGTCTCGGAACGAGAAATCGGAGAAATATAGTGTTTGAATTCCAGTTACCTTGAAAAAGGTATTACTCCATCGCTTCTCCCACCAGTTATGGGTTAAATAGTAGGACAAATTAGGTTCTATAGCCTTAGCCTGGAACGAGTCTACTGCAGAAAATAAAGGCATTTAACTGACTGACTGAATATAATAGATAAAACTTAAGTAAATATTCGACTGAACATAAAATACTGTATCGGTTTTCTGTTGTTATGAAGTAACAAACTGATCCCCCAATTCTTACTAATTATTAATACAACAAAATATAATCTGTCCGTTTTTCCTCCAGCTAATGGTTATATATCAAGTCAGATTAGGTTCTATACACTTGGTCGGCAAGCAGTCTACCACAGAAAGTGAAAAAAAAATTATTCTTAGTCAGTTATGGATCGAAAAAGACATGATCGCCTAAGCGTATATCACGTATGGCAATTAACTGACTGATGTGAATATAAGAACTGAAAAGCAGGACAAATTGGGATCCATAGCGTTAGTTAGCAAACGGCTTACAGCAGAAAGAAATGGCAAACGAGTGCGGGGAAATCTTCTGTCCAGAGTCATGTCTCTTTCCTATATTACGTATGGCAATTTACTGAATGACTGATTCAGAACTCAGTCAAGCAGACTAGCTCCACGTCGAGGAATTTGTATTAGCCTTTTGTGTGAATCGAAATCGCTACTGCTCAATAGTTAAGAAAACTTGCTCGTTAACCATTACCCAAAGTCAACTCACTGCATCGAAATCCGACACAAGGTTGAAATTTTACGTGGGGTGCCAGTACGCGTGCGAGCGAACAAGGGCAAAATTTTCCCCAGCTCCCCTAACCGTAGGTCGCGATGGTTTCGGTTGCGACCAGCGATCCACCTGTTTGGGGCAATAGGGTGGTTCAAACTCGAGACACTGTGACACCTGTCAGTATAACTTTTCTCAAATGCATGTCTGGCCTCGAAGAGAGAAATAATGGAGCCGTACTCGGTGCGAAGACAGAGACGCAAATGAGAGGTTATGAAAATCACCTGACCCATCAAGTCAGATATTCATTATGAAATAATGAATGAGAGATTATGAAATTCACCTGACCCATCAAGTTTAGATATTCATCTAAACTTATTTATAAATGGAACTTTGTCTTTGTGTGTGTGTGTGCCTGTGTGTGTGTCCGTTACCTACAGACTCCGAAACGGCTAAACCGATTTTCTTGAAAATTTACAGTTGTACTATAAGCGTCTGCGAGTGTTCGTAGATAGGTTTTGTGTCGAGGTACCCCCAACAAAAATCGAAAATCGATAATCGAAAAAATCGAATTATAGAAGGAGTGGTCCGATTTTAATCAAATTTGATACACTCATAGAAAAAGACATAAGAAACGATATTCAGAAGTTTCAAGGTTGCAGTTCTTACAATAGTGCGGAAAATCGATAATATATATATATATATATATATATATATATATATATAAGGCAAGATATTTGTGTGTGTGTTTCTGTTTATCTTCTGTATGTCTGTATTTTTTCAGCACTTTTATTTTAGTTTTTGCTTCGGGTTTGGCTCTAAATAGGTATAATTGTAAGTCTTAGTCTCAGCCATGGTACCATTTACTCAGAGGACTTATTTAGCCTTCAAAATTCAGCTTACGACGAAAAAGATTTATTTGATATCGATACCAGGAAATCAAAATATGACTTACATCCATTCATTTTTCTTTCAGTCTACGGCTTCGCTTTAACTGGAAACAACTATTGCTTTTTAGTCTTTCTTGCCAACGTCCAAAGAGTCTGAGCTCCAGGACCGTGGATTAGTTTTAAAGCTTTCATTGCACCAGAATAACGCCAGGCTATACTGCTAATCTTACATATTTATTGAGCTAAGATTAATTTTGGCAAAAATCATATACATTGATCATCTTATGAGGATCTATTTCTAGCCAGTTTTTTACAATTTTATTGCTGAAATTCACACACATACTCTCTCTTTTATCATTATCAAGCATTGTAACACTCAATTGATTAACTCAGCAGAGTTTAGTCGTTGTACTAGAGGGAAGGAAACTAGTTGCATCCAGTTCTCTTTCCTATGTAGCAGGTGCAATAAACTTGCCAACTCTTACTCTTTAACCTGAAATATTTTGCTAACCACTAGTCGCATTCAAATATTCAACAGTGTTAATATTTTTTCTAACACGCAGTTTATTTTGAAAAAATAAAAGCTTTGAAGTTGAAAGATTATATTGAGTCAGTTACTAGTTTTACTGATAGGAAAGCTTGTTCACGGTGTCGTGATAGACAGTTTTTATCGTCAGAATCAATTTTGCACATTTATACTTCTGCAAATCGTCCGTGCTTTGAATATTGCTGCCATATTTCGGTTGGTGTTCTTGTCATATATTTCTAAATTTTTGACAACGCTGTAATGTAATCGATTAGGATCTGACCTCTCGACTTCAGTTACTTTCACACCACCGTGACATGTATTCCTCCCGTCATTTCTATAAATACTTTCATGGAGATTTTTGATGAACTTTTTTCCTTCATGCGTTGTATTTCACTATTTCTGAGATAGGTCATTTTCAATATCTTGTAAGCATTTCGAACTATTGTTCTCATATTAGTTGATATAGATGTTATTATATACACAGGTTTTCGACCCTCTGGTCATCATCAGGTGTCCATTGTTTAGATGATATGGAATATCTGTTGATTATTGACAATGCTGATGACTAGAGGTTCCTTGGTTGAAAAGCTGTGTCTATTATAACATCTATATCAACCAACTTATAAATGTGTTGATTATAGACAGGCGGTTAAAAAAAGTGTTACTATCACTGAGTGGTCATGAGTTCAGTCGTTGTATCTGGTAGTGACTCACCAATTCCAACAAGAAAGAGCAATAATTGATTTTAGAGGATATACAACAATAATTAACAATTAACACATATCAGTCATTCAATGGGCATCTGATGATGATCAGAGGTTACATAGTCGAAACTTTGTGTCTATAATATCAACTATATTAAGCAAGATGAGAACAATAGTTAGAAATAATAAGATATGTCATACTGTTTACGATTTGATTTTTTTTGTTTGCTTTGAGGTTTAACGACTTATCAATCCTTACGGGATCATTTAAGGTCATAACCAGTGATTTTGGATAAGGTTATTTTATTCTTAAAACATTTTTCTTTTATCAAGATTCATTGTGATTTGTTTTTAAGAGCAGGGTCCCCAAGTCCTACCCTTGTTATTTAATCCATAACTGGAGGGAAAGAACAGATTAATACCTTTCTCAAGGGTACCAGTGCTTAAGTGAATGCAGGGTATTCAACTGGAATTTGAACTCGGCTCACCGATTTCTCTTTCCGAGCCGTTATGCACTGCACCACAACGCACATCGGTCGCTAAACGCTTTCAGCACTTGGTATTCCTAAGCAGTTTACGGTTTGATTTGCAAGATGTCACCGTTCTATTCTTTCCTCGAAAACCTTTCCTTTGAATCTCTCTTCATGTTTCTTGCTTTCATTTGACCTACAATTTAAATGCAACTGCAATCGCTGTCTTCTGTGTCTAAGAACCCTGTTAAATTTATTGTCCTTTCTCTTCACAACGTTTTTTTGATTATGCGTCATGTTCCCTTGTGCATTAATGACATTATCGCCTTGCTATGGGTGAAAAACACTACACAACTGAAATTCATAATTGACATCGGTTCATTCTTTTCATCTCTGCTCACTCCAAATTAAAATTAAAAAAAAAACCAATGACACGGATGTAATAACGGAATAACTTATTGTATCTTGCTAAATCAAATCCTGCAATAAATTCTACTTGTTCTTATTCCAAACCAATTACATTTCAAATTAACGACATTAATCAATGGAGTTTTAAAATTAAATAAAATACATTCACGGGACAAAATGCAAGCAGTGAAATTATTAGCTGATTTAATGAGAAGATGCGATGGGGATTTGTTGTTCATTTAATTCTTATTCAAGTGAAAATTTCATTTATATGCCAAGTATTACATTTAAACGAAAACAGTAGAAACCAGCGTTATGTGCTTGTAATTTGCTTACTGATCTCTGAAGGTTGCTCAGTGATCACCGAATACCATCTGCTCACGTTCGTAGGATGTGACAGAAGTCTGGTTTAAAGATGCGTGCTCATACGCGTAAATACGGTCAATCAGTCAGTTAAGTGCCATACGTAATACACGCTTGGGCGATCATGTCTCGAAAGAGACATTACTGACTGGGCAGAAGATTATCCCGCAGTAGGTTGCCATTCCTTTCTGTGGTAGAATGGTTGCCGACCAAGGATATAGAATCCAATCTATCCTATTATTTAATCCATAACTGGAAGGAATAGACAGATTAATACGTTTCCCAAGGGTATTTGTGTGTAAGTGAATGCAATAAATTCAGCTGGAATTCGAACTCGGCTCCCCGATTTCTCGTTCCGAGCCGATATCCAATGCACCACAACTCACATCCATAAATACGGTAGTATAAAATAAAAGCCCCTAGTTTTCTCGAACACTGTTACGTTATATTCGGCATTACACAAAACCCATGTCCAGTTCAATTAAAAATGTGGTGCTGCAGAACCGGAATCAGACAATTTTTCTTCTTTTTGTGACTATTTTTTTATGATGTAGCCGATCATGAATCTCCACTTACCCAATACCTTGTCGCTCTTAACATTTTTCCACATGGTATCTCTCCAAAATCTTTCTCCTCCATCCACTTGCACAAGTCTAACAAGTCAGCCTCGTGTTGCTTTTCACTGTCTCTGTCCGTCTCGTGAGTATTAAATTCTCCAAGTCCATCATCCTCATTATGAGTTCAGGAAATCTTTGCTTTCTCATTTTGATGTTAAGAATATATTTCATTTTCATATGTATCCTCTCCAAAACAGAAAGTTGTTCACCTGTTCAGCCCATGGTATCATAATCATCCTACTATATAAGTGCATTTCTGTTGTTTCGAGTTT
Source organism: Ascarosepion bandense (assembly GCA_037127315.1). NCBI lineage: Eukaryota > Metazoa > Mollusca > Cephalopoda > Sepiida > Sepiidae > Ascarosepion > Ascarosepion bandense. The sequence continues at coordinate 2,527,183 of JBBBDQ010001509.1, read as the reverse complement.
TTTCTTCGTCTTTGAAGAGATTGTCCAGCATTCGTTGCCATGTAGGAGGACAGGTATCACACAACAGACCAGTACTATTTTCATTTCATTGCAAAACATTGTAACCTTTATTTTATTTTTTATTGCACTTTTTTCAGCATCCAATAAATCTTGCATCACCATTACTCCTATATTCCGCAATTTCGTCAACTCTCTGACAATGTCTTTACGGTTATTTAATTCAGGGGTTTTCAAACCTTTTGACTTACAGGCCCCTTTTTTGACTTACCGACCCCTTTAAATTTCATGTTTTCGTTTAGAGACCCACTATAAGCACTTATGAAGTTTATAGATAAATTTTTACTAAAAATAGCTTATAGTTTTGCATTAACGTAGTAAAAACTGGTTTTAAGATTACTTTAAATTGATAAATATAAACTTACATTTAATAACATTAATAAGTAAAAATTAATATCCAGACAGTGAAAATGTATGCTTTGAATTTCACGTTATGAGTTAATCCACGGACCCCCTATTTTATCCTTGCGGACCTCCTGTGGTCCGCGAAACACATTTTGAAAACCTCAGATCTAAATGCTTTTATTTTTTTTTTAAATCTACACTATAGTCCGTTGGAAAAATGGCATCCAACATTGGCTATGATTTCTCATTTTTTGAGTATTACTAAGAGATCCGTTCTTCCAACATAAATCTCAAAAAGAAAAGAGTAAAATCTATCAGCAATGCAGTTTTTGTAAAGAAAATTACTGATGCTTCTAAGAAAACTAATTATCAGCATTAAATGACCCCCCCAAATTAAATGACCCCCCAAAAGGAGATTTGTCTCTAAACAAAAAAATTTAAAAACTTGATCGAAATTTTTAAAACTTATTTTTCGTATCAAAAACTAGTTACCCAGAAAAAAGCATCATTGATGCAAATAATTCCTATTACGTCAATTTTCTGTCTTTTGTTCAAGTTTTACCCGTTGCGACATTAGAAAATACATGTTTTAATGTTTAGATGACACTTTTTTAATGTCACTTACAAACTTTTTGAATTTAGTTTTTTGAACAAAATGACCAATTCATTCGAATGAGAAGGCATTTTCAATTCTGCGAGTAAACAAAATCTTGGGTTTTAATTTATAATTATTGAAATTTTGTCCAGTAATGAGAAAATAACACTGGGTTACAAAAATATTTTTTTGTAAATTGTGTTTTTTATTTTTTTATTTTTAGCTGATTTCGGATAATGTTCTTTTTCTGAATCCGAAAACATTAGATTTAATCGTTCAGGTCAAGTTTTTATGCTGAGATGATTTTTTAAAATTCCAATCTTCTGACCAAAAGGATTAAATTTTTGTGACAATATTGGTTGATTTTTGTTAATATTTGTCATCAGAAATAATTTTTTAAAAGAAAAATACATTTCTAACACAAAGTCTTAATTAAATATCAGAAACTTCAATTTCTGTAAATTGAATAATAAACATTGATAGAAGCAAGTACATGTTAATTGAACGTTACATCATCGCCGTGCAAAATTTACATAAATAGTGCAGATGTTGCAGTCAGTGCCATGATTTGTTAGCTCCATCCAAACAATAGGAATCCCAAACGTCATACAGGCCTTTGGTCTATTAACGCGGATACTCGGTTCATGTGTGGCGCAAAAGTTTATCCTGATCACCAAGTTTAATGCCAAATTGAAAAGAAAATACCAATTAATCATAAATAACACGTACAGGTAAACAAAAACATTCACAACATCATATGGCTTCCTTCAGAAAGTTTACCTGATTAAGCAAAACCAATGTTATTTTTAGATTCAGCACATCAAAATTGTCCTAAATCAGCGAAAAAAAGAATATATGAAACCACCAGACAATTTCAACACGCATTATAGCCGCCCATGGGTGTGGTCAACTATTATGGTGAAACACACCTATTCCTCAGATAATGGACTCTCCCTCCTATATTAATAAGAATTAACAGTAAGTTACCTCGAGAGGTTCTTGGGAATTCTTAGAAGTTCTAGAGTGTTCTTTAGAGTTCTATTGGCGTTCAGTAGAACTACTAGGCAGTTGATATTAGTCGGCAGTTATCCGAATATTAAGGAATCAGCTCACAGTGGAAGATTACTTATTTTCTAACATTTAGGGTGTGTTAAGTCGATTAGCAACCGAAATAACATAATCATAACTTTCAGTGCGAAAACTACTCCACAAAATCAACAAAGGAAAAGCCTTGTCGACAGACATATCCAGCAGTGAATGATATCAGCAGAGTGCAAAAAATAAATAAATAAATAAATACATAAATAAAATAAACAAAAAATACACAAGCAATATTGAAAGGCAATGGTCGTTACAGGATATGGTTTACAGATACATCCGGCCAAGTCAACCAAAAACAAAGATTGATGGCAGATATATCCGGCCGTAGATAACGTCAACAGAGTAACAAACCGAAAAGGCAAATTTTCGTGGGTGTTTGGGTCTATATAAATTCTGTGATTTTTGTGTGAAGAAAGTTAAAACTCCCGTTGACATTCGACTTCCGACGACCACTTTATGTGCGTAACTCTCTCCGGTTTTCCCCCTGCTACACACAAGCGTCACCAACGAAGAATGGAAATATAAGATTATATTTGTATATATGTACGTGTTCCCCTTTGTTTCTCAGATCCAGCGGCACTATATAACAGTACAATCTGGATTCCAATGCGCCTACACAAGAAGTGTGAGTAAATTTGTTATTCCATCTTTTCCAAACATTGCCTTATCCGTAAACAAGATCGAATATACAAACAACGGATCGTAATTTTTTGTCACAAAACCAGTGGTGAACATTTTCCCGTGATAAGTGATCAGAGGGGAAAATACCCTGCACACGTAGAAAATGAGACGGATAGAGCAGCTGATCTTGAAGTAACCTCCATGCGGAACTATAAGATGTAAAACGTTCTAGAGTCACTTGACGTGTGCTGAGATCGTCTCCGACAGCCTGTAGAATAGGATATTTGTGGTCCGGCGTCCGAGAGGTCTTTCTCGATTCATAGTTTGTGATGACACGGATCCTGTCTCAGCAACGCAATGTTAAAGTACACCTAATGTGGGATGACTCTGCTTTTTTGACAGCTGTGAATCCTTGCGTCCAGTACCATACGCATTGCCTTACGAAAAACAATTTCTGCCTGCACACGATATGAATAAGAAATTGCTAGATTTTTTCGCCTATACATATTCGCCTTCAACAGACAGCCGAGTGGAGGTTGATTTTTATAGAGAACCTCTACCATCCGCCAGTGATATGAATACTGCTGCCACATCTGGTCGGGTGCCCCTGCTATTATCCTCGGGGTTCTTGACAAAATACAACGAAGAATCTGTAATGTGATCGATACCGACTTGGCAGCTCGGCTGCAGTCGCTTTCTCACCGGTATGATATGGCTTCTCTGTGCCACGTCTACAAATACTTCCACTGCTTCTGCTCCAGTGAACTTAGCTGACTGGTCCCACCATATATGAATTTACTCGAGTTTCTAGATCAGCAACTAGGACCCACATTATAAAAGTGAAACCAATAAAATGTAACTGCAATTTCTACTCTAACAGCTTCTTTTTTCGCACTTCCCGCCTGTGGAATTCTTTTCCTTATACTTGCTTCCCCGACAGCTACAATCTCCAGGAATTTATGGAACAGGCTTGCCTCCCAGAGAGTAAATCACTACGCCTCCTTGGCCTCACACTCTCAGCGGACCTCAAGTGGAATGACTACGTCGAATCCATTGCTAAATCCGCAGCTATGAAAGTCGGCTCTCTGTGAAGGGCCTGGAAATTCTTTCGGCCTGAATCTATCCTGCAGTTATATAAATCCACCATCCGCCCGTGTATGCTCCCACATCTGGTCGGGTGCCCCTTCCATTCTCCTCGGGGTTCTTGACAAAATACAGCGAAGAATCTGTTATGTGATTGATATCGACTTCGCTGACCGCCTGCAGTATCTCTCTCACCGGCGTGACGTGGCTTCCCTGTGCCTCTTCTATAAATACTTTCATGGCTTCTGCTCTGACGAACTTAAATCACTGGTGCCCCCTAGATGTGAATTTGCACTAGATATTAGATTGGCAACTAGGTCCCACCCTTTCACAGTGAAACCGATGAAATGTAATTGCAATTTCTACTCCAACAGCTTTTTTCCTCGCACTTCCCGACTGTGGAATTCCCTACCGCATGCTTGCTTCCCCGACAGCTACAATCTCCAGGAGTTTAAATGTAAGGTCAATAGACACCTCCTAACACACTTGCTCACACCCACTCTCTCCAACTCTCTCCCTATGTACATCCTACGTCGTCTATCCCCCTCCTTCTGACATTTCCCATACCCAATCCCTCTATGTAACTCCCTGCGCTTTAGTGGCAGTGGAATGCCTTGCTTGGGGTGACACGATTAAAAAAAATCTAAATGTATGGTCAATAGTCATCTCCTATCTCACTAAATCATATACTTTCTCTAACGCTTCTTCAGTAATGAATTAGAGTACTCTGGCTATTGGGCCGTTTATAATATACACGCTAAAAAGTCTGCCTTTTTCTACCGAGCGCCCATAGCCCAGAGGTAGAATCGCCGACTGACGCGAATTCAGTTGGGTTTCAATCCTGGATTAAAATTAATCGGATTCATCGGAGTCTAACAGTA
>JBBBDQ010001509.1:2352500-2517500 GCA_037127315.1 Ascarosepion bandense | reverse complement strand
CTGTTATAAAAACGTTGTTGAATTTCTTTTTTACTTAAGAATTGATTATCATATTGCCAATCGAAAATTGAAAAGTTTAATAAAAATCATTCACCCATTTAACTTTTAAAATAATTAAAAAAAATTAAATTTTAGAAATTTTTATTAAGTACGGTGTTCCATAGGGGTCATAACCAGTTTCCGCAGAGGTCGTATTGTTTTTAGAAGTTAACAAGTGTTTGGATGAATTCCCCTTACATCGAAAACGACAAAAACCACACTTTGATTCTAATTTCATTCTTTTTTATTAAATTAAAATTATTCTAAAAGAATAAACATATTAATAAATAAGCATTTAATAAATAATTTAAGATAAATATGTAATATCTAAACATAAAAATATTTAATATTTCAGAAAAATATTAATAAATAACATAATATAACTTCGGTTATTTTAATTTAATTCTTTCTTTTAAAAGAAATTTAAATTTTTATTTATTCAGAATACATATTTTTATTTATTGAGAAAGCATATTTTTATTTATTGAGAAAGCATAGTCTGGCTATAAATCTAAAACTAAAATTCTATAAAATATTATACTTGCTGAAAATATTATGTTAATTTTTAATTTTATTATTTAGTTAAAAAACAGCAAAAAAAGTTAAATTTCCAAATGTTAAGTTTTAAGCTACATGAATATTTTGTCACTTTCGGTCGCCATCCAAACGTAATTCACACCTGCTTCTTGTCAACACATAATCTGTCGCTTAGATAACTGCTGTCAAGAGGGCTACCGTCGGTAAAGAGTGATTTATTTCGTAAATTTCCCGACAGCATTTAATACTTGTTTGAAATCAGATAAAGGTAAGCTTCAATTATAAAAATCGACTTAAATAACGTGTCAATGAGGTATATCTTTTTTTGCAAGATTTTTAAAACAGAAATTTAGCTATTGTTTACCTAATGTGTTGATTAGTCAATAATGGCGGCAAATTTAAAAAAAAAATTCAGCAGTTAAATTTGTGATTCCGATCAATATAATTTCGGTTTGAACTAAACCAGGATATTTTGCTTACTGTACTTAGTAAATTTAATCTCTTGAGTTTCAATTAAAACTAAAATTAAAGCTTCAAGAAAACATTTTTATTTTTGAAAATTAAATTTACATTGAGGTATCGAAAATGAGCAGTCATTTTTGGAGGTACCTCTTTTTATTTCTAGCAAAATTGTCCTGTTTCTTAATACTTTACTCGACTTCTGGAAAGCTTCCTTCGCCATGCCAGTTCGCCTTCGGATTTCAGTGTCGCACTTTCCGTTTTCTGTTAGAACAATTCCCAGGTATTTAAACTTTTGTACCTGCTTGATTTTAGATTCCCTCACCTGTATTTGGCATTTTGGGCTGGTCTTTTTGCTTATGACCATGCATTCGATTTTCTTGCAGTTTATTTGTAGTCCTTTCTTGTCACTCTCTTCAGCTTCCTTCTGTAGGAAGTCTTGTAGTTTCCTTTCTGTGTCTACTGTCAGCACTGTATCATCGGCGTACCTTATATTGTTTAAAATGTGGCCTCCGATGACGAATCCTGGCATACTTTCTAGGGTTCTCAGAGTAGTCTCGCTGTACAAGTTGAATAGATCCGGTGAAAAGATATATCCTTGTCTTACCCCCTTTCAATCTTACGCCCCTTTCAATCTGTCGCTCAAAAACTCATATCTCAAAACTTTGAAAGGCGTTGGTTTGCTGACCTTCTGTGCAAAGTCTAGGGCTAAAACATTTCTGGACGATTTTTTGATTAATTCTAATTGTTACCATTGAATAGTGAAATGAATGTTGTCTTGAATGGACAAGTTTCCTGATACTTTCGAACAAACGTAGGTGCCTCTCGAAACTATATCCTCGGTCCCACGTTGTTTCTAGTCTGTCAAGGATCTTCCTGATGTCATCAGCTCCTAAGTAGGCATCTATGCAGAGGACAACACGATTTACTCTCGTCTCAATAAGAAATCTGCTAAGGCAGACAACGTAAACCTGGCTACTGCTCTTCGAACGGACCTCCAATCAGTGGTTAACTCGTGGCTTGCACATTTTAATGCTTCTTACACAAAACTGCTCTCCTTTAACCACCAGTGAGAAACTTTCCTGTCAGCCATCAGTAAGGCTGACGGAAGTCTCCTTGAGAAAACGCCTTGTTCCTTCTTGGACACACTTTTTCAACTGACCTGAAGTAGGACAAGAGCATCTGAACTATAGCTGCATCTATTGCTAGACAGTTTACGTATCTGAGTCGGGCTAGATATTTTGGCTGACCTGAAGGAGAATACCGCCATCTTTAAATTTGTTGTTTTTCTTTATTTTTATTACTTTTTTCAGCGCACTCTTATCGGTTATAACAAAGTTTCCGATTATAAAAAAAAGTGGAAAAATTCAATATTTAAACAATTTTAGGGGGCTCATTTTCTCATACAACGTTATTGTAAATCGATCCTTCATTTTGGAACCACTCGTTTTGAGGTGGTTTTATTTTTGTTTTTTGGGGACGAGTTGTTGCTCTTGTTTTTGTCTTTTTCAAGTTTTCTTTAGTTCTTACGATGGCAACTTCCTCGGAAACTCCAAGAATGGCTTTATTCAAAAATTCCGCCAAGAATTCAGTAGTTGAATATGCGAAAGCAAAAAAGTTAATTGCACAGGATTGATTTACTATAAGTTGTATGAAAAACTGAGCCCTCCACCTCAAATTGTTTAAATGTTGAAATTTTTACAAATATTTTGTCAATCGGAAAGTTTAGTGTTTAATCGATAAGATTGCATCAAAAACTAAAAAAATAATTTATAATCAACTAATTTACAGGTGGTGGTAATGTCGTTCCGGTGAATGGTTCCAAAATGGAGGATAGATTTAGTATAAAGTTGTATAAAAAAAAATCTACTATTCATCCGCGCATTGAATACTGTTGACAAATCTGATCAGGTGCTCCTGCTATTCATCTCGAGGATCTAGACAAAGCCCAAAGAAAAATCTTCAATGTTATCACTCCTTACCTGGCATAGTCAAAATTGGCACAGTATTCCATTTCACAGTGGGAGAGTTAAATGAATGAGAGGGCTATTACCGCCTCTTCAGTCCCTTTGTTTGATCTTTCTTTCTTTCTCTTAAAATTATGCATTTTTTATGTCACTACATTAAAAAGAGAATGATCGCTTATTTACCTGAAGCAATGGCAGCACATAACGTACGTTATAACGTACTCACTGACGGAGAAATAAGCATAATTATAATATGAAGTATGAGTCGGATATATTATTCAGCCAAATTTATTTTTGTCTTGCAATAGGTCTATCTATCTATCTATCTATCTATCTATCTATCTATCTATCTATCTATCTATCTATCTATTTCAGTCTATTTCTATCTATCTATCTATCTATTTCAGTCTATTTCTATCTATCTATCTATTTCAGTCTATTTCTATCTATCTATCTATCTATCTATCTATCTATCTATCTATCTATCTATTTATTATTGGTAATGTTAATTTTGTCCTTTTGTTATTTTAGTTGGTATACGTAGTTTTGTCATGTAGAGTTCAGCTGGATTTTTAATTAGTATTATTGGTTTTAATATTTCGAGTTCAATTGGTATAACTCACGTTGATATGTCGAATTTTACAGTTATTTCAATTCTTAATTACATGGGGAATTTAATTAGTATTTCACTTGGTAGTATTAGTATTGACATGTCGAAGTCAGTGAATATTTTAGTTGGTATATTTAGTATGGAGAGTTTTCTTAGTATTTCAAATGATAAAATTGCTATTAGAATTACGGTATCAACTTGGCATTAGTATTTCAATGTTAAATGGTATTTTAATTTGTATAATTAGTACTGATATGTTGAAGTTAAATGGTATTTCAATTGATAAAATTGCTACTGGCATTCTGATTTCTCTTCGTATTTCAATTGGTATTGCATGTCGAATTCAGCAGTTATTGAAACACGGATGTTCAGTAAGTTGGTTGGTTTGTTTTATGGCATATCAACCTCGGCGGGTCATTTATTTCCAACTATTTAAAAAAAATTATAATACCTTTTTCGTTCAACAATTTATTGTTTTTATATAAGTTTTTGTGTCTAGTAATACTTTTTTCTTTTCGAGTATCAAGATTCACCGGGATTTGTTTTTAAGACCAGTGTCCCCAAGTCCCCTACCCTGTCATTTGACACATAACTGGATGGAAAGGACGTATTAATACCCTACCCAAGGGTAGCAGTGCTTAAGTGAATGCAGGATATTCAACTGGAATTCGAACTTGGCTCACCGATTTCTCTTTCCGAGCCGATATCCACTGCACCACAACGCACATCCGTCACTAAACGCTTATAGCACCTGGTATTCCCAAGCGGTCACCCATTTAAGTACTGACCAGGCTCAACGTTGCTTAACTTCGGTGATCTCGCGAGATCCGGGTTATTCAACCTGATATGGCTGTAAGCCTGTTTCAAAAAAGAGAGAAGTGTCATTTGTTAATGCAGACATGAAAAACTATTTCCCTTGATGGGAATGATCCCTGCCAGATCGACCTAAATGTCTGTTTCTTAAACTGCGATGAAATTTTCCAGCATTCAGTGTCATGTCAGTGATTACAGATTTACTTAAAAGCTCAGAACTTGGGTGTGGGTTAACGTTTATTATCTAGATCAATTACGATTGGATAGGAAGTTTGATCCTAACTTGAGGGTTCCCATAATTTTGGCCTGTAACACAGTTAAGCTACGCTTACAAAATCGAATTAATTTATCCGAATTAATTTTTGAAAATTAAATGAATAAAACAGACTGAACTTCTAGCGAATACATTATTAGAATAAGGCGCCTGGTTCATACTCCACCCACATCTATTGAACAGGTGAAGAGGCTCATCCCTTGTTCCCTGTTTAGGATATGGTTTCCGGCTTTTTCTTTCACAATATTTTAGTCTATTTCTTTTATTTTCAATTGGAGAAGATAGATTAAACCATCGCCCGGTTCATACTTAACCCTCGTCTATTGAACAGGTGAAGAGGCTCATCCCTTGTTCCCTGTTTAGAATGTGGTTTCCGGCTTTCTCTTTTCCAAACTTTTTACTCTTTTCGTTTTTCTTTTTTTCAATTGGAGAAGATAGACTAAACTATCGCTCGGTTCACACTCCACCCACGTCTATTAAACAGTTGAAGAGGCTCATCCCTTGTTCCCTGTCTAGAATGTGGTTTCCGGCTTTCTCTTTCCCAATCTTTTCACTCTTACGTAGCCCCCTGCGCATCAGTGTCGTTACGCCTTGCTCGGGGTGATATGATTAAAAACAAATTCAAGTGTTATAATTGCTATTAGCATGTCGAGTTCAAGTGATATTTCATTTTGGTATTATTTGTATTGGCATATAAAGAACGTTTGTGATTTCAATTGGTATATTAGCTATAGTGAGGTGAGTTTAATTATTTTAATTGGTAAAATTGCTATTGAAATTTCGAATTCCCTTGGTATTTAAACAGTTATGATTGGTATTTCAATTAGTGAAATTGTTACTGGCATTTCCATATCATTTGACATATTAACTGACAACTTTGCAATTGGCATTTCCAGTTCACTTAGAATAAAAGTTTTTTTTTTAATCGTTTCACCCCAAGCAAGGCAAAAACCTGCCACTATTGCGCTTGGGGTTACATAGGGGAAGGTAAATAGAAAGAGTGGTTAGGTATAGGAAATGTCAGAAGGGGGGTGATAGGTAGTTGGGAGGATGGGAAGAGTGTTTGAGAGAATGGAAGCGAGTTATTGTGTTAGGAGGTGTCTATTGACCTTACATTCAAACTCCTGGAGATTGTAGCCGTCGAGGAAGCAGTCATGTGGAAGGGAATTCCACAGTCGGGAAGTACGAGAAAAGAAACTGTTGGAGTAGAAGTTCCGGTTGCATTTTATCTGTTTCACTGCAAAAGTGTGGGACCTAGTTACTAATCTAGTATCTCGTGCAAATTCGAACCTAGGGGGCACCAGTGATCTTTCATCGGACCAGAAACCATGGAAGTATTTATAGAAGAGACACAGGGAAGCCACTTCGCGCCGGTGAGAGAGAGACTGCAGGCGGTCTGTCAAGTCAGTATCGATCACATTACAGACCCTCCGCTGTACCTTGTCGAGAAGCCCAAGGAGAATAGCAGGGGCACCCGACCAGATATAGCAGCAGTATTCAATGCACGGGCGGATGGTAGATTTATAAATGTGCAGGATAGATTCAGACGGAAAAAACCTACGGGCCCTACACAGAGAACCGACTTTCATAGCAGCGGATTTAGCAATGGATTCGATATAGTCATTCAACATGAGGTCCGCTGAGAGTGTGAAACCAAGGAGGCGCAGTGTTTTACTCTCTGGGAGGCAAGCCTAGTCCATGCTAATGGGAGGTAGGTGAGGTTGTCTATGTTGGTTAATTGATAGTAGCTTTGTTTTAGAAACAGTAAAATTTACGAGCCATTTCTTACCCCAGTCCACTACGGATTGGAGGTCCTTTCCAAGCTCGGTTGCAAGGTTAGCTTTGTCACCCACACCAGATTTTTGTTCGAGGCGAGAGTAAACTGTGGTGTCATCGGTGTACATACCTACTTGGGATAAAATTGGTGTTGGCATGTCAAATCCACTTGTTATTTCAATTGACAATTCAGTTGTTATTTCAATTCAGTGTCATGTCCAATTTTTATGGTACTGGCATGTTGAGTTTAACTGGTATTCAAATTGGTATAATTTTATTTTGCAATTGGGTGTGTAATTATTATATCATCTGGTAAAATTGCAATTGGCATTTCAGATTTACTTGGTATTTATATTGGTATAATTGATATTAGCATGTCGAGTTAAGTTAGTATTTCCCTTATTGGTATTGTCATTTCGCGTTCACTAGTAATTTCAGTTGTTGAAAGTTCTATTGGTATTTTATGTACTTGTTATTTCAATTCAATACCATATTCAATTGTTATAATTGATATTTGCATGTCGAATTCAACTGGTATTTATATTGATGAAATTAGTATTGGAAATCATGGTTATAATTATTATTTTAATCGATAAAATTGCTGCTTTCATTTGGTGTTTACTTGTTTAATTGATGTGCACATCGAATTCACTAGGTATAATTGATATTGGTATCTCGAGTCTATTTGGTATTTCGATTGGTAAAATGTCTAATGTTTTGTCGAGTTTGCTAATTCAGTATTTTTTTTATTGAGAAAGGACTTGATTATTTCAATTGATAAAATTGCTATTGGCATTTCGAGATCACTGCTTCATTTGATATACAGGTCGGCTTTCCTTGGTATTTAAATTGGTATAATTGGTTTGAGCCTGTCGAGTTCAACTGGTAAACTTCGAAAGGAATTCAAATTCGGCTCTACGACTTTTGATCCGAGCCAATATTTACTGCCGCATAACGCATACACAATCATATCATAGCATCTGTTATGTTTAATGAAACCTGCATAAAAGAAGGATTAATGCCAAAATACAGTAATATATATATATCATCGCTCATTCAGTAAAATGAATTAGAGCACTCTGACTATTGGGCACGAATAATGATAATATATTCGCTAAAAAGTCTACCTTCTTCCACCGAATGCCCATAACCCAGAGGTAGAATCGCCGACTGACGCCAATTCGCTCGGGTTTCAATCCTGGATTAAAAAGCAATCGGAGTCTAACCGTACTGATGAGCTGTGATACAGCGAAACAGATCTGTCTGCGGATGACAATATATATATATATATATATATATATATATATATATATAATTTGTTTTTTAAATGTAATATAGTTTACATTGCTAAACTGGAATTTCTGTTTTCAGATTTACCTCGTCATCAGGTAAGCTTATCATGTTGTTATGAAAATTTAACATTGCCTGATGACGAAGTAAAATCTCGAAACATAGAAATTTCCGTGTCGCATTATCAGATAAATTAATTTTAAATAAAAATAGATTCCATTATAGTTATATTGTGCTCTACGATTATCTGGTATTGAGCACTTTTTTTAAAAAAAGAAAAGCCGGAGAACATGGAGATTCTAAAATTGTTGGTTCTATTCACCTGGATATATATATAGAGAGAGAGAGACAGAGATAGGGGGAAAGAGACAGATGTGTAGGAGAAATTAAGAGATCGTTAAAAGCTTGTTATATGGTGGCAACTTTGTGTATCATTTAGTGTTTGGGTATATGCCTTCATTTAATTTGTCGTGTCATAGATTGAGTTGGGTAGCATTGCAAAAGATATGGAATATATTTTTTTATAATCATATCGTCTCAAGCAGGGCATTTTAGTGCCACAGTTTTTCCAGGGGTTACATAGGAGGAAAGTTATAAGAAAGAGTGACAGGTTATAGGGGGTGTCAGGAAATGGGTAAGAGAAGGATGGAAATACTGATGAGTGTGGAGTAGACGGTGAAAGAAGCATGGGAGAGAGAGGATGCAGTTTAGTGAGATAGGACTTATGTATATATATATATATATATTATGGTAAAACAATTAAATATATATAAATTGAAATGAAGCTTAGTAGGAAAATGTTGTTTTCCTGTAGCTCAGGAATTTTACGCAAGCAGGAACTTTGATCATAAAGTGCTCAGTATTAAAATTCTTTGTAAAAGGAATTACTCTGGAGATGTTTCTCCTTTAAGTGAGCAATGATGTTTCATTCATGCTGTCTTCGAATTTTCGTGAAGACATTATTACGATATCATCACTTTTCATGACTAAACACCACTGCTTAGTTAAGTGAAAAACCTCTTTACTTTAATTATATATATGTGCGTGTCTGCGTGTGATGAAACTAATTACAGTTTGAAGCTTTTGCTTAAAAATCAAATTAATTTTTTGTTCATCATTTCTTTTCTAAGAATCTTATGAACTGTTTTAAATTAGACTTTAATGACATTTTTGCGATAAGTATTTGAAATTCTTAATAGATTTTCTTCATCTTGTGCTTAATTATCTTTGGTTTTTCCTTTCAAGATGTCGATATTTTTAGTGCGTTTTATAAAAGAAAATTGCCATATGGATGATTTTGGTCGATAACATGATTTATTAAAATGATAATTCTGAAGATTTTCTTATTTATTTCTTACGTGTTATTAAATGAACATTTTTTACGGGTTTTATTTTCTCATTTTAACGTTGCCTCGCTCTATGTTTCAATAGTTTTATAGTATCAACCTCTTTGATTTAAGTATACTTGCGATGGTTTACTCAATCTGTAGAGAGGCCGGGGTCATATTTAATCAATATAATGCCGTACGTAATTAATGTTTAGGCGATAATGTCTCGAAGAGACATGATTGACTGAGCAAAATATTTTCCTGCTGTAAGTTGCCATTACATTCTCCGGTAGACTGGTTGCCAACCAAGGATACACAACCCAATCTGTTCTGCTATTGAACCTATAGCTGGAGTGAGAAGAGACGGATTATATTATATTGTTATACTAATAAGTATTAGTTAGTGGAGGATTTAGTTTATTACTTCATAACGACAGAAAACCGATCTTCTATGCTTTACTTCTTTTTCTAATTATTATATTCAGTCAGTCAATTAAGTGCTACGTGATACACATTTGGAAGATCATGTCTAGAAAGAGACATGTCTAACTGGGCAGAGATAGCGTCGCAGTATGTTACTATTACTTTCTGCGGTAGACCGGTTGCCAACCAAGGGTACAAATTCCAATCTCTGATGTTATTTGATCCATAGTTAGAGGGAGAGAAATGGATTAATAACTTTCTCAAAAGTGTTGGGCGTAAGTGAATGCAAAGAATTCAACTTGAATTCGAACTTGGATCTCCAATTTTTGTTCCGAATCAATATTCGCTGCCCCACAACGCATATCCAATCATCTTATGGCTCCAGATTGTTAAAATGTTTAAGTTACAGTAAAAGCAAGCAATTATATTTCTACATTTAAATTTTTGTATTTTAATATTACTTATGTAGATTTATCATATTGAGGTAATCGAAAAGTAATTATGTTTTGCCAGAAAGAATATAAAAAGAAATGTAATTTTATTTTATTTAAATATAAATAATCAAAAGCAAAATAATCTTCATTTCTCGTGCCTCCAGTCCAACGAAATCTCATGATATATTCCAGGTTAAAAAAATTGATAAAAACTTTTAGAAATATATTGAAACCAATATTTCTGTTTCTCAAGGCTTACGGGCATATTGCGTGGAAACAGAAGTTACTGTCTGATCAAACATCGTTGATCCTGATCAGTGCTTAGATGGGTAACGGCTTCGAAATAACAAGCGATCTAAGCTTGGATGTGCAGTTGATGCAATAAATAATGACTCGAAATTTTAATCGAGGATACGAATTTTAATTCTACTTGTGTTTGTCGTAATTATTTTGTAAATACATGTAAATCATTATTGTTTCAAACATATATTCTTAAAATTTAAAACTATGTCCTGAATTTGATAATCTGTAGAAAACGAATCAATCACTTAATCAATCATTCAATCAACCAATCAATCGCTTAAATAGAAGAGATGATAGACAGATAGACGCAGTTTCTTACCATTAATCCTTCATTCTGTCCTGTTTGGCTAATACGTAATTCATATCGGTAGAATACGTAAAGACAATCAGAACATACTAATATTAGGGTGTTACAAAAATAATGACCGCTCGAAGTGTTGCATTTTGAAAAACAATTTTAGCATAATTTTCACGGTAAATGTTAAGTTTTGTTATACATAGCAAAAGAAAAAAATGCGACACAGAAATGCGAAGGCGAATTGGCATGGCGAACGAAGCATTCCAGAAGCTAAGTAAAGTATTAAGAAACAGGACAATTTCGCTAGAAACAAAGAAGAGAGACCTGGATTGCTATGTGATGTCAGTTCTTCAATATGGCAGTGAATGCTGGACAATATCATCGTAAATAAACGAAAATGTTGAAGCAACTGAAATGTGGTTCTACAGAAGGATGCTACGAATATCATGGTTCGAGCATGTGAGCAATGATGAGGTTTTGGAAATTATGGAAACGAAAAGGAAATTAATATGGAGCATCAGGAAGAGACAGCTGAAGTTCTTGGGACATGCAATGAGAAAAGAGTGCTCGGAGGGCCTGATACTTACAGACCAGATAGAGGAAAGAATAGACAAGGGAAAGCAGCGGATAACATATTTGAATGATGGAACGAGGTTTGCATGGTGTAATAGAAGGCGTGTTAAGAGCCACCAGGGACAAAGAGACATAGAAATCCATGATCGCCTATGTCCTGAAAGAACAGGGCACATAGAATAAGAATAATAATTAATGTGTGCCCTTTAAAAGATTTTAGCATATTTTCAGACAGAAATAATCTTGAATTATATAAACCCTTAAGTATAACATGACAAGTCATGATCTTCGTTTACATTTCTTGCATGAGATCAAACTTGGGTAAAGCCAATTAAAAGCACGCGGAGATGGGTCCATAAACGAAGGGCAGTACGAGAGTGTTTCCTGAAATCCTGCACTGTTGATGAGAGCCTCGAAGATGAAGAAGGTAGTCAACGGTCATGCAGTGTTGACAATGAATCCCTGCAAGCAACTATTGAGAAAAACCCATCTCAAAGTGTCAAAGAAATATCTTCTACGCTTGGTGTCAGCACTGCAACTGTTTTACGTTATTTGCGGAGTATTGGCAAGATGAAAAAGCTTGAGAAAAGGATTCCTCATGATCTCTATAAAAATCAAATAATCCGACGTTTTAAAATGTGCTTAATGCTCGTGATGCGTAACCCCAATGATCCTTTTTTTGACCGAATAGCCACCTGTGATGAAAAGTGGATCCTTTACTATAACCGTAAACGATCAGGTCAGTTTGTTCGTGATAAATTCCCGAATATTTTCCAAAGCTAAAAGTTCATCCACAAGAATTATGATGACTGTATTAGTCTGCAATTAGTGGTATCCACTACAGCTTTCTGAAAGCCAGTCAGAGCATTTACTATAATCCACTTGCTGAAAAGCATGCTTACCTGAAAAAAGTTGAGACCTGCATTACTGAATCGATGAGCTCCAATTCTGTTCCACGATGATGTGTGGCTACATATTGCAAGAATGATGCTACAGAAATTCACAGACTAGGGATATGAGAGTTATCCTCTATATTCTCCTGAACTTTCATCTACTGGTTATAATTTTTTAAGCACTTAAGCTCATTTTTAAATGCTAAAACTTTTAGGTTTAAGTCAGAGGTGGAATCAGTTTTCAAAGATGTCCTTGCATCACAGACAATAATCTTTTATCAACGAGGAATAATAATCTCGTAGGCCAGAGCGTACAACGGCAGAAACCTCGTACAAACGGCAACAAATATCAGAACAATAATCCGAATAATGTAAATACTTTAAATATTATCTCATCTCATATATATAGACAAATATTTTTTTAAATGTTCGGTTATAATGAGAAGGTTGATTTAGTCAGATTTTGATGAGAATTTAAGAAATGTTTTTCTTTATTTTAGAAAACTGAAGATGTCTTCTAGTTTTGTATTAAAATATTTATTGCTAGTAATATTTTTCGTTTAAAAGTATTTTGGTAATATTGTTTTCTTTCAGAAATGTGTTATGGTAATAATTTTTATTCCTTCAAAATGTATATATTTCTATAAATTATTAGGCTACTCCAGTGTTTTAAAAGAATGATGTATTTCATACTATTTTTAGTATTTATTGCCAAGTGGATAATTCTAAATGAAAATAGAATGGTTCTTTTGTTATTATTACTTTGCAAAATTTTACAAGGCAAATAGCAACAATTTACCCATCGCACACTGTAGATTGAAACTATGTATTTCATACTATTTTTAGTATTTATTGCCAAGTGGATAATTCTAAATGAAAATAGAATGGTTCTTTTGTTAATACTGCACAATAACATGTGCGTCAAATAAATTTATAAATATTTAATAATCCATGTTTAATAGTTCATGTTTGCTTCCTGCCTTGTAAAATTTGCAAAGTACTAATAACAAATGAACCATTCTATTTTCATTTGGCAATAAATACTAAAAATAATATGAAATACATAATTTCTTTTAAAAATCTGTGACGGCCTAATAATCATGGCTAGTAGTGTAGGTTATTTTGCTCAAACAATCGTTACGAATAGTTCTGCCTGTCCAACTGTTTTTAATAACCATTTCACCCCAAGCAGAGCAGAAATACTACTGCTGCGCAAGGAGTTACATTGAGAGAATAAAAAAAGGTACAGACGATACCAAAAGAAATGATAAGAGCTGAATGGGAATCAAGTCGATAAAGGATGTCAATAACGTTGCATTAAACCATTTGGAGATTTTACCTCACAAGAAATTAAGCAAATGAACATGAGTTCCACAAACGGGAAATGCAAGAAAATAAATATTTTAGAGTAGAAGAAGGGGTTATTTTTAACTATTTCGAACGTAAAAGTGTAAGATCTTGACGTCAATCTAGTACAGGCAATTAAGCTCCATACGTGATACACGCTTTGGGCGATCATGTCTCTTTCGAGACATGACTGAGTGGGCAGAAGATTATCCTGTAGTAGGTTGCCATTGCTTTCTGCGGTAGTCTAGTTGCCGACGAAGGCTATAGAACCCAATCAGTCCTGTTATTTGACTCATAGCTAGAGGGGAAAGAGATGTATTATATTCTTAAGTAGTAATTAGTAGGGGATCAGTTTATTACTTCATAACAATAGAAAACTAAACCCCGAACTTTATGCGCAGTAGAAGCCTTTATCATGTTTTCTACTATTATATTCAGTCAGTTAAGTGCCATACGTGATACGCGCTTTAGGCGATCATGTCTCGAAAGATACATGATTGACTGCGCAGAAGATTATCTCGCAGTAGGTTGCCATTGCTTTCTTCGATAGACTGGTTGCCTCCCAAGACTATAGAACCCAATCTATCCTATTGTTTAACCCCTACCTGAAAGGAAGAGACGGATTAATACCTTTCCCAAGGCGATTTGTGCGTAAGTGAATGCAAAGAATTGAACTGGAATTCGATCTCAGCAGTCGAGGTACCAGGGGAAAATGCTCATTGGAGCGCTTTCCATAAAAATACTTGTAGAAAAGAGAGAGGGAAGCTGCATTACGTCGGTGGAGGCGTGCTGCTAATCCCGGATCGATTTTATTGTAGATCCTCCTTTGAATTTTGTCAAGAACCTCAAGATGAAAAGCAAGAGCATTCGGTTGGTTATGGCAACAGTATTCAATGCAGAGACATAGTAGATATATAGACGTGCAAAATAAATTCCCATGAGAATAAATATTGTAATAAAGTGTATTGTAGTTTAATGATATTTCACGCATTGCTTCGTTATGAAGCAACGAAGAAGTTTCTATAACAGTTCTTACATACAACGATCCCAAATGTCACAATTATTAAAGCAGTAAATTTGATATCTCTTTACACATGGTCTTTTTCTAACACTTGACTCGACAAATTCAATATTTTTGACTATAACACCTCATATTCAGTAGCGATTATCTTTAAGCAACTCCTAAGTAGTTTTAGATTTTCAAAACGGAATAAAAATGAATCCCTTAAATTATGACCGACAGTGTACAACGGGTTCTACCTATACGCTTTTCAAACGGCCATTTAAATGAAGGAAACATTTGGTCCACTGATTAGATATTCACGTTGAAAGTTGGAAATTGTCACTTCGTGACATCATGGGATAAGTAGTTCCTATTGCTCAGTGAAGGTCAACTGATAAAGGAGGTTCATAAAAACAGGTGCAATATTGAATTCAAATGCATCGCCCTGGGTGCCTTCTCACATTTAACATGAAAAGGTGAAAAGAAGAATCAAGTACACAGGCACTTACAAGGCTTCTCTGTTTTCTGTGATCTCAGGAAATGAGAGATAATTCAAAATGGCGAAGAATAAATATTTGCTATCCATTAATATGCAGGGGCGACAATTTCATAAGTTTTACACGATTACTAAAAGCATAAAATATCTTGCCTCGGATCCTCTGATTTTATAATAATAATAAAAAAATAACAATAATAATAATTTTTTTGACAATTATTTTTGTTACAAGGACTAGTGATGGTAGCAACAATTTTTTCTTTTAACAAAATACTCTCTAAGTGTAGTGATGTTTTTTTTCCGTTGAGCGGATGTTACGCCCAAGTTAGTTTTTAAACCAGCGTCTTTCTCTTTGAATTTCTTTTTCTATATGAAATTCTGTTTTACTATTTTGACATAAACATGAATTTTTCTTCATATTTTATTTAATTTATCTGTTTTTCTTTCCATGATCCTAATAAACAGAATCGTCAGTTTTCTTATTATTCATATTTCCCTTAGTTGTCGATATTTCGAAATAATTTTTTAAACTATTATAATTTTCTTAAAAACAAAAAAAACAAAAAACAAAAACAACAAGTAACAAAAACGATGAAAAACAGTTTGATTATAATTTCTACGATATTCTTTTTTTTTTAGAAAGTGTACGTATTTATTTAGGATGTGTGTTGTGGTGCATTGGATATCAGCTCGGAACAAGAAATTGGGGGGCCTCGGCCGAATTCATTGCATTCACTTATGCGCAAATACCCTTGGGAAAGGTATTAATCCGTCTCTACCTTCCAGTTATGGGTTAAATAACAGGTCAGATTGGGTTCTATAGCCTTGGTCGGCAACCAGCCTACCGCAGAAAGCAATAGCAACCTAGTGCGGGATAATCTTCAGCCCAATCAGTCATGTCTCTTTCGAGACATGATCGCCCAAGCGTGTATCACGTATGGCACTTAACTGACTGACTGACGTATTTATTTATTCATTTTATTTACTTATTTAATTTATTTTATTTTGATAACCCTTTTTTCGACGACTTTAATGAAAAAAAAAATGAATATACAGTAAACGAACAAATTATTATTTTTATTTTAAATCTCACCGCACTAATAAACTTAAACATATGTCAACTTTTTCTTTTCTATTAATTTTTTTTCTTCTTAACAATCATTTTTGTTACAAGGACTAATGATAGTAGCAACAATTTTTTTAAACAAAATGCGTCGTGGTGCAGTGGATATCGGCTCGGAACGAGAAATCGGGAAGCCGAGTTCGAATTCACTTACGCGCAAATACCCTTGGGAAAGGTATTAATCCGGTTCTTTTCTTCTCTTCTCTTCCCTCCAGTTATGGGTTAAATAATAGGAAAGATTGGGTTCTGTAGCCTTGGTCGGCAACCAGTCTACCGCAGAAAGCAATGGCAACCTGCTGCGTGATAATCTTCTGCCCAGTCAGTCATGTCTCTTTCGAGACATGATCGCCCAAGCGTGTATCACGTATGGCACTTAACTGACTGACTCTAGTGTAGTGCTGTCTTGTTTCGTTGAGCGGTTGCTACACCCAATTTTTTTTCTTAAACCAACGTCTTTCTCTTTATATTCTAATCGGGTCTCTGTCAGGTGTCGCTTGGCAACCTATTTAGGAGAAAGAAAACTTCAAACAACAACCCGAAACTCAAGGTGTTAATCGTGCCGAGGAGGGAATGGCTACTGCGTTATGAGGTCAAGAACGATGCCTTCCAGGCGTCGGGACCCTTTTTGTAAAAGACCGTTACCCAACGTGCCGGGCAACTTTGGGTGGACTTTTGGACCCGTGCGTCACTCGTGGGAAAATATGAGAATTACAAATAGAAATAAATAAGTCTAGTATGGCTCTTCCAGTGGATGAACAGGGAGCCCATCCTTCAGGAAGGAATCTACCTGAGGTCAAAAAATCTGCCATAGGAACAAACTCCTACACGAAGAATGAATCTTCAGGCTTCCCACAACCAGGATAATTCTAATGATGGCCGTTAAATTCTCCAGCTAGATCAATAACCGTATATTTAAAGAAAGAAAAAATAAAATGGTGTCGTGAGGAGTACAAAGTCTTTATGACTGCATTTCATGAAGCGTTACTCAAACCACAAAAAAACATCACTCACCAAACATATGACATTTGGCGAGAAAAGGTTGGACAAACAAATAGAAAATACATTGACGAAAATAAATTAACCAATGTACGATGATACATCATGCGAAATAACCGATTGCCAGAGGCTGAAATTAATGTGATAAAAAGAATTGAAACCAGAATAGACGAATCAACAAAATATGAAAAGGAACCGGAATCAGAAATAAAAAGTTGTAACATCAAACAAGCCACAGGTTATAATGTAGAAACCGTGATACACACAAATCACTGTGAAGATAACGCTGTAAGTTTAGAAGTGCTGGAAAGGTGTGATGTGGGTCAGTTACAAGACGACAATAAAACGAGTTCAAAACACATTGAACAGAATTATTTTACGGAAAACAAGAACAGTATACAAGAAGCCAAGGAAGAAATCAAGAACCATATAAGTCAAATACAATAAGTCAAGAACCATATAAGTCAAATTGCAATGGAGGAACGAGAAAAGCTCACAAGATTACAAACAACAAAGCATAGCCTCGAAACTATTAAGCTCTACAATGCAGCACTCAGATTAATTTTAGATGAAGAAGACACTGATATAAATCTCAATGAAGCAATATATGCATCAGCAATAGCAACAAAAAAGATTGAACATCAAATTAAAAACAAGGCTGTCTTTCAGACATGAAGATCCATTTTGAAAAAATAAATAGAAAAAGAAATCGATCAACTAAGAAGTGAACTATCAGTACTTGATGAACTGACAAGAGGAATAAATGTAAGAACTAGAAAAGGCAGAAGAGTCGAAAGAAAATACATTAGAAATGAAAATGAAGTGCAATCAACTAAGGAACAATAAAGCAAACAATAAAACTGAAGGCTCAAAGAATAAGACGCTATGAGAAAAGATCAAGATTCTACAGACAAAACAAGAGTTTTTAAACCGATGCAAAGAAATTTTACAGGGAAATAGGTAAAAAAAAAGAATTGCAGTAACAGTCACCCCGAAATGAACGAAGTTATACAGTTCTGGAAAAGAATATGGACTTGCCCTAAAGAACATAATAAAGAAGTAGATTGGATTGCGCAAGAGATAGAACGAATGAAAATAAACCAGAACTGACATGGGCTGGAATCACAGAAGAGGATGTTAAATGTGCACTGGAAAAAGCACACAACTGGGAATTTCCAGGAATAGATAAATGTCCTAAACTTTGGCTATACTATTTAAATACATCACAGAAAAACTAGCCAAAGAACTTCAAGAAATGGTTAACGATCCCACTAAAATTCCTGCATGGATGACCAAAGGAATTACATTTCTTCTACCCAAGAATAGTGACATAAACAACCTGAAAAACTACAGACCAATTACTTGCCTTTCGACAACATACAAAATATTAACATCTATTTTAACAAAACAGACATATTTCTTCTATCGCTTGAACAAAAAGGGTGCAAACGTGGCTCTTACGGATGTAAAAACCAATTACTTATTAACAGAATGAACATGGAAAACTGCACAATGCAAAGAAAAATCCTAGTACTACATGGATAGATTATTGTAAGGCATTCGATAGTGTACCACATTCCTGGATCTTAAAGACTTTAAATATATACAAGATATCACCCGTCATCATCAATTTCATCAAACAATGCATGTCGATATAGAGAACAACCCTTTACCTCAATCATATAAATAGAACCTATAAGTCTGGTGAAATAAACATCAAAAGAGGTATATTTCAAGGTGACTGTTTGTCTCCCTTACCATTCTGCATATCATTAATAGCACTAACCAGTCAACTTAACAAGACATAATGTGTTTATAAATTAGTCCAAAAGAAAATAAGTCATCTATTTTACAATGAATGACTCAAAGTTGTATGCTAGGAATTATAATGAGCTGGAAGATTTTCTGCAAAATGTAAAATGCTTCAGCGAAGATATTGGAATGAAATTCAATTTGAATAAATGTGCCAAAGTCACAGTTTTACATGGATCGCTACAACAAACATCCTCAATTAGCTTAGATCCTGCTGTAACAATAAAAGTTTTAGAGCCAGAAGAAGCTTATAAATACCTAGGTGTAAATGAGAGTGAAAAAAAATTCACCATAAAAATGGAAGAAATAGTTCGTAAAGAGCACTATAGAAGGCTACGACTGCTATTAAAAACTGAAATGAATTCTTAGAACAGAATTATGGCCATCCCAGTTGTCCAATATAGCTTCAACATCTTAAACTGGAATCTAAACGACATAAGGCAAATGGATTCCAAAACAAGAATGCTTCTTTCTAAGCATAAAATGCATCATCCAAAGGCTGGTTTTGACCGTCTATACATACCCCGTAAAGAAGGTGGAAGAGGTCTTATTCAGCTAGAATTGTCTCAGCCAATCGCTCACAGTACTTTTGACTTCATCATCACTTTTAAACTTCGTGCCTCTCGTGCAGTTTTAAAGGGACCAAACAGGTGAAAGTCTGAAGGGGCAATGTCTTGGCTGTAACCGGAAGAGACACTGTTGGGACAACTCGACCCTCTTCTGTCTGTGCTCTGCATTAAGCATCTTTGGCACCCACCGGCAGATGACCTTCGAGTAGGTTAGGTAATCATAGGCAGTTTTGTGTGCTGTCCCAACAGATAGGCTTGAACAATGATAGTCATTGGAATATCATACACTGTCACCCATCTGTTAGACTAAATGAGATCATTGACTGATTCGCTCATCTCAAGAGATCTCATTTCTGTAGCCTCCCAGGCTTGTCTTCATTCTCGACACTGCTCCGTTTTTTTAAACAATTCAGCCCACTTGTAGAAAATTTTTTGCTGAAACATGTGGCAAATGCACTGTTGACATTCTCCTATGAATGTGAAATGGTTTGCACTTTTCAGCACCAGAAAACTAGATAACTGACATCTATTCAATCCTAGAGCATGTTTCTTGATGGCCCATCTTTGTTAATTTCCGAAAAAATATTTTTTAAATTTATATATAAGATTTCATCATATATATATATATATATATATATATATATATATATATATATATGTCCCATTCCGTCATGAATTAGAGCACTCTGGCTATTGGGCGTGTATAATGATAAAGTATACGCTAAAAAGTGTGCCTTCTTCTACCGAGCGCCCATAGCCCAGAGGTAGAATCGCCGACTGACGCCAATTCGGTCGGGTTTCAATACTGTGTTAAAAGCCATAGGAGTCTAACCAGATCTATCTGAGGATGACTATATATATATATATATATATATGTTTATACTTGATGAATTCTTATATATAATATATATATATATATGTATATATATATATTATTTTATATAATGAATTCTTATATATATATATATATATATATGTATATATATATGTATATGCAGAGATTTCTTCACAAACGCGTTCACACACCCACACACACACAAACAAACATATATACATATATATACAGACATACATAAATACTTATATATACTCATATAAATATATATATATATATATCGACACATATACATACATGGATACACATATACATACATATACACACTTAAACATATATATATATAAATATAGATACGCATATATATGTATATATAAACACATATACATCCGTACACACATATACATACATAGAAACATTTACATGCATACATATACATACACATATATCTCTCTATATATGCATACATGCACACATATGCTTGCATGCATACACACATATACATATATACACACATATATATACATACTTACATACTTTGACACATATACATACACATAGAAAAACACATATACATATATGCATCCAAACATATACATGCATATATACGTAGACACGCACGTGTATACGTATGTATGTGTGTATGTGTGTGTATACGTATGAAAACAAAGACAATGTCATTAATCCAATTGATAAAAGTAAAACTATTTCTTCTTCCCTAATACCATTCGCCTATGGCTTAGAGGGTAGCGCCTCTGACTGACATCAAATCGGTCAAGTTGTGATCCCGGCCAGAAGCAAGTGGATGTGTCTAGCTACACTGATGAGCTGTGATACAGCAAAACAGGCTTGTTATACATAAAAATAATTTTTTATAGAAAAAAAAAAATTTTAAAGAAAAAAATTAACTCGGCAAAACATTTTTGAATACAAATCGAGAAGACATTTTCAGTTTTCTAAAATAAAAAAGAATAAAAACAAAAAATAATAATCAAATCTGACTAAATCAACCTTCTCACTATAACCGAACATTTAAAAAATCCCTTAAACCCCACCCTTTTGGCATTAAATAACCCACAGAGGTATTGATATGCCGTTAAACAAAATTCAAACTCAAACTCTTTCCTAATAATCTTTAGGAGTTTATTTCTTATAGTGTTTCTGTTGCTTGTTTCTCTTCCTCGCGAAATATTTCTTCTGTCTTCTCTTTCATTTGCCATTCATCTTTATTTTGTCTTGTTGAAACTTACCATGTGATGAATTGAAATTTATTGTGCAAATATATTTTCTTTGCTAAGTAACCCATCGTAAATGCAATTCAACGGAATGAAAGAAGAATGCTGCTCAGGCAAAAGAAGAAATTTAAACCCATTAAACAAGAATCGACTTTCAAAAAGCAATTCTTTCTTCGACATTTGAATATCTTAAATTCAAGAAAATGTTATTAAATCTTCTGCTAATGTTGCTTTTCTTTAGATCTCTATGGCTTTCTTGGTTCATACATGCTAAGTGTATCTTATATTTTCTCTTTCTAGCTTATTAAAAAAACAAAAAAAACAAAAAACGTCAAAACATAAAAAATGTAAGTTAAGATAAAATTAACGAAATCTTTTTTAGGATGAAAACAGTCAATCAGTTAAGTGCCATACGTGATACACGCTTGGGCGATCATGTCTCGAAAGGGACATGACTAACTGGGCAGAAGACTATCCCGCAGTAGGTTGCCATTGCTTTCTGCGGTAGACTGGTTGCCGACCAAGGCTATAGAACCCAATCTGTCCTGCTATTTAACCCATAACTGGTAGGAATAGACGGATTAATCCCTTTTCCAAGGGTATTTGCGCATAAGTGAATGTAATGAATTCAGCTGGAATTCGAACTCCATAAAGTTATATTTCTCTAATAAAATTTTGTTTAAATGGATTATTATTAATATTTAACCCAAACAAATGCCGTAAATTTGCCGAAGTTCGATGAGTTTCCAGGAAGTGAGACACAATAAAAAGAATTTAGTTATTATGAGTTGTCAGTTAGGTGCCATACGTGATACACACTGGGGCGATCATGTCTAGAAAGAGACATAACTAACTGGGCTGAAGATTATCCTGGAATAGGTTGCCATTGTTTTCTGCGGTAGACAGGTTGCCAACTAAGGCAATACGACCCAATCTCATCCTGCTATTTAACCTATAGCTGAAGGCAGAATAGATGGTTTAGCACCTTCCTCAAGGGTCTTTGCGCGTATTTGAATTAAACTGAGTAGCTTGGAAGAAATAGAATCGTTCTACTTCATATTGGACAATGGCAAGTCTCAGTGCAAAAACCTAGAAATTAGAATCATAATGGGTGACTTGAATGTCAATGTAGGTACCGAGAGGGAAGGGAAGACGACCAGCAACTTTGGATCAGGAATCCTCAACAAAGTTACAGAAAAATTGGTTCAATGGTGCAGAACAGATGGTCAGGTAATAACTACCACCTGGTTTGAAGAGCAGTCACGACGTCTATGAACATGGCGAAACTCAGGAGGCGACTCGAAAAACCAAATAGACTACATAACCGTAAACAGAAGATTCGGAAATGCGGTGGTTATTGAAGCGACCACTTCCCAGTCGTCTGCAAACTAAGGGTGAAACTCCGGAGAATAAAGAAACCTAGTGCAGCACCAAGACCTCAACCTGCAGACAGAATACACTAACAGCGTGAGAAACAAATACGAGGAACAAATTGGAAAAGAGAAACACGAAATGGAACTCACTAAAGGAAGCACTATTGACCTCATTGACCTCCCCACCCACCCAAATAAAAAATCAAACGCAGAAGAAAAACTAGTTAATTACTGAAAAAATTGTAGACATGATGACAGAAAATGATGCCAAGATATGGAATGGAATACAGACAACTACACAAAGAAAGAAGAAGCAAATGCAGACAGGATAAAGAGGAATGGCTTAACAACAAATGTGCAAAAGTAGAAAGATTGCGCAGGACTAATAAAGCAGTCATGCATTAAAGAAATATGACGGGAGGAATATTTAAATTACCTTTCCCCAACAAGGGAGAGCAACCGATGAAAGATCATATGAAAGATGAAAGGGAAAGTCGCAATGGCCAAACTGAATAGAAACAAAGCAGTTGGACAAGACGGCATTCCAATAGAGCTGCTGATAGCCAGGGAACAATTTGGTGTTGAGAAAATTAAAGAGATAATAAACGAATGTCGCTTTTCATAGCACTGCCTAAGAAGCCATGGAGTGCGAACTCCAGGGAACAATCAGTTTAATGACCCACATTACAAAACGGATTGTCTGCATCCTGATGAATAGAGCGAGAAGCAGAATCAGGCAAAAGATAGGACAGGAACAGTGCAGATTTGTGAAAGACACTGGAACAAGGAATGACATATTTATGATTAGGATGCTCTCCCAAAGGGCAATACAAATGAAGAAGGACGCGTACCTATGTTTTATCCATTATGCGAAGGTAATCAACAAAATACGCCACAAAGAATTGATGGAGATGCTCAGCAACCTTGACATATTTGGGAAAGACATGAGAGTAATCAAGAATCTCTACTGGCAGCAAACCACCTGCGTACGAACAGATAACAAATTCAGCAGATATACAAAGAAAGAAAGGGGCATAAGACAAGGGTGAGTCTTTTCACCGGATCTAGTCAACTTGCACAGCGAGACTTTTCTGAGGACCCTAGATGTTATGCCAGTATTTTCATCGGAGGCCACAGTTGAACAACTTAAGGTACGCAGATGATAGAATGCTGATAGCAGACACGGAAAGAAAACATTCAAGAAGCTGAGTAGGGTATTAAGAGACAGAAAAATCTCTCTAGAAACAAAGAAGAGAGTATTGGATTGCTATGCGATGTCAGATCTTCATTATGGCTGTGAATGCTGGACAATCTCATCAAAGATGAAGGAAAGACTTGAAGCAACTGTAGTTCGACAGAAGGATGCAGCGAATATCATGAACCGAGCATGTGAGCAATTATGAGCTTTTGGAAATGATGGAAACGAAAAAGAAATTAATACTGAGCATTAGGGAGAGACAGCTAAAGTTCCTGGGACATGCAATGAGAAAGGTGGGCTTGGAGAACCTGATAATAACAGGCCAGATAGAGGGAAAGCAGGGGATAACATATTTGAAGTGCCTGAGCAGGTGTATGACAGAATGGGGTTTGCATAGTGTAACTGGAGAAAGCGTGCTAAGAGCCACCAGGAATAGAGAGACGTGGAAAGCCATGAACGCTTACGCCCTGAAAAGATATGGCACCTAGAAGAAGAAGAAGCTAAAAAGAAAAAAATATTAGCGACAGAAGTTAAAATGTAAGAATAAGGGGAGGGGAAAAATATTCCCTGCTAGGATAATTTTTCTCACTCCCCTATTAGCTCTAATCATTTTTCTATTACCGACGATTTTTGTTCTGAAGAAGGGTCGGTCGAGAGGCGCCTAGCAAATTTTAAACGTTGTGATACTTCTGAATCCCGTTTTATGAGTAAAATATGATCTTACTTGTTTATGACAAGTATGATCTTAATATATATATATATATATATATATATATATATATATATATATATATATTAACTCATTGCCCGAAGCACCTATTGAAAATTTGATGTGCAATGCAACCGTCAGGCATATACAGTGGTTCGTTTGTCATAACACTTATATATTTAATGGCCATAGGGAAAAAACATACATTATAATTTAATAATAATGCCGATATTAACCCCGAAGTAACAACCGCTACACTTTAAGCAAATAAGGAATATTTCTCGTAGAAAAAAGGGAAAAATATCAATGAAAGGAAAGAAAAAGACAAACAATATTCCCACCAATTTTATATGAAATATTCTATTTCTTCTCAGCTGCCATTATATAAAGCAGAGGTTTGATATAATACACACACACACACACACACACACACACACACACATATATATATATATATATATATATATATATAAACTAGAATTGTGTTATTTCTTCAACTTTCAAATTTATATTATATATCGCCTGAAGATGCCAAAAGTTGAAATTTCGGTCGCGGAAATGACTCACTTCCGAATAGAAAATATACAAATATTCTAAAATATGAATATATTTAGCACTTTTTAATACAACTGAGTACTGCTTTAATTTAATTATTAACTAAAAAAAAAATTATATATATATATATATATATAAATATATATATATATAAGTGAAATTATTATTTTAACATTATTTTTGATCGATGCTAGTATTTCAGTAGTTTTTCTGTTTTTAATTAAACATTATTATATATTTATTTTTACCGGCCTGATTATTTACGATAAATTTTTATTACGAAAATGTGTCATTTGGCAGGATTCGAACCTGCAAACCCTAGGTGAAGCCACCGTGTGATCTGGGACGTCAATATAATTTATTAATTAAAAACAGAATATCTACTTAAGTACGAGTATCGATCAAAAATAATGTTCGAACAAATCATTTCAAATTGTCGGTTGTTTAGAGCCAGTTTCGTTAACCTTCGTTAATTTCCGTAGCATGTTAACATTTCAAAGCAGAAATAGTTATTACAATGAATTCGAAAATTGTGTTATAGGCTTAATTTGACCGCGTTTTGTATGTTCGTCATTCGTGGTCGAGAGGTCTAACATGGTGGCTTCCTCCATGTAGATAGGAGTCGTATGTTCAAATCCTGCCAAATAACACACCTTTTCGTAATAAAAATTCATCTTAAATAATCAGGCCGGTAGAAAAAAATATATAATACTGTTTACTTAAAATCAGAATATCTAATTAAATACAATTATAGATAAAAAAAAGGTAATGTTCAATGAAATCATTACAAATTGTCGTTTTTTTATGACCAAGTTTTGTTAATTTCCCATATATATATTTATATATATATATATATATATATATATATATATATATATATATCGTCGTCCCCCGTGGGGATCTTCATATCGAAATGGCCATTCAACATCTTTGAATTAATCCTTTTTTAATATATATATATATATATATATATATATATATATATATATATATATATATATAGGAAAAAGTGTCTTTAATCTAATATGTTTCACTTTAACAAGCTCTTTCAAGATTTATTAAAGATGAATTCTTCTTTAATGAATGTCTGTAGAAACTTGTTAAAGTGAAATATTTCAGATGGAAGACACATTTTCCTAGATTTCTTTACTTATTCTATTCGTATATATATATATATATGTATATATTGTTAAATATAAGATACAATGAATGTCTATTATGTTTAATCATGAGCCGTTCCAAACGTCGTATTTTGGTTTTAATTTCTGTTGAAAATAAAGACAAAAATTCTCCAACATTTGGCTAATTTTTTATTAATTTGGTTCTAAGCTTTGGCTCTCATGAGCCATCTTCAGAGAGGTTATTAAGACGGTAATACAATAACATCCACCATCACCGACGATTTTATTTTGTGTTGACATAAAACTCCGCTAGGCGTTTGTTATTTTTGGTAATTATTGCCGTTGTCTAGCGGAGTTTTATGTCAACAAAAATGAAATCGTCGTTGATGGTGGATGTTATTGTATTACCGTCTTAATAACCTCTCTGAAGACGGTTCATGTAAAGAGAAAACTTAGAACCAAATTAATAAAAAATAAATAAAAATTATCCAAATGTTGGAGAATTTTTGTCTTTATTTTCACCTGAAATTAAAGCCAAAATACGACATTTAGAACGGCTCATGATTAAACATAATAGACATTCATTGTCTCTTATATTTAACCGTATATGTTTAGAAAATTATCTGCTACCTCGATACACTATATATATATATATATATATATATATATATATAGTAGTTATAGTTGAAACTAATGGAATGACACTTCACATATCAGTGCATTTAATATTTAACACTGCTTTAGTATTTAACACTGCTCGATACGTAGAAGAACAAAATCTGTAATAATATTCTTATTAGATTTTATAATAAAAACATTTCTTTCGTTACACAAAAGCTGTCGTTTGTCAGTACTATCTTCAGCACCTTGTCAGACAAATATGACTTACAAAAGTTAGAAAGGGATATATATATATATATATAGATTTTAACCTATTCTTACTTACTCTAGAAGGCTTGGCTATATATGCCAATGGAAATTTAACTGCAGATTATAACAAATAATACAAAAAAAAATATCTCTGATAAGAGTTGAAAACATACGTATCAGCAACGAACTTTTTTTAAAATCAAGGTCAGTCAGTCAGTTAAGAGCCATACGTGAAACACGCTTTGAGTTGTCATGTCTCAAAAGAGACATGAATGACTGGGCAGAAAATTATCCAACATTTAGTTGCCATTGCTTTCTGCGGTAGACTGGTTGCTAGCAAGGCTATAGAACACAATCTGTCCTATTATTTAACCTATAACTGTAGGGAAGAAACGAATTAATACCTTTCCCAAGGGTATTTGTGCGTAAGTGAATGTCAGGAATGCAACGTGCTGCAAATGTTAAAAATAAATATCGCTTTTCTTCTTATTTATACTTGCGATCATATCCTGATGAAACACTGGTTTACCTACTGTCACACAAGTTAAGCAACGTCGAACCTAGTCAGTATTGATACGTTGGTTTTAAGCTTTCGTCTCACATGAGCCATCTTCAGATTTGTTTCAGAGGCGTTAACATATAATCATCCACCATCAAAACATTGATATGCGACGATAACAGTTACTAATCCGGTTCTATGACGTCACACCACGTAAGAGACCGAAATATTAACACCAAAAGAATATATCTAAATGCAATGTAATGTTTTGTGACTAGACTGAAATGTGAATTTATTGAGTGTGGGTTGCTTTAATTTTAAGATATATGGCCTAAAAGATCTGTCTAATAATACATGTATGGCTTTGTTTTCCTAAGAAATGTTGTTTAATTGAACTATGATAAAAAATGTGACAGGTAAATCTACGGGAGAGCTTTTAGTCGATAACACAATAATACTCACGCATGCACACAGTAAAAATAACCTTTAGATATTAGAGGTAACCTACATTAAATCAAAGCAACCCACACTCAAAGACATCACATTTCAATCTAGTCAAAGCACATTATATTGCATTTAAACAGATGGTTCTGTTTTTAATATTTCAGATTCTCAAGTGGTGTGACGTCATAGAACCGCATTACTACTTTATGACCTGCGACTTTTGTTCGGTGATTGTTATCGTTGCGTAACAATTTTTTATGTCAACACAAAATATATCATGTTTGTTGGTGGATGTCCCTATGGTAACGTATCTGAAACCATTTTGAAGATGTCTCATGTGAACCGAAAGCTTATAACCAGCGTTATAAAAGTATACAATTGTTTGGCAATGTTTGTCTTTATTTCCACCAAAAATTAAAGCCAAAATACGGCATTTTGAACGGCTCATGATTAAGCATAATAGACATTCATTGTCTGTTATATTTAACAATATGTGTGTATGTGTTTGTGTACGTGTATGTGTGTATATGTGTGTGTGTATTTATATGTGTGTGTATACTTGTAGTAATGGATTCTTTTGAAATCTACCCTTAAAGTTAATATTTTTATTTTATTTTAAATCTAATATTTAAGATTTATATTTAATTTAAATTTGTATGTCAAAATTTTTTTATAAAATTTTTCCCAGTCATTATTCTTAAACTAAAATCGCTTTGGTAATATTTTAAAATGCTTTTTCAATGTTTTTTTTCAAAACTGATGATAGCGTTTCCTTTGTTTCTATGGGAAATGTTTTTTCATTTTTTCTTTTCTTAGCTTACTTCCCTATCAACCTTCCCCCTTTTTCCGTTTCCTTTACCTTTTTCCTTTCCTTTCCTTTTTCTTCTTTACTTTTGCCTTTCGTTCCCCCTACCATTTGTATTCCCCCAGACATGGCTAAATTTCAACTTTTAAACTCTCAACTCAGATAAGGAAGTGGGGTGTCTTCTTGACATAGGTATCTGTCTGCTTCCCTGTTTACTTCTTTAAATTCAAAAATTATTAATCCCACCCGCTTTTACTTTCCTGTGAATGGACAGTATAAAATATTTTGTCATTTAAATTTGTTTAAATAAATATTTCGTTGCTGAAGACGCGAGGATGTCCTCATAGAAATGGCTATTTAACGAATTTAAACATCGAAATTTTGTTTTATCTCATATATATATATATATATATATATATATATATATATATATATATATATATATATATATATATATGTCTGTATCCAGAGCTCTCTGGAGAAGAAGATTTTAAAAACAGTTTCCACTTCGGCTATAATGCGTGAATCTTCAGAAATGAATTGAGTTCTCTCGGTGACTGGTGTCTGTATACACTGCTTACATACAAGACGTTAAAATTTCCCTTCTCTGACCCCCATGCGCCGATGGCTTAGGGAGTAGAGACTCCGACTGACACCAAATCGGTCGCGTTTCGATCCCGGCCAGAAGGAAGTGGATATGTCTAGCCACACTGATGAGCTGTGATACAGCGAAACGGGCTTGTATGTGGATGACTAATATATATATATATATATATATATATATATATATATATATATATATTTCATGTATATGTATTTCAAACCGATAATATCGATAGATAGTATTGAATGGGCGTGCTTCCAGATACGATCATACCAACGCAGGATACCTCAAGACTCTATTATAGGTGCTTTTTCTGATCTTCGTCAATGATCTCCCTGATTTAATCAGATTCCAAATAATCATTTCCTTCAACGATAGCACCATTTACTCGTGGCTTGATAAGAAATATGACGAGGATGACAAATTACACCTTCCTGCTGCTCTCGAAAAGAGTTGCAATATGTCGGGGACTGGGGTAAGTCATGGCTCGTAAATTTTAATGCTTCCAAAACAAAGCTGCTATCCCTTAATCACCATATACAATCGCTGTTACCCTCGACTCCATCAGCTCAAATCACGCTAGTTTCTCCGAATGCAAAACACTGCGCCTCCTAGGCCTAAATCTATCAGTCGACCTCAAGTGGAATGGTTATATTGAATCCATAGCTAAATCTGCTGCTCGCCCGGGCATTGAATACTGTTGTCACATCTGCTCGGGTGCCCTTGCAACTCATCTGAGGCTTCTTGACAAAATCAAACGAAGAATCTGTAAAGTAATATGTAGCTCAAATCCAGTTTTATTCTCACTGACGTAATGTTGGTTCCCTCCGTCTCTTTTGTAAATATTTTCACGGTTTAACTCTCTGGTGCCAATCCTGTAATAATTTAGTTCAGCTGCTCGACTAGCGGTTATGTTCTACCATTTTACAATGAAACCAATGTAATCGCAACCTCTAATCTACCAGCTTCTTTTCCAGCACTTCCCGCCGGTGGAATACCTTCCTTATACTTGCTTTCCTGACTGCTACTATCTCCAAGAATTTAAATGCAAAGTCAGTCGCCATTTCTTTTCTCTTTGACTCACATCCTTTTCTTGATAATCCTTGTATCATGTTTTTCTCCCTTTTCACCCTACTTTCGAACAGCTCTCTTCACATTAGTGTTCTCATCTTTCTCTTATTCATTCTCTGATAGCCCCCCCCGTAACTTGTTCGTCTTTCTCATCACTCAACTCTTATGTAACCCCCTGTGCACCAGTGGTAGTTCTGTTTTCCTCGGAGTGAAATGATAAAAAATATAGATTACATAGATAAGATTAGATAGATAAGATTACATAAGATAAGATAAGATAAAATATATAGATAAATAATGAACAGAAAGAGATAGATAGATAGATAGATAGATAGATAGATAGATAATGAACAGAAGGAGATAGATAGATAGATAGATAGATAGATAGATAGATAATGAACAGAAAGAGATAGATAGATAGATAGATAATGAACAGAAAGAGATAGATAGATAGATAGATAGATAGATAGATAGATAGATAGATAGATAGATATGACATGAAATAGATAGATAGATAGATAGATAGATAGATAGATAGATAGATAGATAGATAGATAGATTTTCATGATATCTTTGGCAGTAGAAGGGGTTTAATTTTTCTATCTTCAAATCTAGCTCTTTATAAAAATTCTTTATGAAAAATTTTCGGATAATACAATTAAAAATATTGGTTTTAAATTTAATGTCATGAGATTAAATCAGGAACTAATGGTTGGGGTGTCTGTTGCTAATTTGTTATCTTTGGCACAATCAAAACTATTTATTTCTGTGAAAAATAATAATAACAAAATAATATATTGCATAATTAAACATTTGAACATGCACTTAAGAACATTCTTACTGCAGCATGTTTATGTATTTTAAAAGATAAATATATAGCAAAAATACGTGCAGTAGAAAACAATGATAGAATTTCGTGAATCTCTTGCTTCCAATACAATTGTTCTCTACGACACGTTCAAAATTTAGATTTTGATACTCCGTGAGTGAAATAATACTTTTTTGTCACTCTTATCGTTGTAAAGAAGGATATAATTATCGCCATCTCAAATTCATGCTGTGCCTTTTCAGGTCGATGTCTTATCAGTGCTTTTGAGAAATCATCGAAAAGCTAGTCAATTACATGGAACCATCATGAAATGTGTTCAGGTTATAAACTAAAAAAATATATGCCCCTATTATAAACTTGACTAACACTATGTGCGTGTGGTGTTCATACGAATCTATTGTAAAAATCTTGTCAGCATTTTGAATAACCCATTGAAGTAGCTATACGTAAAACAAAATAAACAAAACCTAATGTAAAAACTGATTTTTTTTCCAGTAATACATTTTTGCAGAAAAAAAATTACTAGCAATATATTTTTGAAGGAGAATAATATAACCAGCAATAAACTTTCGAAAAAAAAAACAGTAATTTATCTGACTTTCAAAACTACTTTACAAAAATACATAAAAGAAACCCGATCTACAAATTTAAGCAAATAACAAATAATATAGATTCTCTACATAAAAATTTATTGTAGAAATCTTGACGAAACACAAGGAAATGTAATAATGATCAGCAAAGACTTAAGTAATACCCACCAAAATATTGACCATTTTTTTAAATAGCACTATGAAGTAGTTCTAATTAGCCGTACTCATATCTACAACTGCCGTTAGAATACAGGTAGGCATATTGTAGATCGCAGCCAGAGGGATCATATTCATTTTTAAGATTCTCGAATAATTGCCACTGTTTAAATTCTCATGTAACGCCTATCTCTAAAGATATGTATATATTCTTTATTATAGACGCTCCCGTTGATTTCGACGTATGAGTGTCTAACACAATTAGACTACCACACAAAGAATTGTTTTGAGTGGGGAAGGCTTGTGTAGCACCATCCACATTGTTGGAACGGCTGATAACAAACAAACGGTGCAGAAGTTTGCTACAGGCTTCAGATATTTAACACAATTAATACTTTTAATTTTCAAGGGTACTAGTGCGTAAGTGAATGCAGAGTTTTCCACTGGAAATCGAACTCGGCTCACCGAATCTCTTTCCGAGCCGATATCCACTGCACCACAACGCACATCCGTCAATAATCGCTTACAGCACCTGGTATTCCCAAACGGTCACCCATCCAGTACTGATCAGGCTTAACGTTGCTTAACTTCGGTGATCGAGCGAGAACCGGTGTATTCAACGTGATATGACCGTAAGCATATATATATATTGTCATTTGCAGACAGATCTGTTTCGCTGTATCACAGCTCATCAGTACGGTTAGACTCCGATTGCTCCCTAACCCAGGATTGAAACCCGACTGAATTGGTGTCAGTCGGCGATTCTACCTCTGGGCTATGGGCGTTCGGTGGAAGAAGGCAGACTTTTTTTAGCGCATATATTATCATTATACGCGCCCAATAGCCAGAGTGTTCTAATTCATTTTACTGAATGAACGATGCGTACACGCCAGAGTAGCTACTGTTTTTTCAAAGTCTACCTTTTTTCCAGAGTGCTGAATCAAGGTGTGATAGCGTAAATATATATTAAGTAAGTAATTCATCGAATTTTTGTTCGACCTCGACAAAATCACTGGACGGCCGTTTCGTCCCATATTTGGCACTCATCAGCAGTGCGCATCCACTACCAGGAATTGAAACCCAGAGAGTTGCAATATTAAGCGAACGTCATACCAACTGTACCAGAAAAAGACATAACGGACAGAGCTGACGATTTTCCAGCAGTAGGTTGCCAGTTCTTCTGTGTTAGAGTGGTTTCCAACCCAGGATCTGGAACCCAATCTGTCCTGATATTTAACTCATAGCTTGAGGGCGAAAAGACAGATGAATACCTTCCCCACTGATATTTTGGCGGAAGCGAAGGAAACGAATTCAACTGAAATTCGAACTCTGCTCTCGGATTTCGCATTCTGAGCCGAAATCCACTGCACCGCAACCCATTTTCTCTTTACTTTTACAATTTTCTAAACTGTGTATTGCGCATTCTGAAAAATATATATAAATATATTTTTATAAAAGTATACAGATTTGCAGAAGAAGATAAATCTCGTCAATAAAAATATTTCAGTTTATATATATATATATATATATATATATATACACATGTGTGTGTGTGTGTGTGTGTGCGTGTGGATGTGTAGATGTGAAATACAAATGATCACGCAGTCATATATAATTGGTATGCTTATCTATAATTACGCGTAGAGTTATTGCTAGAATAATATATATATATATATATATATATATATATATATATATGAGATATATAAGTACTAATGTACATTCCTCAAGATATAAATAAAAAATGTTGAAGCTAATATTTGTCAATATAAATTATTACCAGCATTTATTTTCACTTTCAGTTCAAATTTATTGCCAGCAAATAATTCATTATAACGCAGCTATAAAAATATTACCCTGTTAACGTGCTCAATATTTTATGAAAATATGTTGAGAAAAAAAAATGAAATAAAACAAAATGAAATGGGAAATAAATATAGAAGCCGTTGCCCTGATAACAATCTCCATATTGGAGATGTAGTTGTAAGCACCTCAGCACAACCAGCTTCATAAAACCTAACAACAGTTACGGATTTTAATAGGTCTTCCCTATGACCTTACTGCATGATCTTACACATTTTTTTATAATCGTTTCACCCCGAGCAAGGATTTCACTGCCACTATTGTGCAAGGGGTTACATAGAGGGGAAAGTGGTGATAAAGGATGGTTAGATATAGGAAATGTCAGAAGGAGGGTGATAGGCGGGTAAGGATACCGATAATGAGTGTTGGGTAGATGGTGAGAGTGTTAGGAGAATAGGTGCAAGTTAGTGTGTGTCTATTGACCTTACATTTAAACTCCTGGAAATTGTAGCTGTCGGGAGAGCAGACATGTCGAAGGGAATTCCACAGGCGGGAAGCGCGAGAAAAGAACCTGTAGAGTAGACATTACGGTTACATCTTATCTGTTTTACTGTAAAAGGGTGGGACCTAGTTGCTAATCTAGTATCTCGTGTAAATTCGTGTTTAGGCGGCACCACTGATCTAAGTTCATCGGAGCAGAAGCCGTGAAATTATTTGTAGAATAGGCACAGGGAAGCCACATCACGCCGGTGAGAGAGTGGTTGCAGCCGGTCTGCCAAGTCAGTATCGATCACGTTACAGATTCTCCGTTGTGTTTTGTCAAGAAGCCCAAGGAGAATAACAGAGGCACCCGACCAGATGTGGCAGAAGTATTCAATCCACGGGCGGATGGTAGATTTATATATGTGCAGGATAAATTCAGACGGGAAAAACTTCCGGGCCCTGCACAGAGAACCGACTTTCATAGCGGCGGATTTGGCAATGGATTCGATCTAGTCATTCCATTTGAGGTCCGCTGAGAGTGTAAGGCCAAGGAGGCGTAGTGTTTTACTCTCTGGGAGGCATGCCTGTTCCATGCTAATGGGAGATAGATGCGATTGTTTATGGTGGTAGTTGATAGCAGTTTCGTTTTAGAAGCATTGAAATTTACGAGCCATTTCCTACCCAAGTCCACTACGGATTGGAGGTCCTTTTCGAGCTCGGCAGCGAGGTTCGCTTTGTCGCTCACACCGAGTTTTTGATCGAGGCGAGAGTAAATTGTGGTGTCATCGGCGTACATGCCTAATTGGGATCTAATGGCATCGGGGAGATCATTAATGTAGATCAGAAATAGCGTGGAACCTAGGATAGGGCCTTGAGGGACAACCGCGTTCGTATGATAGTTTTGGGAGGCATGTCCATTTAATACTACATTCAATGTGCGGTTAGAGAAGAATGACTGGATGAGGTCAAACAAATGTCCAGTTACACCGTAGCTCCGCAGTTTGCATAAAAGGCCAGCGTGACAGAATCTTTCGAACGCTTTGAAGATATGCAAGGCAACGTTTCGGGCTTCTTGTCAAGAGCCTGGTAGATGTACTCGGTAATGGTCGTTAGTATAATAGCAGTAGACCTGGTGAAGCGAAAACCGTACTGTTAGTCCGAGAGAAGCCTGTGGGCCGTGAGATGCTGACTCACCTCGGCGTTGATAATGGCCTCGAAAACTTTGCCGAAGATCGGAAGGAGACTGATAGAGCGATAATTAGCGGGGTCTGAGGGTTCGCCAGTATTCTTAAATATAGGAACTACTGAGGAAGACTTTCAACAGGCAGGAAAACAGGAAGCAGATAGGCAGAGGTTATAGAGTTCAGAGAGGACAGAGTAGAGTTCTGGGGCACATTTCTTTAGGACTATGGTTGGGATTCCGTCCCCATCGCTCGCTTTGTGAGAGTCAACTTTTGAGATTATTTTAGAGACCAGCAAGGGTGTAATGTGGACGTCATTCATTTGAGCCTTAGTTCTAGGTGGGAAGTCGGGTGTAGGTACTCCTGACGAGTCCAGTGTCGAATTAGTGCAGAATCTACGGGCAAAGCATTAGGCCTTGTCCGCTGGGGAGGTGAGAACCTCAAATTCATTGATTAGTGGGGGTATTGAAGTCTTGCTTTTGTTAAGCACGCGTTTACAGAGTCGCCAGTAATCTTTGGCGCCGAACCTAGAGGATGCTATGCGTTGCTTCATTCTGGCAGCAAACGCCATCTTAGCTTCGTTCAATATTTATTTACAATTATTACGAGCTGAGGCGAAAAGGCGCCTGTTTTGGTTCGACGAGTAGCTTCGATAGAGCCGGAAGAAATTGTTCCGGTGGGCAATGGCGGCCGAGCAAACGGGCAAGAACCAGAGGGACAAATTTGGTTTTAGCTAGAATTTCCTGGCAGGGATGAAAGCATCGATGCCAGCCTTAACCCAAGAGGAGACCTCTGACGCAGTCTTCGACAGGAAAACTGAAGACGTTGTTCCAGGGGACGTCACACAGAGGAAGTTTCGAAACGTATCCCAGTCTGCTCTCTGGTAGCAGTATGATATTCTGCTGGTCTGGGTTTTCTTGGGTAGAGTTAGAGTGTATTGAGATGT
Source organism: Ascarosepion bandense (assembly GCA_037127315.1). Lineage (NCBI taxonomy): Eukaryota > Metazoa > Mollusca > Cephalopoda > Sepiida > Sepiidae > Ascarosepion > Ascarosepion bandense. The sequence continues at coordinate 2,480,830 of JBBBDQ010001509.1, read as the reverse complement.
TGACGGAAACTACGGCGTGGTCAGAGTTTCCGAGAGGGCAGAGCTGCCTGGTAGTGCAAGATTCTGGGATGTAAGTGAAGCAGAGGTCTAGTAGCGAGTCCCTTCCGTTAGGGTTTTTAGAGAAAGGCGTGGGGAAGTCCACCACTTGCGTTAGAGCTTGGATTATTGAAATTATCATGGTGCGGACCCCAGCAAGGTCGGTGACAGAGTTTTCAAGCCACTTGGTGTTGTGGGCGTTAAAATCACCAAACACAAATATATGGGCAGATGGGTGAGAAGAAATGGCCTTGTCGATATTGATAGAGATGCTGTCAAGTACTGAACAGTCAGAGGAGGAGGGGGAGCGGTAAAGGAAGAAGAGATAGCTAATCGAGCTTAGAAGTGAGAGACGGAAGCACATGAAAGAATGATCCAGGGATTTAGGAGGAAGTGTTCGCTGACATAAACACCAAGACCATGCATATGGACATTGGGGTCCTTCCTGAAGAGGGAAGGTAACCAGGAATGGAACACTCCGAGGAGGGGATAGAAGGGTCAAGGTTAGTCTTACATATAGCTAAGATATCGGGTGAGTTAGTTAGGAGGAATGATTCTGCGCTGTTAAAGTTACTGCGGATACCTCGTATGTTTGTGAAGGAAACGCAAATAGGTTTGGGCGTATGAACACAAGTTGGCCAGTGCCTTAACAAATGATGGGAAACTTTCTATCAATATGCTGTATAATATATATATATATATATATATATATATATATATATATATATATTGAAGATCCTAATGGCAGTGAATGCTGGATAATATCATCGAAGCTGAGGAAAAAAACTGAGGCAACTGAAATATGGTTCTACAGAAGGATGCTGTGATCAATGATGAGGTTTCGGAAAAGATGGAAACGAAAAGGAAATTAATATTCAGCATCAGGAAGAGACAGGTAAAGTTCCTATAGCATGCAATGAGGAAGGAGGGATTGGAGAACCTGATACCAACAGGTCATATAGAGGGAAAGACAGAAAAGGAAAACAGCGTGAAACGTACATGACTGGATAGCTGAACAAGGGTTATGCTGGGTAACAGGGAAAAGCGTGCTGAGAGCCACCATGGATAGGGAGACATGAAAAGCCATGATCACCTACGTCCTGAAGGGACAAGGCACACAGAAGAAGAAGAAGAAGAATATTGAGTACCTTACATTAAGACATAAGTTTCGAGATTTTTAGCACGTCATCAGGCAATTTATTGTGAAAAACCATGATTGAGTGGGGGCAGATAGTGGAGTGGTATCCCGTTGCCTTCTCGACGGGGATTTATTGAGACACTGTTAGCTAGTCGTTGGCTCCTTGAGAGTTCTTCCGCCCTTCGTAGGTTTAAATTTTCTTACCGGGTTGCTGACACCCCGGAAACAAACTGGACAAATAAACATTAGGTATGTACTTAGAATAAGTACAATTGACTAATCCTGCAGAGGAAGATAATTTCTCTCCTCCAGAGTGACACAAATCAATAGATCTGAAAGGAAAATATCAAAATTATTAAAAGAAAGCAAGGACACGGGTGAAGGCAAGATTTTTTTCACTACTACTCTAAGCGACCAAGGACAGGAGTGTTTGCAAAACTATCAACTTGTACAGAGAGAAAATTTAGGACCCAAGATGCTTTGCCAGGATTTGTTATCGGAGGACACAATTTGAACAGCATAAGATATACAGATGATAAAGTGCTGATTGCAGACAAGGAAAAAAAACTACAAGACCTCCTCAAGTAGGTAACTGAATAGAGTGAGAAAAAAGACTGCAAATAAACTTCAAGAAAAATGAATGCATGGTCATCAGCAAAAAGAGCAACCCAAAATGCCAAATACAGATAGGAGGTACTAGAATCAAGCAAGTACAAAAATTTAAATACCTAGGAAGTGTTGTAACAGGAGATGGAAAGTGCAACACAGAGATCCAAAGTCGAATGGCGAAGGACGCGTTCCAGAAGCTAAGTAAAGTAATAAGACACAGGAAAAATTTCACAAGAAACAAAGAAGAGATAAATATAGTTTACCTTTTGCTTTTTCCTTTTTCTTTTTTCTAATATTTTTTCTTCAGTTAAAGGAAATGCTTATTACGGCAAACATTTTGTACCAAATGGAACGAATTTTGTGTGGTCCGATGAAATGAATTAATTTAGCTTATTGAAATGAATTATAATTTATAACCAATTTAAATGACGTGTTGAATTTTCTCCTATAAATATCATATTGCTCTGGATAACATCCATTGAACTCTCTATATAGATATAACACATAATATTTTATATTAGGTTGATATTGTTGGATTATCCTCGCCGTTTACGGACTGAACATCTATACGTATATATATATATATATATATATATATATATATATATAAGCATTAATTAAAAAATAGACACAAAGTAAATAAAGAGGAAATACCCCTATATTTTGAAAACTTCAGTAAACCACAATGTATACAAAATATAAAACTTAGAAAAAATTTTCTGAGTATGAAACCGGAAATAACATTGTTACTTATTTTTGACACTTACAGCGTAAATATAACCAAAGAAGAAAATCAAGTAGTTAGAGTGAATAAGGAAATAAGAAAATTATGTAAATAAATGCCCATGGAATCCTACACACACAGTTAGGCGTGCACATACACACACGCACAAAGAAAAAGAAAAAAATAAACTCAATAATTATTAAACACTAATTAAAAACAATTTCTATCTTAAAATAAAATTACTTAAACGAGAAAATTGGCAAACAATATCAACGGATGTTTGCGCCAAAGAATTACAAAAAAGCTTCTTCTACGAAACTGGAGTCAGGGTGCTGAATAATACTAGGTAAATGTCGAATTTGAAATATATATATGTGTCAATTCCGGTTTTTATTGTTCTTGCTCCTTAATAATGTTATACTTTTTTTATGCAATCACATTCAGAAAATCCTTTTAGAAAAAAGTTTTGAGTATATTTACTGAATATAAGAGAAATCAGCTGAGTGAAAAATTGCTTCTCATATATTAATTCCTTATACTTAATATCAGTAAAACAGCTGAAGAACATGTAATGAGTTAGGGAAGCTTCGAGGATATGACACTCACAGCACGGATGGAGGAAAAAAGAACAGGAGATAGCAATGCGCGCCATACTTGATAGGTTTAAGCAAACAGATGCAAGAGCAGTATTTGAGAAGAGTAACAAGAGAAAGGCTGTCAACAGCTACCAGTTGAAACGAGATGTGGAAGGCCATAATCACCTAGGTTCTGAATATAGATGCCAAGCTGAAAATAAATAATTCTTGTTATTTTATTGTTCTTGATCCGTAATAATGTTTTTTTTTCTATCATATTCAGCGCCCTCTTTAAATATATACATATATATATGAAATGAATTATTTCATATAAGTTGTATAAAAGTTATATATATATATAAATGAAATGAATTATTTCATATAATTTATATAAAAGTTATATATATATATATATATACGAAATGAATTATTTCATATAAGTTATATAAAAGTTATATATATATATATATATATATATATATATATATGAAATGAATTATTTCATATAAGTCATATAAAAGGTATATATATATATATATATATATGAAATGAATTGTTAGAACATTTTTTTTTTATCGATACGCGTATTTAAGTAATAACAATTTATCGTAAATAATCAGGCTGGTAGATATAAATATGAAAATACTGTTTTATTAAAAAAACTGAATATCTGCTTAAATACGAGTATCGGTAAAAATAATGTTCAAAATAATTCATTACAATTTGTCGGTTGCTTATAACCAAGTTTCGTTAAAATTCGTTAATTTCCGTAACTTGTTTATATATATATATATATGCATATATATATATATATATATATATATATATATATATATATATTTTAATTCAGATACTTCAATCCAAAGGAAAAAAGCAGGAAGGTAAATTCCAAAAAAACCCGATCCTAATTAATATTAAAAATTTATTTTAATATTAAAAAATGATACAGGAAGAGAGCTCCATGTAATAAAATATTACAGAGCAAATATATATATTAAAAAAGGATTAATTCAAAGATGTTGAATGGCCATTTCGATATGACGATCCCCACGGGGAGCGACACATCACCTCAGCAACAGAAAAAAACCTTTCAGAAACTGGAGAAAAATTAGTCTACTTTTCCTTTTTAAATAGATTGCAAAGAAATTTTTTTTTTTTTTTTTTTTTTTTTTTTTTTTTTTTTTTTTGCAAACCCAGACGATGTCAATTTTTTTTCTTTTCTTATTTATTTGATTTTATTCTATCCTTTTCTTTTTCTTTTTCCTTTTCTTTTTCTTTCCCTTTATTTTTATTTTTATTTTATTTTATTTTATTTTATTTTATTATTATTTATTTTTTAATTTCTTTGCAATCTATTTAAAAAGGAAAAGTAGACTAATTTTTCTCCAGTTTCTGAAAGGTTTTTTTCTGTTGCTGAGGTGATGTGTCGCTCCCCGTGGGGATCGTCATATCGAAATGGCCATTCAACATCTTTGAATTAATCCTTTTTTAATATATATATATATATATATATATATGCAAAATCAGTTGTAATCTCTTATCTCCTTGACTACTTGACTCGCATCTATTCCCTGACTATTCTTGTATCATGTTCGTCTTCTTTTCCACTCTACTCTTATGCAGTCCTTTTCACACTAATGTTCTCATCCTTCTCTAACCCATTGTCTGACACTTCAGTTTATATATATATATATATATATATATATATATATATATATATATATATATATATATATAATGCAAAAATATAGAATTGAGCCACTACCTACCGCGGTTTCACACGAACGGTTCTTCAGGGCGAGTATTGTATTCTGCTCTACTTTCGTACTTTCGTATCGAGCACTTTGTGTTAAGGTTTCGTCTTTCAAACGAGCACTAGACGTATTGTTCTTGTGCGCTGTTTGTTTCTTTTTTTCTCCCCCTTTAATAACCCACGATATTGTCCTCGCCGTGTTAGAAGACGGTTTATATTACTGTTAGTTAGCATTATTTTCGGATATTTAATCTGTTATTATTAGTGTTGACTTACTGTGATTAAGTTCATTGCTATATATATATATACGATCACCCATAATATTTAGGCTACCCCATGGTTTAAAAAATGATATATTTCATACCATTTTTTAGTATTTATTGCCAAGTAAATACTTGTAAATGAAAATAGAATGGTTCTTTTGTTAATATTGCATAATACCATGTGCATCAAATGAATTTATGAATATTTAATAACTACCTATATTGCAGTTTCATCAATGAAAGTATGAAGAAAATTTAGGGTAATTCGGACGAGTTCATCTTTACTTCCTTGCATTGTAAAACTTTGCAAAATAATAACCAAAGAACCATTCTATTTTCATTTGACAATAAATACTAAAATTAGTATGAAATAGATGATAGATCAAAGTTCTATCGTTGATGCTATAACATCAACGATAAAACTAGAATACTAATGAAATAAGAAAAAAGATTTTCTTGCAGATTTTATATAAAAAACTGGCAATTTTTACGAACTTCCACGGATACATAAATATCACAATTAAAACAGCTATCCAAGAAAAAATATCTGAATATATTCCCACTCCAAACCCTAGTGATCCTAAATTTAAACCCATTGTATCAGGGCCAGCCAGCCCCACAAGCAGACTGCACAAACTAATAGATAAAATATTACCACTGTATATCACAAAAATAAAAATCTACATCAGAGCCAGCATATCTTTCCCAAGCTTCATACCTACTGAATATAAACCCAGATATAATTATAGTAACATTTGATGTGAGCAGCCTGTACTTCAATATACGCCATGAATTATGTAAACAGTACATTAGATTTTGGATTGAAAAACATTAAGAACTACTTCCCACATGCTTCACAAATTAATTTAATATACAGAGTATAGAACTAATTTTAGACAACAATTCATTCCAATTTAACAACCAAAATTATATATAAATAAGATGTAACGCGATGGGGACAAACATGACACAAACAAATGTAACACTCACGCTAGAATATCTATAAAAAATCTATACAATTAAATAGGACACAAATATGGGGAAGACAAAAAAACATTATTCACTAAATCTTAGAAATGATAACTAGATGATTGTTTTATTTTTTGGAGATCAACATGGTTTGACATAAACTACACAATCTACTCCAAAACATACACCCCAAAATTAACTTCACACGAGAATATAGCAATAATAAATTGCTATTACTAGAACATACATAAAAACAAAAACAGTTACATCATCACATATATTTATCATAAACCCACAGACACCCAAAGATACCTTCATTTCAAAGGTGAATGCCCTAAAAGTTGTTAAAAATTCATCTCCTACTGCCTAGCACGACGAATTTGCACAAGAGTAGCTGACAAAACCCTTCGTAAACTACGGAAAACACTACAAATAAGATGATACCTGAATCCACTAATAAAGAAAAGGGATAAGAACTGACCGAACTTATACTATAAGAATCTCTCCGAATTTTTTTTTAATCGTATCACCCTGAGCCAGGCGGTAACGCCACTAATGTGCAGGGGGCTACATCAGAATAAAAAGATTAGATAGAAGAGAAAGACGAACCCGTTAGAAAGGAGCAAGAGAATGATAGGAATACAGGTGTGATGACAGTTGCAAAGGTGGAGAGAAAGGAAAGGATATACAGGATGGTGAAGAAAGAACTAGAGTCAAGTGGTTAAGAGATGAGTATTGGCATTGCTTTTAAATTCCTGGAGGTTGTAGCCGTCAGGAAAGCAAGAATATGGAAGCAAGTTCCACAGGAGGAAAGTGCGAGAAAAGAAGTTGCAGGTGTAGAATTGTCGTCTGCATTTGGTTAATCTAACTGTGAATGGGTGGGACCCAGTTGCCAATCTGGTTGCACGAGTAAACACTTGTTACAGACGCACCAGTGACTTAAGTTTCGTTGAAGCAGAAGCCATGAAAGTATTTATAGAACAGACAAAGGCAGGCCACGTCTCGTCGGTGGCGAAGTGGCTGTAGTCGAGCCGCTAAGTCGGTACCTATCACATTACTGATTCTCCTCAGGAGCCTGTCAAGTACACTGAGATAAACAACAGGGGCGACTGACCATATATGGCAGTAGTATTCCATGCACGGACGAATGGTTGATTTGTATATATACAGGATGGATTCAGGTGGGAATACATCCTGGCCAGACACAGTGACCCATCCTTCTTAGTAGTGGATTTAGCTATAGACTCAATGTAGTGGTTCCATTTGAGATCAGAAGAGAGGTTAAGGCCGAGGAGGCGCAGTGCATTGCTCTCAGGGAGACTCGCTTGGTCCATGCTTATGGGAGGCAACAGAGGTTGCCTGTGATGAAAAAGAAAACATTCTCGCATACGTCTTCATACACAACAAAAGCAACCCAGAATTATTTGCAAAGATAAAAACACACCCAGATTTACTCAAGAAAAATGATAAATATAAGAAACACTAAAGACAATTAAAACAATTCAGAGCAAAAAACCAACCCCAAAATTTAAAAAAAATACTAACCTCATTAACATTCGAGCCTCAATCAACACAAGGAATTACAAAAATGATGTGGTGTCTGTAAAAAATAATAGAAACTTCAAATTCGAAAATACACCTACATCTGAAATAAAAATAAATCTTACTGCAAATATAAAAAATGTAATTTATGCTCTAAAATGCAATGGATGCACAAAAATATACGTAGGATATAAATTATTAATCTTTTATTGATTCTGACACGGATGTGCGTTGTGGTGCAGTGGATATCGACTCGGAACGAGAAATCGGATAGCCGAGTTCGAAATCCAGTTGAATTCATTGCGTTCACTTCCGCGCAAATACCCTTGGAAAAGGTATTAATCCGTCTCTTCCCTCTAGTTATGGGTTATATAGCAGGACAGATTGGGTTCTATAGCCTTAGTCGGTAACCAATCTACCTTAGAAAGCAATGTCAACCTACTGCGGGATAAAGTTCTGCCCAGTCAGTCATTCTCTTTCGAGACATGATCGCCCCAAGCGTGTATCACCTATGGCATTTGACTGATTCTGACGCCGAGACACAAATACATATGTATATCTTTGTTGCTTTTTAGTTATCGATACTCTTCGTCATTTCTTGGTTGTGAATGAGTTAAAATCTTATTTTTTTATTTCGAATACTTGATCATAAGTAACAGCCAGGCTTGCGAAAAATAATTCACAACTTAGAAAAGCGATAAATAAATACAATAATTATAAAATGTCTATTCTCTTTAATAAACTTGTTTGGTAGAATTGACATTGCTTAATTACATTATATATATATATATATATATATATATATATATATATATATGTTTGTGTGTGTATGTATTGAGTAGAAACAAGAGCGTGAGAGAAAGAAAGAAAGAAAGAAAGAAAGAAAGAAAGAGAAAAGTGTAAGAGAAAGGTGATATATTAAGACACAGATATACTTTTCAAATGTATTTACAATAATAAATCTATTTTATATGCAACAGTATTGTCTATTTTGAGTGAAGACAGATACAGTCTTTAAAGGTATTCATTTCATTTAAACACAATATTACAAAAGAAATGTCAAAACGAACGCATCTTTGAAAACTAAAAACGAAAACATTTTCAAAGCGCTGTTTTACATTTTAGCATCCGTTTTTTTTATCCGTTTTGAATGTAGACAGCTGGTTTCTCATCGCTGCTATCCATATCTAGTAATGTTTTGAAGTTGAAACACATGAGAAAATCCCAGCTTAGTCAGATATACAAATGAAAAACAATACATTGAAAGAATTGTTTTATGAACATTCTTTTGGAATTAAAGAAATGCAGCTCTTGTTAAATCGCGTCTGAATTCCTTTTCTAAATGTTTTGTAGTTTAAAACAGGTACAAACGTGATTCGTGATCAAGACCCATAAATCTGTTTTTAAATGGTAAAATGCAAAGTGTTGTAAAAAAAAAAAAACCATGGCCACTGAAAATAACAGGTTTATATTTATTTAGTAAAAATACCAAACGCAACGCCAAAAAAGGGAGTGTAGGTAATTCTGTTTTATAATTAAACTTAGCTAGCCACAATCACCGACCCAAACATACCAAGCTATTCCTGAAATCAAAAACCATTCTTACAGTTTCCTCCATAATATTAATTTCAATTTAGCGCTAACTATTACCGATACGTACAATTCTTGGCACCGGATGGAGAGAAGAAACAACGATTTAAAAATCTAAACTCTAATGTGAATTTACAATTTTTAAAACTATTTACAAGTAACTAAATAAAATAATGTTAGTAAAAAAATCCACCGTAAGTATTAATTGTAGGAGAAACATCAGTTAACGGGACTAAATCGACGCGATACTGTAATAATATAAAACATTCGTTCAAGCACTTAGTAGAAAACACGCACAGATCCAAAAATCAATCAATACGAAAAAGATACTCTCGAAATACGAAAGGCATCCCGCATCCACTAGAGAACTAATATCTCTCGACACCTAATGCGGAAGAGTAGGGGGTAGTAAAAAAAAAAAGATGTGGCAGAAATAAAAGTTTGCATCTCTTAGCTATGTAAGCTTTGAAAAAAAAAAAGAACTCTAAACAAACCTAATTTTGATCATGGTTGTCAATGTTCAATCTGGTTAAGCAATATCCTAATGTCTCACCTCTCTAAATTCGCCCCACTTACTCGACGCAGATGCGCAAGACTCACCTGCCGTTTACCAACTTCTGTGCGATGGAGAAGACGCTTTTTTGTCATAATGTCTTAATTCTTAAAGAATAAGATCAGCTAAGACGGTGTGAACTTCTCGTCCCCATCGCATTCTTTATGACGTGTTGTCCATATCACAACTCTTATAACGCCTAGCAAACAAAAGAACACATAATGTTTAGTCTTTGTCAACGACAGTACCACATTGCTACTGACAAAACTGTCCACGAAAAACCTTCCACGCAGCATGCAAATCATGATATATTCAACAAACTTGCCCAACGGGACTACGATACTGCAATAAAAGAAGGTGAGATCTAGGGTTTTCAATACACGACCACAGCAAACACAGTTTGGAGAACTTTGCTGTATTCTTCCGACCCAGAGTGTTCTTCGGATCTCCAGGCAGGTTAGTGATGCCTCATCGCTATTGTGGCATTATGACTATTGAGCGAACCCCCACACTACTTTTGTATATGAAAATAGACTTGATTGAGTATATATATATAATCCTGCCATAGAGAGAAGAGTGGAAGATCTGGAATCTCAGTTGTAGTTGCAGTTTACCGTGGAGAGTAATCGTAGAGATCCGTTAGAGTTATCGAAGAGTTCCAACAGATACCGAAGTTACCCAGAGACCAGGGTTTTCAATACACAACCACAGCAAACACAGTTTGGAGAACTTTGCTGTATTCTTCCGACCCAGAGTGTTCTTCGGATCTCCAGGCAGGTTAGTGATGCCTCATCGCTATTGTGGCATTATGACTATTGAGCGAACCCCCACACTACTTTTGTATATGAAAATGGACTTGATTGAGTGTATATATAATCCTGCCATAGAGAGAAGAGTGGAAGATCTGGAATCTCAGTTGTAGTTGCAGTTTACCGTGGAGAGTAATCGTAGAGATCCGTTAGAGTTATCGAAGAGTTCCAACAGATACCGAAGTTACCCAGAGACCAGGGTTTTCAATACACAACCACAGCAAACACAGTTTGGAGAACTTTGCTGTATTCTTCCGACCCAGAGTGTTCTTCGGATCTCCAGGCAGGTTAGTGATGCCTCATCGCTATTGTGGCATTATGACTATTGAGCGAACCCCCACACTACTTTTGTATATGAAAATAGACTTGATTGAGTATATATATATAATCCTACCATAGAGAGAAGAGTGGAAGATCTGGAATCTCAGTTGTAGTTGCAGTTTACCGTGGAGAGTAATCGTAGAGATCCGTTAGAGTTATCGAAGAGTTCCAACAGATACCGAAGTTACCCAGAGACCAGGGTTTTCAATACACAACCACAGCAAACACAGTTTGGAGAACTTTGCTGTATTCTTCCGACCCAGAGTGTTCTTCGGATCTCCAGGCAGGTTAGTGATGCCTCATCGCTATTGTGGCATTATGACTATTGAGCGAACCCCCACACTACTTTTGTATATGAAAATAGACTTGATTGAGTATATATATATAATCCTGCCATAGAGAGAAGAGTGGAAGATCTGGAATCTCAGTTGTAGTTGCAGTTTACCGTGGAGAGTAATCGTAGAGATCCGTTACAGTTATCGAAGAGTTCCAACAGGTACCGAAGTTACCCAGAGACCAGACTAGCTCTGAGCTCCACTCAGCGAGAATAAGTTACCCGTTATTTCCTTTCAAGATTTGTATATATTTATTTCTACTAATAGTATTCCTGAATTGACTAATCAGTGGGTGAAAGCTCAGAAGAAAATGAAGGATAAAGAAAACTCTCATCATAAGTCTGTGAGTTTTTGCTGACGTCATTCCTGTAAACATTTTAACCCGCATTACCGTGGAACAGAATTTAACCACATCATTTCACTAATGCAGGTCTCATTGATTGCAGGCGTGCATGGATTTCAACAAGTTCGTTACAGTAAAGCTCTGCATTAATTGAGGATTCCAATGAGATAACATCAATTACAGACCACCATAATCTTTGAGGTGCAACTATTGATTTAGGAAATCTTTCGAGGACTGATGAAGCATCGAGAACACTTGAAAACGCTTGAAAAGTTCGTGAATTTTAATTGAGATCAAGAGAAACCCAGTTATCAAGATTTTTCACTTTGCCAATATTTTGCAAAAAGCATGATACTGTTCTAGTACTGACACCAAGCGTCTGAGACATTAGTTTGACAATCTGATGTGGACTTTGCTCAACAACGGCTTGTTGATTGTTTGTTGTCAAAACGGCATGACCGTTCTCTACCTTCTTTATCTTCAAGGCTCTCATCACTAAGACGGAATTCCTGGAACTACCTTCGGACTATCTAATCACTTGTGGTCCTTTCTCTCTATGCTCTATTGATACTGGCAGAAGTTTTCGAGGCAGTGTGCCCATACAAGAAAAGTAAACAAAGACAATGTTTTGTCATATTCATAATAAAGGACTTTTAAGCTTCAAGAATATTTCTATGTGAATATAACTTAAAAACTTTAAGGAAACACATTAATTATTATGTATACCGAAATTCACTTAATATATACTTTGAATACTATGTAAAAGGACTTTTCAAAATACAACACTTCGAGCGGCTATTATTTTTGTAACAATCTTATATATACCATGAATACTTTGTTAAAATGGCTTTTCAAAATAGAACAATTCGAGCGGCCATTAGATTTGTTAAACCTAACATATACCTTAATTACTATGTTAATTTTTTTTTTAAATAGAAAACTTGAGCGGCTATTATTTTTGTAACAACCTAATATATACCGTGAATACTATATTAAATGGCTTTTCAAAATACAACATTTTGAGTGGCCATTATTTTTCTAACAACCTAATATATACCGTAAATACTATGTTAAAATGGCTTTTCAAATTTAAATTATCAGATGCAGGGGATGATGTAGTGACAGAAATTGTCTCACAGATATGATTATCCTCTCCTGCTTTCCAAATGCACAATATATATATATATATTTAAAATCCAAAAGGATGATCAGATGGGTAATTCCCAAAAACCCGATCTTAATTAATATTAATTTTATTAATATTAAACTTGATCAAGGTGGAGGGCTGATGCAAATATTATATTCTATTTAGAGAGTCAAAAGTAAAAAATAAAACAAAAATTTCGATATCTAAATACGCTGAATAGCAATTTATATATATATATATATATATATATATATATATATATATATATGATACATCATACGCTAAAATATGCCTCCTTCTACCGAGCACCCATAACTCAGATGTAGAATCATTGTCTGACGCTAATTCGGTTGGGTTTCAATCCTGGGTTAAAAGCAATCAGATGTCTAACTGTACTGATGAGGTGTGATATAGATTAATATAAATTTATATATAATCATTTCACCCCAAGCAAGGCATTGTACTGCCACTGTTGCGCAGGGGTTACATAGGGGAAAGTGATGGGGTTAGTTATAGAAAGGTCAGGAGGAAGGTAATAGACGGATGAGAATACCGAGAAGGGGGGGTGGAGTGGATAAAGAAAAGAGACTGAGAAAATGAATGCTAGTTACTGAGATAGAAGATGTCTATTGACCTTACATTTAAATTCCTGTCGTGGACTCAAGTATATGGAAGGGAATTCCACAGGCAGGAAGTGCGTGAAAAAAGCTGCTAGAGTAGAGATTGCGGTTATATTCTATTGGATTCCCAATAAAGGGTGGGATCTAGTTGCTACTTTAGTAGCTCGTGTAAATTCATACTTAGTTGGTACCAGTGAGCTAAGATCATTGGAGCAGAAGCTGTGAAAGTATTCATACAAGAGACACAGGGAAGCCACATCACGCCGGTGAGACAACGACTGCAGTCGAGCTGCCAAATCAGTATCGATCACAGATTCTCCGGTGGATTTTGTCAAGAACCCCGAGGTGAATATCAGGGATGCCCGACCAGATGGGGCAGCAGTATTCAGTAGACGAGCGGATATGTGCAGGAAAAAAAATCTTCCTAGCCCTGCACAGTGGATCGACCTTGTTAACAGCGGACTTAGCAATGTGTTTGATATAGTCATTCCACTTGAGGTCCTCTGAGAGTGTGAGGCCATGGATGCGTAGTGTTTTAATTTCAAGGAGGCTACCCTATTTCATGCTAATCTCTCACTCGGACAGACACACGCTCCTCTGCCAATCTGAAGATGAGATTTTGATCTCGAAATATTAATGTATAATAAATAGGTAATACATAAAACCTCTTTACCTTCCTTTATTTTACTAAACGCATTGTGACAGCCCTCAAGACATAACCATATACCTAATATACACAATGCTTCAAGCAAATTACAAAATTTATATATATATATATATATATATATATATATATATATATATATATATATAATATCTCAAACCGGTAGCAAAATGCAACAATCAGATGCAGATTGAAAAATGAGAGTTGCATAATTGAAATATTGATGTTGATTCCGTATTGTAATGATAATAGAGCAGACTATTTAGTGGGTGTTATAAACAAATAATATGAATATACGTATATATTGTTACAATTCAGACGAGTTCATCTTTGCTTCCTTGTCTTGTAAAATTGTGCAAAGTAATAAAAAATCTATTTCCATTTTGAAATAAATACTAAAAATAGTATGAAATAAATCATTTCTTTCAAAAAACACACGACACCTCATCTATGTTATAAACTCATGATAAAAATATTGCCATGTATAATGCTTTACTAAGTATCGAGCACATTTAATGAATTAAATCACTACTTTAGTTTTAAGATATATATATATATATATATATATATATATATATATATTAATAATAATAATAATAATAATAATAATAATTATTAAACCGACTCTGCGTGTATTCTAATCTCAAAATTTTATAGAAGGGACTTTCTAAGACTATGAATGACCAGCAGAATCTAAATCCGTTATTGCCCTCGGCTATAAAGCTTTGGGCAAAGAGGGGGAAAAAAAAGAAAACTGCGTGGGACCGACAATACATACGGTTCCTCCCAGTAAAAAGAAAAAAAACCCTCTAACGGAACAAACAACCAGAAAAGAGAAGTGCTTATATATATATATAAGTGTGAGAGTGAGTGTGAGAGTGAGTGAGTGAGTATGAGAGTGAGTGTGAGAATGAGTGAGTGAGTGTGAAAGTGTGTGTGAGAGTGAGTGAGTATGAGATTGAGTGTGAGAGTGAATGAGTGTGAGTCAGTGTGAGTGAGAGTGCGTGTGAGTGAGAGTGAGAGTGAGCGTGAGAGAGTGTGAGAGTGAGTGAGTGTGAGAGAGAGAGTTAGTGTGCGTTTGTGTGTGTGTGAAAATATATGTGTTTGATAGAATGTCAAGTCTTTTCCAAGTTGAACGACTTTTTACACCAATTTAATTTTCCTCAACCAATTCATGACGATTTCTTAAGTGACAGCAGAGGCTGGCAAGAAGTTAGCATTTCAAACCACAAGTGATGCGTATTTGATTAAAGCTAAAAGCATGCCCAGTTGGATGTCCTATTAAAAGGTCAAGTCAGTCCACTTGACGATTTACAAACCTTACCAGTGATATTGCAAGTGAAACATTGTCTTTATTATTATTCCACAACGTCAGTTCTGTTTACCAAAATCAAACCACCTGGCGTTCGAATGATACACTGTCTTGTGATTTGCGCTGTACCGTCTATGGCTAATAGAACTCGCCTTAGAAAAGCATGACTTTTAGAAGAACTTACACTTAGATATCCTCTCATGTGCAACAATGCAATTTATATATGTATATATATTTGCCAACACGCAGTCAGCCATAGAGACTATATTCGAAAAGTTTGAAATATTTTGATAAGCTGCAATCTATTCAAAACAATTTTTGTATAAACTGTGTTCTAGTTAAAAATTCCTCTCACAAAACAGATTTAGATGAAAGATAAGTGACTACAAAAGGGACTTAAATGAAAGTGGACTTAAAAACGAATTAGAATATAAACCTCAGGTGAATTAACAATTAAAAAATAATGCTAAAATAAAGAAACATTATTAGGTTCAATCCATCTTTTAATTTAAAAGTAAAATCCAAATAAGGGAAAATTTTTAAAAAGTATTTAACAAACACTTCTCTAAAATTTGGAATTAAATAAAATATAAAAAATACAAATAAATTAGGTTATAGCTCTACTCGTAAATTTGAAAATTACATAACATATCATTACATAGGATTATACACACCGACATTAAAATGTATACAGTTCTTGAAAACCTCCTACATTAGTTTAAAATTATAAGATTTAAAATTACAGTTATTCTAAACTTCCGGTCGTGTGTTCTAAAAATCCCTGTTGTACGTACTAAGTTTAAATATAATAGACATATATATATATATATATATATATATATATATATATCACGGTCTTTATTATAGTATGGAGATTATTATTACAAAATTCTTAAGAAAGAGAAAGTACCACTGGCAGGATATGAGCTATAAAATTAATTTTGATAAAGGTAGTCAACTTTTTAAGATTTTAAAGTTGTCATTGCCGCTAAAATTATATATATATATATATATATATATATATATATATATATATATATCAGCATGCAGTGTGGGTATAGAATAATGCAAAGGAGTATCCTGTACATAGAGTGGTAGGAAAACTCTCTAAGAGACCTCTAAATATATATATATGAGAAAAATTAAGGCAGACAAATTATTTCATGGTAAATATGAAGTGTAGGCTTATTTCATGCGAACCATCATCAGCTTCCGTCTTCATTGTGCAAAGGGCTTTACACGATTTGTGTAAAATCCTTTGTACAATAAAGACGGAAGCTGATGATGGTTCGCCTAAAATTTACCATGAAATACGGTGCCTACCTTATATATATATATATATATATATATATATATATATATATATATATATATATCAAACCTGTAGAAAAATGCGACAATCAGATGCAGATTGAAAAATGAGAGTTGCATAATTGAAATATTGATGTTGATTCCGTATTGTAATGATAATAGAGCAGACTATTTAGTGGGTGTTATAAAGAAATAATATTAATATGCGTATATATTGTTACAATTATTAACCTAAAAATATAAATATATCAGTCTAATTTAAATACGAATATAGAAATTCAATTTGTGCTTTTAAATATAATTAGATGTATAGTATATATATATATATATATATATATATATATAAAATAAAACAAATTCCCATGTTCAATAATGAACAAAGATATTTTACCGGTTGAAGTTCAAAAAAGATTTTCATCACGGAAAATTGAAGGGGTGGGATTAATAAGAATGCAGACAGAAATCTGTCTATTTTTATTTTTAGATTTTTTGTAAACCACTACTTCTTATCTGAGTCGAGAGTTAATAGTTGAAATTTAGCTGAAAGAAATAGATGGGAGAAGAATAAAAAGAAAAAAGAAGGAAGTAAACAGGAAGAAAGTGAAAATGGGGAAGGGGTTGTTGACAGGGATGTAAGCTAAGCTAAGAAAAGAAAAGAAAAGAAAAGAAAAAAATCTCTTTCCATAGAAACAACGGGAGTTGTATCAATCGTGTTGAAAAATAAATCATAGAAGTTTTTGGTTTAAATAAATGGGATAAATATTATAGAAATAATTTTTTTAGGAAAATTTGACATACAATTTAAATTGAAATATATTTAAATTAAAAAATTATACTTAAGAAATTAATAAAAATTGATAAAAATAAAAATTGAAATATAAAATATAAAAAAGATTTTAACTTAAGGAGTATATCAATTCAATGAGTGCACACACATACACACGTATATATATATATATGTATATATATATATATATACATACACACGTATATATATATATATATATATATATATATATATATATATATAAGTAAGTAGCTAACCTTGTTTGCTCTACTAGTGTATTGAGCGCGTTACGTGTTTGGTTACATGTCTCTGAATTTTTTTCTTTCGACTTGTAGTTTGACTAATGTTCAAGTGCTTAGTTCATTTCTTTTTTTTTGTATATATATATATATATATATGTGTGTGTGTGTGTGTGTATATATATATATATATATATAAGTAAGTAGCTAACCTTGTTTGCTCTACTAGTGTATTGACCGCGTTACTTGTTTGGTTACACGTCTCGGGATTTTTTTTTTTCGACTAGTACTTTGACTTATGTTCAAGTGCTTAGTTCATTTCTTTTTTTTTTGTATATATATATATATATATCTATATTTATGCATAAATATATATATACATATACATAAATGTATATACAAAAACACACAACACACATACACACATTCACACGCAACCACACGTGTGCAAAAGCCTACACACATACACTTATATATGCGCACATACATATTCATGATCATAAATTACTTAAAAAGCTAAAGGATATTCGCAATTTATGAGTCAAAACCCTTAAAATATATAAAGGTGCCGGAGAAAACGGGAGGTAAAATTAGTCTAAATATTCTTAACCTAGGAAATGGTAGATACTAAGACAGGAAAAAAGAATCTACAAGGCCGGGGAATAGTCATTGGTAGTGGGGTTTAAAATTACTAATTAAAAATTAAATTAATTAATTAATTTATCAATTAATCAATTAAAATTTATTTATTTTCCTAGACTAAATTTAAAATTTAAATCTAAGTATAAACGTTCACAAATTTCGTCTCATAGCGGCATTTGCTAAAGAATTCTTTTCTTAAATTGAAGAGTAGGTTCTGGTTAGGGTATTTTAATATTTGGATTTTTTCCTGTAAACATACATTGCATCTATCGTGAAAATTCCCAGGGATACTTGCTGAGCCTATCAGTTTCCAACTAAGTACTGTGCAAAAGTATTAGGACAAGAACTATTTTCTTTTTTATGAGGTATATTGACAGAAAATAAACATTTTAATTAAAATAATTTTATTTAATTTACTCAACAAATGCTTTAACAAGAAAAATACTTGTTACAAAATGAATTTAATATTTAGTATAATAGCCTTTTGCTATGATCAAAGCCTTCATTCTGTCAGGCATTGATATCACGAGCTTCTTCAATGTATTTAATGGTAACTGCTACCAAGCAGCTTGTACTTTTTACCAAATAAGTAAAAAGTCAGTCATATCCAAGGATAATAGAATAATAAGTAGTTTCAAAATAACTTGTTTAACATAAAATAGGAAAAAATAAATATAACTTCTTTTTAATACATTTTTTTACACCTAGTTTTATATAAACAATATTTATTAGCAATTAACTTAGATTTTCACCCTGTATTTGAATTTCAGTGAAGATTTTAGGAAAATCTCCCCTGTCCTAATACTTTTGCCCATTACCGGTAAGGTGCAAAAGTGTTAAGACAGGGATGATTTTAAACTTCATTTTGATGCCTCATAAAAGATAAAAGAGTTCTTGTCCTAATACTTTTGCACAGTAATGTGTGTGTGTGTGTGTGTGTGTGTGTGTGTGTGTGTGTGTGTGTTAATAAATATACATTTTATCCTGCGTTTCACGAACGAATCTGAGTTTCATTCGTATCATATCATACTGGCCTTTTGTCGATTTGATTTATATATCAGCATTCTGCTTTAAGTTCGTAATGTGTATTAATTCAGATGTGCGAATATATATATATATATATATATATATATATATTGATTGATTGATTGATGGATTGATTGATTGATTGTTTAATTACTTAGTTTTTGGTCATAATAAAATTAGACCAGTGCACATTTGTATTAAAAAGTGTTCAGTTAAAGCCTATTGTAAAACTTTCGAATATTTTCCATTTGTAAACGAGTTATTAAGCGACCTAGGTTCCTACCATGTGTAGATTTAACCGTTTACGGTAAAATCAGTTATTGCAAATTGCCTGAAGACACCACTTATAGTAGAAACGTAGGTCGAGTAATAACTCGTTCTGAAACAGAATATATATATATATATATATATATATATATATATATATATATGTATGTATATAAAGCTCGAAATATATGCAAAGCAGACAGAAAACAATGCCAAATCATGGAACGGAATACAAAAATATCTACAAGGATATAAGGAACAAATGCGTACAGGCTAAACAAGATTGACTCAATAAAAATCTGCAAAGAATAGAGATTTTCCCGACGGTGGAATTCTCTTCCACACGATTGCTTCCCCGACGGCTACAATCACCAGGAGTTTAAATGTCAGGTCAATAGACACCTCCTAACACACTAACCTGCTCCCATTCTATCAAACATTCTTCCCATCTGCCAAACCCTCATCCTCGGTATCCTTATTCATCTGTTACCTTCCTCCTGACATTCCCTATGTCTAACCACTCCTTCTCTTTACCTTCCCCTATGTAGCCCCATGCGCAATAGTGGCAGTGGAATACCTTGCTTGGTGTGAGATGATAAAAAAAAAATTGTATCACACATAAATAAGATATGCATTAAAAATAAGAGAAATAGCAGGAAAAAAGACCGGCCCATTAATTGGATGCATAAATTCCAAAAAGGGAACATTCCTATCAGTAAGCCGAACCATCGATACACAGAAATAGTGCAGAAAATATTAAAAAGCCAAGTGGAAGTTGCACTGGCCACAGCATAGTGACACACGGAATTCCAATAGAAATGCTGACAGCTTTATACGATTTCAGCGTAGACAAATTTACAAAAGTAATGAATGAAATCTACAACACTAATGATACGCCGTAAGATGTTAGCAGTTCTATTTTCCTAGCACTGCTTAAGAAATCAAGTTCAAACGAATGTGAACTCAAGCGAACAATCAACTTAATGAGCCACATAACAAAATTCATCATCCTGATTTCGATAAATCAGCAGAATCAGGTCAAAGATAGGACAAGAACTGTAACGGTTCATCAAAGACCCCCAAAAAGAATGCAACATTTACGATCAGAATATTAGCAGAAAGAGCAACACAAATGCAATTTTGTGTGTACCTATGTTTTATAGACTACTCAAAAGCGTGTGACAAAGTACGTCATAAATATCTGTTAGGGCTTCTCAACAACATTTACATATTTAGAATAGACATTAGAATAATCAAGAATAAATCAACTTCATACAAACAGAAAAGGAGTTCAGTAGATGTAAAAAGTGAAATGGGAAATAATACAAGCGTGTGTCATGTCACCGGATGCATTTAAACTAAACAGCGAGACAATATTTATAGAAGTCCAACCAAGATTCTTTACTGGCAATCGCAATTTAAGCAATATAAGATATGCAGATGACACAGTGCTGATAGCAGACACGGAAAATGAAACTACAAAAGCTCCAACTGAATTTAGCGAAGAAAAGCGAGAAGAAAGGACTAAATATAATCTACAAGAAGATAGAATGCACGGTTGTCAGCAGAAAAAATTAACTCGAAATTCAACTACAAGTCGGGGATACTAAATATCAAACGAATACAGAAATTTAAATTTCTAAAAAGTGCTCTAACAGAAGACGAAAATGTGAGTAAATGCTTATTTATGCTAGTCAAGTTGGCCAATATTCCAGAATAGAGAGCTCAAAGATTATTTTCCCATTTAGAGAATTCGACGTTAAATAACCCACCAAGGGCTGTCAGGCAAAACTAACCAACTAAACTATAATCTAGCTACATTACAGATATTTATATGTGTTTATACAAATATGTATGTGTGCAAATACTTAGTTTCAGAAAATAGATATATGCTTGACCATAGATTTCTACGAACTCACGCACACACACACACATATATATATATATATATGGTTACCAACACTAATTTTGTTTATAGATACGTAATTTCGAATAAAGCTCATTTCGTCTTTCTACCTTGAAAAAGTTCATCACGGACGAAACACGTAGGCGATTTAAAATACAGTTTTCCTCTTGTCTTTATTTTATTTAACCATACTGTCCATAATCTCGGATTAAAACTGTGTATATTTTTACATATCTATCTATCTATCTATCTATCTATCTATCTATCTATCTATCTATCTATCTATCTATCTATCTATCTATCTATCTATCTATCTATCTATCTATCTCAGCGTGGTCTAATGGTTAGCAAGCGTGTCTCGTTAGAACCTGTTAGTAGTGAGTTCGATCCTGACTGGATACCGTTACTTTCGGCCTTGTACCACATCTAAGCGGTTCTTGGAAAAATTACTAGTTATTCAAATGTGTATATGCATACAAGTCAAATCCTATATATGTGTCAAGCTCATAAACAGGTATGCATATTTTTTTCTGTCTATACATGCTTGAAAATTGTGTATTATTATGTGAATAACGAACAGAAAACGAATACTTATACGCATTTCGGTGGGGGTTAGTGTGGAGAATGTATAAAGAGTTTGAATGAGAGAGATTTTATTGTTTTACAGGTAAGTTTTTTTTTCTTTTTTAAAAAGTCAGAATTGAAAACAAAATATATAATAAAATCCAGAAAGCAATACCGGCAAACTAATATTGCACTGATATCGATGGAAATTGATACCGCACCTGCAAGTGAAATAATGTTTCACTTTTTTCTTCTTTTCCGTCTAATTAGCATAAAAGTTGGGAGATCCGTGTATCAGTGGAGAAAATGTCAGCCAGTAAGAAACACGCATATTAAGAAGACGCGCTCAAAATAAAAATAAAAGATCATAAGTGATGAAATGTTGTGTATAAGATAATGACTCTGAATTGTAAATCAGAACGCTGAGTTCTAGTTCCAGTTGCGTTCGTTATATTCTTTTTTCTATGTGTCCTATCATTTCAGAACGCAGGCGACCATGGCTCTCCACGTCTCCCTATTCCTGGTGGCTCTTAATATGTTTTCTCCTGTTACTCCACGCAACCCCCGTTCCGTCATCCACCTGATCAGGCCCTTAAAATATGTTATCTGCTGCTTTCCTCTGCCTTTTTTTCCTTCTATCTGGCATGTCAGTATCAGGTTCTCCAATCCCTCCTTCCTTATTGCATGTCCCAAGAACTTCAGTTGTCTCGTCCTGATGCTCACTATTAATTTTCTTTTCAATACCATTCTTTTCAAAACCCCATCATTGCTCACATGTTCGGTCCATGATATCCGCAGCATCCTTCTGTAGAACCACATTTCCGCTGCTTCAAGTTTTGTTCCTCATCTTCGATGATATTGTCCATCATTCACTTCCATACTGACATCACATAGCAATCTAGCACTCTCTTCTTTGTTTCTAATGAAATTTTCCTGTGTCTTAGTACTTTACTCAGCTTCTGGAACGCGTCCTTCGCCATGCCAATTCGCCTTCGAATCTCTGTGTCGCACTTTCATTCTCCTGATAAAACACTTCCTAGGTATTTAAATTTTTGTACTTACTTGATTTTGGTATTCCCCACTTGTATTTGGCATTTTGGGTTGTTCAAGTTTCCTAAAATTGACCTTGAGAAGGGTATGAATGCGCCTCTAGTTTCCGTTCAATTATATGTTTGTATGGCTTATAAATGTAACTAAAGCATTGTATTTTTCAAAATCAAAAATGAAATATTTAGATTTCGGTATTTAATAACCTGTCGATGGGTTGATATTCCGCTAAACGAAAACAAAAAAAATTAAAAATCAAAGTTCGAATTTTGGTTGTGTTAGTTAAACTGACTTTCGTACAAATAGAATTTTGTAAATCCAGATCGTACTCTCCCCGCTAAACCTAGTTGTTACCACTAGGGTGTTTCTCTCTTTAAATGAGCAGATTCATGCCGACTTTGTTTCGTGAGGACACCGTTGTGATGTTCTCACTCGTCATATATATATGGCGTTTATGCATGTAGCAGATATTCGTCGCTCGCTGTCGACTTCAATTTCCATTTTTTATTTATATTTGCTATTTCTTTAAATAAATTCATGTATATATATATATATATATATATATATATATATATATATATATATATAAACAACATGAAAAACCTAAAACACAGACACACCACAAAATGGTTTCTCTCACACACACAAACACACACGCAAATACACACACACACCGAATTCTAATAGTATCCTCAAAGCAATAAAATGACCTAGATGACACTAGAAAACAATTTCAAATTCCTCATTGATAAAGAAGGCGCCAAAAAAAATTTAACGTTTGAGTAGAAAAAAAAAACAGCCCCACACACATGAACTTTCTGACTAATTTATTTATCCACGATACTTTGGCCATCAGAAAACAAACGAATCCTTACATGTGAAGTCACAAGTTTATTCGCTTGAACAAAGTCAACTTTAGACTCTAAACACGTTTAGCGTCGCAAATGTCATTCTGGACCCTAAATGTGTCATACAAGAAGCAAGTAACATAAATAATAATAATAATAACAATAAACCTCCACTTTAAACAAAACGTTCACGGCTTCTCGCAATTTTTATTCTATACCAATTTCTCTCGTGTGAACAACCCTATTTCTGTTTTTAATATATATCAGGCAGTCCTGATGATGTGCTAATAAGATAGTATCGAAAAACATCGGCGTGTGTTTATATTGTTTATAACACGCTAAGCTTTCAATTCATTTACCAATCGTCCATAGCTAAGATATAGAATCGCCGACCGATGTCAGTTCGGTCGGGTTTCAATCCTAACTAAAACCAATCAGATGTCGAACCGTACTGATTTGCTGTGAGATAGCGAAACATCTGTCTGCGTTTGACTTTATATATATATATATATATATATATATATATATATATATATATATATATATATATTATGGACTCTCCCATCGATTTCGATGCATGAGGGTCTAACCTTAGTAAGACATCCACACAGAGATTTGTTTATAGTGGTGAAGGCATTGTGTAGTACCATCCACACTTTTTGGAACTGCTGATAACAAACAATCGGTGCAGAAATCTGCCACAGATCGCATGAACAGCAGACCTCAATTATTTAACCCATAATTGGAGTGAACGGACGGATTAATACCTTTCCCAAGGGTACTAGTGCGCAAGTGAATGCAGTGTGCTCGACTGGAATTGGAACTCGGCTCACCGATTTCCCCCTCCAAGCCGACATCCACTGCACCACAACGCACATCCGTGAACGTTAACAGCACCTGGTATTCCCAAGTGATCACCCACCTAAGTGCTGACCAGGCTCAAGGCTGCTTAACTTCGGTGATCGAGCGGGAACCGGTGTATCCAACGTGACATGACCGTTATATATATATATATATATATATATATATATATATATATATATATATATATATATATATATATATATATATATATATATATATATATATATATATATATATATATATATATATATATATATATCATTGCATTTTTATAGATGAGAAGTTCTCATTGTCAGGAGCGTTTGTATTTATGAACAATGTGAAACAGAGCATGATATCTCGTAGTTGCAAGAGTTAATGAGTCATCTGACCACGTCAATCAAAACTGTAAAAATATTCGTCTCTCTAAAAACTTCTTTTACTAATATAATAATTCATTAAACAGCGTTAAGGAAAGATTAAATGGGATAGGAGACCCGGAGTCTCATTACGGAAATAAGGCGTGGCTAGCAGGTCTCGAGAGGCGGAAAAATGTACTTATCGATTCCGTTTTCGGGCAGCATACTGGCCAGATGCCTGTCCAGCAGCGTCTTTGATAATGGCATTCGACGTAATTATTCCGTTTGCTACTTTTTCTTCTTCTATGTGCCGTGTTCTTTCAGGTCGTAGGCGATCATGGCTTTCCACGTCTTCCTATCCCTATTGGCTCTTATCACGCCTTCTCCTATTACACCATGCAACCCTCGTTACATCATCTAATTGATTAGGTCCTTCAAATATGTTATCCGCTGCTTTCTCCTGTCTCTTTTTCCCTCTATCTGGCCTGTCAGTATCAGGTTCGCCAAGCCCTCTTTCCTCATTGCAAGTCCCAGGAACTTTAGTTGTCTCTTCCTGAGGCTCAGTATTTATTTCGTTTTCGTTTCCATCATTTCCAAAATCTTATCATTGCTCACATGCTTGATCCATGATATTCGCAGCATCCTTCTGTAGAACCACATTTCAGTTGCTTCAATTTTTTTCTTCATCTTTGATCATATTGTCCAGCATTCACTGCTATATGAAAGAACTGACAACATATAGCAATCCAGTATTCCCTTTAACACGACTTTATTTATTTGCTTTATATATATAATATTGTAATAGTTGTTACAACGGTTTATAAATTCATAGTATCACTACACAAAAAGTTTCGCGTTTCGAAGCTGACCATGTTTCTTGGCCGGTTCTTCTTCGGCTGATCAAGGTTTGTGTCGTGATACTATGAATTTATAAACCATTGTAACAACTATTACATTATAACGCTCTACATTTGTATCGAGCACTCTTTATAAAAGTAAGTGCATGAACAACAGGTTAAAAAACCTACGAGTTCTACAACTTAGTTACAATATATATAACTCTCTATCTGGGCACCTCGGCATGGTGTGATGGTTAGCAAGCTTGTCTCGCTAGAAACTATTAAAACTGAGTCGCCAGTTACAGGTTGCGAATTCTAAAATCACGCATGTACAAAAATTTAAGAATTTGTAAAGTGTTTTAATGCATGGGAGAAAGTGCGACACTGAGATCTGAGGGCGAATTGGATTGGCAAATGATGCATTCCAGAAGCTGAGCAGAGTATTAAGAGACAGGCATAGTTCGCTAGAAACAAAGGAGAGTGTTCTGGATTAATATGTGATGTCTGGCCTTCAATATAGTATTGAATGCTGGACAATATCATTAAAGATGAGGGAAATACTTGAAGCAACTGAAATGTGGTTCTGCGGAAGGATACTGCAGATATCATTGATCAAGCAAGTGAACAATGATGAGGTTATGAAAAGGATGGAAACGAAAAGCAAATTAATATAGGAAACGGCGGCTGAATTTCTTAGGACATGCGATGAGGAAGGAAGGCTTGGAGAATCGGATACTCACAGGTCAGATAGAGGAAAAGAGAGACAGGGGTTTAATTGGAGTAACAGACGACAGTGTACTAAGTACTACCAGGGATAGGGATAGGTGGCGAGCCATGATCGCCTACGTCCTGAAGAACATGGCACATAGAAAAAGAAGAAGCGAGTTTGATCCTCACTGGGTAACTAATATTTTCGGTCTTGTACCACATTTAAGCGGAGCATACTTTAAAACAATAGGTATTTGTGTATATTCATATGTATTATGTATATGTTTGCATGAGTTTTCATAAGAATTTTTCTGATGAAATGTAAATTTTATGAATATAAAAATTGATGTTTTTAAAACACGTCAAACTTTCTTGTATATTGCATAAATATTTACACTGTTGTTACCCAAAATCATAGACACATGTATATTCACACATTTTTGTAAAACTCGCAAGTACAAATCGGTGTACACACAGGAACACACATACACATACACACATGCATTTTAAAAATCTCAGCAAATTTTGACGTTTCCATATTTCAGAATGGGCATGTTGTTACCTACAAATTGGAATATTCTAGCCATTTTTTTCCCTTCTTGATCACGTCTTAGCAAGAATTCCATCTATTCTTTTTAAAGCTACATTTTTATTTGCTATTTGTACCATCTTTCTTCGTGATTTTTTAATAATTTCTCGTCATTTTGTTTTGTTTTCAGAAGGCCAATTTTCCATATTTTCTCTTTGCTTTTCCTTTCTACCTACTTTTTTTTGCCTATTTTTATTTGATTCCAAAAACATCATATTTTCTTCTCCACTCTTACACTTATTTTCCTTATTTTTGAATAGATTTTACAAACCAGTTTTTATTAACCTTCTGATTATATTCATCACAAACTAGTGTGCTTCCTACTAAATCATGTTGAAACACCTGTCCTTGTACGAATGCCCAAGTTAAGCAATGTCGAGGCTTGTCTCTACGTACACTGCCGGCCACAATCATTAAGCCACCGTAGTGTTTTAAAATATGATGTATTTCATACTATTTAGTATTTATTACCAAGTGAATAACTGTAAATGAAAAT
Source organism: Ascarosepion bandense (assembly GCA_037127315.1). NCBI lineage: Eukaryota > Metazoa > Mollusca > Cephalopoda > Sepiida > Sepiidae > Ascarosepion > Ascarosepion bandense. Next base: position 2,453,056 of record JBBBDQ010001509.1, on the reverse strand, counting down.
AGAATGGTTCTTCTGTTAATACTTTACTATAACATGTGCATCAAATGAATATATAAATATTTAATAATTGCCTATATTTCAGTTTCATCAATGAAAGAGTGAAGAAAATTTAGGTTGATTCCGATGAGTTCATCTTTGCTTCCTTGCCTTGTAAAATTGTGCAAAGTAATAATAAAAAAAAACATTCTATTTACATTTAGAATTATCCACTAAAAATAGTATGAAAGACATAATTTCTTTTAAAAAACTGGGGTGGCCTAATAATTATGGCCGGTAGTGTAGATGGGTGGCTGCTTGTGAATACCATGTGCTGTAAGTTTGATTACGCTTTTGGTGTAATCGATAGTGGATCAGAATTGGTAATTGGATATTCAAGTTCCAATTCCAGTTGGGTTCGTTATATTTTACTTATGCACAAATACCATTGGGCAAAGTATGAATCCATCTATCGTTCCCTAGCTATGAGTAACTGGAAGAAATAGACGGATTAATACCTTTCCCAATGGTATTTGTGCGTTGTGGTGCATTGGATATCGTCTCGAAACGAGAAATCGGGGAGCCGAGTTCGAATTCCAGCTGAATTCATTGAATTCACTTACGCGCAAATATCCTTGGGAAAGGTATTAATCCGTCTATTTCTTCCAGTTATGGGTTAAATAATAGAACAATGAGGGTTCTATAGCCTTGGCTGGCAACCAGTCTAACGCAGAAAGCAATGGCAACCTACTGCGGGATAATCTTCTGCCCAGTCAGTCATGTCTCTTTCGAGACATGATCGCCCAAGCGTGTATCACGTATGGCACATAACTGACTGATTTCTACTAATAGTATTCCTAAATTGACTAATCCGCGTTCCATTTTGTATATTACATTCAATATAACCTACTTTTTATATCTCCATATCTGTTTTTGTTGTTATTATTTTGCGCGGTCCCTCACTCGGAATCCACAAAAATGAAGCATTACAATTTGGCGGCTGTAGCATTCAAATTTTACGTTCTCGTTCTTAACTTTACCAATAAATATTTTTCTCTTACTCTGATAACCTCTATTTTCATATTTTCGTTTACTTATTTCTTCTTCTTCTATGTGCCTTGTTCTTTCAGGACGTAGGCGATCATGACTTTTCACTTCTCCCTATGCCTGGAGGCTCTTAGCACGCTTTCTCCTGTAACATCTCACAGCCCCCGTTCTGTCTTCCACCTACTCAGGCCCTTCAAATATGTTACCCACTGTTATCCTCTGTCTTTTTCTCCTCTATCTGTCCTGTTAGTATCAGGTTCTCCAAGCCCTCCTTCCTCATGAACTGCAGTCGTCTCTTCCTGATGCTAAATATTACTTTCCTTTTTGCTTCCATCCTTTAAAAAACGTCATCATTGCTCACATGCTCGGTCCATGATATTCGCAGCAACCTTCTGTAGAACCACATTTCAATTGCTTAAATTTTTCTGTTCATCTTTGATGATATTGTCCAGCATTCACTGCTATATTGAAGAACTGACATCACATAGCAATCTGGTACTCTCTTCTTTGTTTTTTAGTGAAGATTACTGTCTCTTAATACTTTACTCAGCTTCTGGAACGCGTCATTCGCCATGCCAATTCGCCTTCGGATGTCTGTGTCGCACTTTCCGTCTTCTGTTAGAACACTTCCCAGGTATTTAAATTTTTGTAAAAAAACTGAAATAATTGTCTGAAAAGAAAAGGAAAACGAGAACTAATTACTCAAATTTTTTTTCCGAGTTTGCAACATCCAGACCATTGTCTTTAATTGTACTTTTTCTTTCATTTTCGAAATGTATATTTCCTCTTTTTTAATCCATTCTAGATCTCTTTTAATCGTATGCATGTATTGCGTTCCTTAGCATCGTTATTGTTCTTTCTGTGAATATTATTCCATTAATTTTATTTATATATATTTCACCAAAGGTTAAAATAATTATTTAATCTATTTCTTCTACTTTGTCGTTTCCTTCTTCATTTTTTTTTTAGATTTCACAAATAGTATATTTTCTCCGACGATTATATTGGAAGAGATGTTCCACATATCTAATTTCTTTTCACATTTAATTATTTTTCTTTCTTTTCTCATTCATCTTAATTAGATTTATTTTCAATCAAATTCTTCTTCTTAATGTTATTTATATATTTTTATTATTTCTTTTGAGGTTACAAAACATATTTAATCTATTTATTTCTTCTTCATTTTCTTTTGCGTTCACAAATAATATATTTTCTCTTATTGGAAGAGATTTTCCGCATATCTAATTTCTTTACACATTCAATTATTTTTCTTTCATTTCTCATTCATTTTAACTAGATTTATTAACAATCACGTTCGTTTTTTTTCATTTTTTTCATTTTTTTTTCTTTTTGGGTAAGATTTAATTAATATCTCTTTATTCTTCTTTCTTTTCTTTTTTCTCTTTTCTTTTTCGAAACTTATATTCTTCTTTATTCTATTATATATTTCTTTTAATCTTATGCATTTATTGCTTCTTTATCATCGTTATTGTTCTTCCTGTGAATATTATTTTATTAATTTTATTTATATATATTTATTATTTCTACCGAGGTTACAAAAATTGTTTTATCTATTTATTTCTTCTTATTCTTATTCTTTTTTTTCTTATTTTCTTCTTCTTCTTTATTTTTTTAAATTTCACAAATAATATATTTTCTCCTACGATTATATTTGAAGAGATTTTCAAAATTTCTAATTTCTTTTCATACTTAATTATTTTTCTTTCTTTTCTTATTCAACTTAATTAGATTTATTATCAATCAAATTCTTCTTAATTTTATTTATATATATTTATTATTTCTACCGAGGTTACAAAAATTATTTAATCTATTCATTTCTTCTTCTTCTTCTTCTTCTTCTTCTTCTTCTTCTTCTTCTTCTTCTTCATTTTGTTTTGCTTTCACAAATAATATATTTTCTCTTATTGGAAGAGATTTTCCACATATCTACTTTCTTTTCACATTCAATTATTTTTCTTTCATTTCCCATTCATTTTAACTAGATTTATTATAAATTAAATTCTTCTTCGTTTCTTTCTTTTTTTTTCTTTTTGGGTAAAATTTCATTAATATCTCCTTCTTCATCTTCTTTCTTTTTCTTCTTTTTTTTGAGACGTATATTTCCTCTTTTTTTTGTTCCATTCTAGATTTCTTTTAATCGTATGCACATATTGCGTACTTTAGCGTCTTTATTGTTCTTCCTCTGAATATTATTCCATTAATTTTATTTATATATATTTATTATTTCTTCCGAGGTTACAAAAAATTATTTAATCTACATTCTTCTTCTTCTTCTTCTTCTTCTTCTTCTTCTTCTTCTTCTTCTTCATCATTTTCTATTAGATTTCACAAATAATATATTTTCTCCGACGATTATATCTGAAGAGATTTTCCATATATCTAATTTCTTTTCACATTTAATTATTTTTCTTTCTTTTCTCATTCATCTTAATTTGATTGTTCTATCAATCAGATTCTTCTTCTTCTTCTTCTTCTTCTTCTTCTTCTTCTTCTTCTTCTTCTTCTTCTTCATTTTCTTGTAGATTTCACAAATAATATATTTTCTCCGACGATTATATCTGAAGAGATTTTCCATATATCTAATTTCTTATCACATTTAATTATTTTTCTTTCTTTTCTCATTCATCTTAATTTGATTGTTCTATCAATCAGATTCTTCTTCTTCTTCTTCTTCTTCTTCTTCTTCTTCTTCTTCTTCTACTTCTAGGCTGAGCAAATATATAGCTGAAAATGATTATTCTTCTTAGAGTTTATTTTTATTCTTTGATTTCCATCTACACCTGCTTCATTCTCTGCATGTCTCTGGTATTTTACCCATTTATTTATCCTTTTCCTCTTTTCTATATTTTTCTTTATTATTTGTCTTTTATTCTCTGATATTCTCAGTATTCCTTTACTAATGTATTCTTTTCTTTTTCGTCCTTTATCCAATAGCAGTCGATTTTTTTTCTTTTATCATATATTTTCTTCTTCGGCATAATTATTTTTCAACACTTATTCCTTTTTTCCTGTTTACTTAGTGATTTTTATATTTTCGTTTTTTTTCTTCATTGTATTTCTTTCACTCTCTTTCAATCTTATTTTTATTTTGCTTCTTCTGATATTCTTCTATTTGTTTTTGTTTTTTTTTTCTTGCCATATTATTTATTTACCTTCTTTCTTTTTCCGTCTTTTCTACTCCCTCCCTTCTACGGACTTCAGAATTGAATTTGACGCTGACTGCACTATCTTCAATGTCACCTTCGACTATTTTTGCTCAGCTGGAGTACCAGAAGCAGGAGCAGCAGTCGCTGGGATGGCGGCGAAAAGAGAATGAAAAGAGACAGTAACCGAAGATAGGAGCCAGTCGCACGGTGGACGCACGGCGTAGTGGGTGTATGCAAGCAGGGCGGAACTTTTTCGAGACCAGGTTAGAGAGGGCAACAACAGCAACAACAACAACAAAAAGTGAAAAAGAAAGGAAGAAAGAAGACTTTAAAACTGTCGCTAAATATAAGAATTCTCTGTTTGCTATTTTATATTATTTCAATATCAGCTCTTCCTGACACCGCCATTTTCTCTTTTGGCGAAAGCTAAATGTCGCCACTCAGAAACCGGAATTACGTGACCCGACTGAAATAGTAGTAAGGCAAAATGGAATGAAAAGAAAACATTTATTATTATTATTATTATTATTATTATTATTATTATTAATAATAATAATAATAATAATAATAATAATAATAATAATCTGTATACTCCCTGGTGGCCGTTGCTTCAAACTGTGTGGTAGAAATCTCGTCATATCTCCGGCATTCAGTTTCCCCGTTGACTCCAACAATGCTGACAACTGGATAGTGTCTGTTATAATAATTATAAATGAAAACACAGTTAATCGAGACTGTAGTTTTACACTGAAATCCTCAATTCATTGAAAATTGTATATCCAAGATTTTTGTTCGACTTGGATTTCTAGATTAAATAAAAAAGAATAAAAACAAAAAGTTTCATTAAAATCTGGTTAAATCAACCTTCGCATTATAACCAACTCTTAAAAAAAGTAACTTAAAACCCCACCTTTTTTGGCATTAAATAACCCACAGAGGTGTTGATATGCCGTTAAACAAAACTCAAATGCGGTTTCCGGTTTTCTCTTTTCCAATCTTTTCACTCTTTTCCTTTATTATTTTTTTTTCAATTGGAGTAGATAGACTAAACTATCGCCCGGTTCACACTCCACCCACATCTAATTGAACAGGTGAAGAGGCTCATCCCTTATTTCCTGTTTAGGATGCGGTTTCCGGTTTTCTCTTTTCCAATCTTTTCACTCTTTTCCTTTATTATTTTTTTTTCAATTGGAGTAGATAGACTAAACTATCGCCCGGTTCACACTCCACCCACATCTATTGAACAGGTGAAGATGCTCATCCCTTGTTTCCTGTTTAGGATGCGGTTTCCGGTTTTCTCTTTTCCAATCTTTTCACTCTTTTCCTTTATTATTTTTTTTTTCAATTGGAGTAGATAGACTAAACTATCGCCCGGTTCACACTCCACCCACATCTATTGAACAGGTGAAGAGGCTCATCCCTTGTCTCCTGTTTAGGATGTGGTTTCCGGCTTTCTCTTTTCCATTCTTTTTACCCTTACGTAGCCCCCTGCGCATCAGTGGCGTTACCGCCTTGCTCGGGGTGATTATGATTAAAAAAAAAAAAATAACTCACAAAATAATGATACGTTCAATTTTCAGTAGCCAACCAACTTAACCTCAGGCTTAGGCATATCTAAATCTACACTATCGAATGAAAACATAGACAACGGTATTTACCCACCTTCCCACGTAAGGCGAGATGTGACACAAGGATTTTGTAGCAGTTATAATATAAAGTCTTTTTAGGCTACTTGCCGTGACTTCTGTAAGAATGATTCCAACTGCTTTTATACTTCTTTAATTAAACATCTAGATAATCCCTTTGTGTCCCCGAGGGTGTATTATTTACTTCACGACATCCCTTCTTTGGAGATTTCTTTTTATTAATAAATATTTTATTTTTTTTATTAGTATTCACCTCTCTTGTTTCTGACGTGTTTGAACTTGTATCTGTTACGTTTCAACCACTTGTTTCTCCGTAAGTCTCCTTTTTCTGGAAATCATACTGGTACCTTCAATAAATTTCGTAGAGTGTAAGCACATCCAAAATATCATACAGAGTTATTTGTGGGTTCTTCATTTCTTGGACACCTTTTCCAATAAACCTTTTTGCCATGATGGTATCACCCGTTACAACGGATTCAACTCTTTTTACAACTACATATACTTCCCCTCACAAGAGAAGATCAGATAGATCAGGAGCTCCGAGAGAGTGAAAAATCTGCAGGAGATCAACATAAGCGGGTCAGCGGAGTACGATAGGCAGAGATAGCCAACACTGCTATCGTACGACCATTGCTAGTCCCGAGTTATAGTATTACTACCTAACCAGTATTCTACTCACACAGTTCCAAGTATCTGTATTTTGCTGTGTTAATATATATTCGTTATTTCCTATTTTGTTTGTGGTTGTATTATTTTCTTGCTGGAAATCTTAACCTGGTCCACGACAAGTTTTTTGATCATAATATCTGTTGTGTTCCTGTGTTTTCTTTTATCATGCATATCCTTTTTCCAATTCGTAATGCTATCTCACCTTATTTCCACAGTTTTTTTTCCATTTGAAAAATATTGTGGTCCATTTCCTGATCCGTTTTTATTCTTATTTTGATCTGGTAACAATTTGTTGAACCTCGATTTATTTTTAATATAAATTCTGCCGGCGACATGCCTGGTGATGTATTGAGATTTAGCATTTTCTGGTAAGCTCAAATATATTTTTAGTGCTCCTTCATTCACTCTTACTTGATTTGCTTTTATTACAGCTCTCTTGAAACTAGCACAAAACGTTCGGCTTGTCCGTTTGACCTTGGGTGATACGGTGGGATCTCAATATGTTCAATGGAGAAAAATCTTTTAAATCTTCAAATTTGTGAGCAATGAATTGTGTACAGTTATCCGAAAATGTGGCAACCGGAATGCTATTTCTTGCAAACAAATCGTGTAAAAAATTCACAATAACCGTAGCAGTTAGTTTTTTGTACTTACAAACTTCAAGCCACTTAATAAAGCCGAGTTCGAATACCAGCTGAATTCCTTGCATTCACTTTCGCACAAATACCCTTGGAAGAGGTATTAATCCGTCTATTCTCTCCAGTTATATATTAAATAATAGGACAGATTGAGTTCTAAAGCCTTGGCTGGCAAACAGTCTACCGCAGAAAGCAATGGCAACCTATTGCGGGTTAATCTTCTTCATGATCGCCTAAAGCGTATATCACGTATGGTACTTAACCGACTGAGTAAATTTTTAAAGAGATATTTTCGTCATCGAACTTTTTGCATTATGACACATTTCTAATATTTCTACAAAAATAAATATTACCGCTTACGGATTGTGAACAGGGCATGAAACTGGTAGTCAGAATCGGTCACTGTTTACTTGCATATAGGTTTTTTTCTCTCTCTCTCTTTATATATATATATATATATATATATAGATAGATAGATAGAGAGAGAGAGAGAGAAAAGAGAATGATCGATAAATATACATATACACACTAGTACACTCACACATATATATATAAATATTTTTCTTGTGTTAATAAAATAGTCAGTTAAGTACCTTACGACATACAGGCTTACGGGATCATGTCTCTTTCGAGACATGATGGCCTGCGCAGATTATCCCGCAGTAGGTTGCCATTGTTTTCTGCGGTAGACTGCTTGCCAGGCAAGGCTATAGAACCCAATCTGTCCTGTTATTTGACTCATAGCTAGAGGGGGAAGAGATGTATTATATTATTAAGTAGTAATTAGTGGGGGATCAGTTTATTACTTCATGACAATAAAAAACGATCCCCCACTTTATGTCCAAATAGATACTTTAATTTTTTTTTTAATCGTATCACCCCGAGCAAGGCGGTAACGCCACTGATGTGCAGGGGGCTACGTAATAGTGAAAATATTGGAAAAGAGAAAGCCGGAAACCAAATCCTAAACAGGGAACAAGGGATGAGCCTCTTAACCTGTTCAATAGACATGGGTTGAGTGTGAACCGGGTGATAGATAGATCTATCTACTCCAATTGTTTTCAAATATTATATTCCGTCAGTCAGTTAAGTGCCATCAGTGATACACGCTTTGGGTGATCATATCTCGAAAGACTGACTGGGCAGAATATTATCCCGCAGTAGTTTGCCATTGCTTTCTGAGCTAGACTGGTTGCCAGCCAAGACTATAGAACCCAATCTGTCCTGTTGTTTGTCTCATAGCTAGAGGGGGGAGAGATGTACTATATTATGAGGTAGTAATTAGTGGGGGATCAGTTTATTACTTTATAAGAATTTAAAACTGATCCCCTACTTTATGCCCAGTAGCAGTCTTAATCGTGTTTTTAACTATTATATTCAGTCAGTCAGTTATGTGCCATACAAGATACACGCTTTGGGAGACCATAATATGATGAGCAGAAGATTATCCCACAGTTGGTTGCCATTGCTTTCTGCGGTAGATATGATAATAAAGTGCTCTATATTTATGAGTATGGGTAAAAGTTTTCAATATCAGAGATAAATATATTTTCTTATAGACCTTGCATAAGATAGGGTCGGGCTCTTGTGACTGTGTGAAATTTGTTATGGCTCAGTGTTTTAATATCTATGGGTCAGTGATGCATTCCGGGTAGTCTATTGTATTATAGGCGTCCCGTTCTATTTTTATAACACTTATTTTGGTGGATGTGGTTTGTCCATTTGCTTATTATTTATATAGTTTATTTATATATGTTTTTTTAGATTTATTTATTTTAGTTGAGTTTATTCTATTTAATTTATATTCATTTATTCTTGTCCTTTTAAAGTTTTCGAGTTTAAAGTAGCGTAGTAGAAAATGTGTTTTTTGTCTGCATTTTGAGATGAGTTCTGATTGTTAATTTAGTAGTTTGCACTGCTCTGTGAGGCTTATTATAGATAATATTCAGACAACTTATATTTCTAAAACTGACTGCGTTTTGGTGAAGTAGATATCAGCGCGGACCGAAAAATTAAAGAGCCAGATTCAAATCCAGTTGAATTGGTTGCATGCACATATCTTCAAATACTCTTGGGAAAGGTGTGAATTCATCATTAGTGAATTCCCATTAGATATGGGTTAAATAACATGATAGAGTAATTAGCAACCAGTCTGCCAGAAAAGTTAATAACAATTTATTTTGCCCAGTCAGTCATCTTTTATTTTAAGGCATTAAAGTGTGTAACACGTATGCCATTTAACTGACAGACTGATTGTTGTAGGTTGATGTTCTTTTCATTAATTTCCAGGATATTTTTGGTGTGAAATGATTTTGTCTTTAATGTAACAGATATATTTATAAAACCTTGTGCTTATCGCGCATTTACAATTTGTAAACGATGTTTTTGTGTGCGTAGTTTCTTTGTTTCCAGAGTCCTTCAATTATTCCTATATATATTTCTTTTTTGGTGTCTGTTGCTTTTACAGTAGCTTGGTATTTTATATTGTTATGCAGGCAATTACTACTTAAAGGACATTCGTTCTGTTATTTTGCAGTTACACATAGGTTTAATTTTTTCAATTGTTTTGTTAATTGTCTTGTGATTTTTTATTACTTGTGTAATACTCTGGATGCAACTGTGACCGATTTTTATCTTGAATTTTTAATATGTTGTGGAGAGTGTTTAATGTGAGAAAGTGTTTGTGTATAACTTTAATGAATATTTTTCCAACATTTGTTTTTATTCTTTTGCTGTACGGTGTGTTGAAACATGTTTCTCTTTGCTATAGTGCCCTATCTATAAGAATGGATTCTTCCTCCGTCAATATATATTAACCTACGTGACTTCCGGAAACGAAGTCTAGAGACAGTCGTGACGCAGCTGTGAGGCAGCTGTGAGGCACTCGTAAGACAGTCGAGACGCAGCGTAACTATATTGTTCGGACATACACTTCTATTTGCTGACTACTAACACTCGTATTTGCATATATGTTTCGTTATTCTAATACACTGTTTGAACTTACTATCTTGTTTTAATTTTTTTTCCTGGCCAAAACTGATCACTACAACTAGGCGACGCAGATTCACTGCGACACTCTTCTTGGTGGATTCCTTTGTATGGGTGGTGTGTATGTGAGAGTTACATGGGATCCACTATCGTTTAGGGCTGTTTCATAGTTTTTCTTCGTTTCGTTGAATATAGTTTCAATGGAAACGTCTGCAGTTATTTGATTGTTGTATCTACTTGATTTTTGAAGATGTGTGTATTTATGGTGGTTACTCAGTAGGTTTTCAATATGGTTTATATGTAGCTTTTCTTACGTGGAAGGTGGCATCTAGAAAATTCACTTTGTTTAGGTGTAGTTTTATGTCTATATAGAATCCCATATATAGTTTTTTAATCTTTGATTGTTTTTCTAGTGTTTTGTTTGTGATAGTTTCTCAAGATTATAAGTAGAGACCTGTATCATTTCTATTGCATATTTTATCTATTTCAAAAAAAAAAAAAAAAAAAAAAATATATATATATATATATATATATATATATATATATATAACCCGTTGTACCATCAATACTTTCTATTGTAGTGTTTATGGTCCCTTTCTTTATTCATTTGTCTTTATTGTCCAAAAGTAGGGATTTTCGGGAGTGTCTAATGATTTTTATTTTATTTGTGGTTGTATTTATTTGTTTATTGAAAGCAGATGGCCTTATCTAACATGGGTTCTTTTAATGAAGCGTTGAATTCTTTATATCGTTGTAAAAATTGACAATTATGTTTGTTTTCTTAAGTTGTTGATCGAGTCTAAAGTTGTTTTTTGTTTTTCCACTGATTTACTTTGAACTTTATTTTTAACTCTAAATTAATTTTTTTCTATTATTGTTTTATTTATTTTACCTAGTTCAATTTTGGTCAAGTATATGAGTCTGTAAATTCTGATTTGTTTTGAAATTATTCTTGGGGCGGGGTTCTTTTACTGTGATAAAAGATTTTGTAATTGCGATGTAATTTATTCGATTTTCTACGTTTATTTATTTCGGAGATTGTTCCCGTATTGATATCATATTTTGTTGTTTTTCATGGTTTTTACGTTTTGTTGTCCAAGCCGCATGCATCCTAGTCGAGGTTGAGCCGCCTTTCTTGCCGATGGAGAAAGTTTCACTGGGATTTGTTGAAGGGCAGGGTCCCAAGTCCTGCTCTGTTATTTAAGCAATAACTGGAGGGAAGGGACGGATTAATACCTTTCCCAAGTGCAACAGTGTGTAAGTGAATCCAGTGTGTTCGACTGGAATTCGAACTCGGCTCACTGATTTCTTTTTCCAAGCCGATATCCACTGCACCACAACGTAAATATGTCAATAAACGCTTACAGAAACTGGTATTCCCAAGCGGTCCCCCATCTAAGTACTGACCAGAATCAACGTTGCTGATTGAGCGGGAATCGGTGGATTCAACGTGATATGACTGTAAGCCATTATGTTGTCTTTGTCTATTTTTATATTTCGCACTGTTTAACAGGGGGTTACACAGGGCGATAGACGAGTTAGGATGTACATAGGGGGAGAGTTGGAGAGAATGGGAGGGTTAGTGTGTTAGGAGGTGTCTATTGACCTTACAGTTAAACTCCTGGAGGTTAGAGCAGTCGGGGAAGCAAGCATGCGGTAGGGAATTCCACAGGTGGGAAGTGCGAGGAAAGAAGCTGTTGGAGTAGAAATTGAGGTTACATTTCATCGGTTTCACTGTAAAAGGGTGGGACCTAGTTTGACAATCTAGTGCCTCGTGCAAACTCACACAGTGATTGAAGTTCATCAGAGCAGAAGCCATGAAAGTATTTATAGAAGAGGCACAGGGAAGCCACGTCACGCTGGTGAGAGAGTGACTGCAGGCGGTCAGCTAAGTCGGTATCAATCACGTTACAGATTATTCGCTGTATTTTGTCAAGAAGCCCGAGTAGAATAGTAAGGGCACCCGACCAGATGTAGCAACAGTATTCAAAACACGGGCGGATGGTAGATTTGTATAAGTGCAGGATAGATTCAGGCGGAAAGAATTTCTAGGCCCTGCACAGAGAGCCAACTTTCATAGCAGCGGATTTAGCAATGGATTCGATGTAGTCATTCCACTTGAGGTCCGCTGAGAGTGTCAGGCCGAGCAGGCGTAGTGTTTTACTCTCTGGGAGGCATGCCTGCTCCATGCTAATGTGAGGAAAGTGCAGTCGTCTGTGATGATTCATTGACAGCAGTTTCGTTTTGGAAGAATTGAATTTTACGAACCATTTCCTACCCCAATCCACCATGGATTGGAGGTCCTTTTCAAGCTCACCCGCGAGGTTCGCCTTATCATCAAAACCAGATTTTTGATTGAGGCGAGCGTATACTGTGGTATCATCGGCGTACATGCCTACTTGTGATATTATGGCATCGGGGAGATCATTGATGTAGAGCGTAGAAAGAGCGTAGGACCTAGGATATCGCCTTGTGGGACACCCGCGTTTGTAGGGTAGTTCTGGGAGGCATGTCCGTTTAAAACCACCTTCAGTGTGCGGTTGGAGAGGAATGATTGGATTAAGTCCAACAAAAGTCCAGTAATGCCGTAGCTTCGCAGTTTACGTAGAAGGCCGGCATGCCATACTCTGTCGAATGCTTTAGAGATATCCAGTGTGACAGTTCGGGCTTCACCATTCTTGTCGAGAGCCTGGTATATATACACGGTGATGGTCGTTAGCATATCAGCAGTAGAGCTGGTGAAGCGGAAGCCATAATGTTTGTCCGATGGTAGCCCGTGGGCCGTGAGATGCTGAACGACCTCGGCATTTATAATGGATTCGAACACTTTGCCGAAGATCGGAAGAAGGCTGATAGGGCGGTAATTTGCGGGGTCCGAGGGTTCACCAGTATTCTTGAATATTGGAACCACAGAAGAAGACTGCCAACAGACAGAAAAGCAGGAGTTAGATAGGCAGAGGTTGTAGAGTTTAGAAAGGACAGAGGATAGTTCAGGGGCACATTTCTTCAAGACTATGATTGGGATTCCGTCCCTACCACTCGCTTTGTGAGGGTCAAATTTTGATATTATGCTAGAAATCAACGAGAGCGTGATGTGGACGTCATTCAATTGGGCCTCAGTTCTAGATGGGAAATCGGGTGTCTGGACTCCAGACGAATCCAGACACGAATTGGTCGAGAATCTACGGGCAAAGAATTCAGCCTTGTCCGTTGCGGAGGTGAGGACCTCAATCTCGTTGATTAGTGGGGGTATTGAGGACTTAGTATTGTTGAGCACGCTTTTACAGAGGCGCCAGAGGTCTTTGGCTCCGAACTTAGAGGATGCTAGGCGCTGCTTCATTCTGCCAGCAAACAGCATTTTAGCTTCGTTAAGTATCTCTTTTAGACTCATTACGAGCTGAGGCGAAAAGGCGCCTATTTTGGTCCGACGCGTGGCTACGATAAAGCCGGAAGAAGTGATTCCTTTGGGCAATGGCGACCGAGCAAGCGGGCGAGAACCAGGGAGACGAATGGGATTTAAGCTGAAATTTCCTGGCAGGAATGTAAGCATCGATGCCAGCCTTAACCCAGGAGGAGACCTCTGATGCACAGTCTTCGACGGGAAGACTAGAAACATTGTTCCAAGGGACGTCGCAGAGGAAGTCACGGAACGAATCCCAGTCTGCTCTTTGATAGCAGTAGGATATTCTGCTGGTCTGGGTTTCTTGGGTAGGGGTGGAGTGGAACGAGATGTTGACAGAAACTACGGCGTTGTCAGAATTTCCACGATGGCAGAGCTGTCTGGTGGTGCAAGAATTTGGCGGGGAAGTGAAGCAGAGGTCTAGTAGCGAGTTCCTTCCGTTACGGCTATTGGAGAAACGCGTGGGGAAGTCCACCACTTGCGTAAGGGATTGGGAGATTAAAAATTAAAGGTGTAGACACCAGCAGTGTCGATTACAGAGTTTTTGAGCCACTTAGTGTGGTGGGCGTTAAAGTCACCAAACACGAAAATATGGGCAGATGGGTGAGAAGATATATATATATATATATATATATATATATATATACATATATATATATATATATATATATATATATATATACTTTGGAAAACAGTAGCTCTAGTATATACGCATCGTTCATTCAGCAATGAATTAGAACACTCTCAGCTATTATGCGTGTATAATGATAATATACACGCAAAAAAGTCTGCTTGCTTTTATCGAGCCCCCATAGCTCAAAGGTAGAATTGCCGACTGACGACAGTTTGGTCGGGTTTCAATCCTGGGTAAAAAGCAGTCAGCTGTCTAACCGTACTGATGAGCTGTGATACAGCGAAACAGATCTGTCAGCGGATGACTATATAAATATGTATCATCACTCACTATTTAAATATGACCGTGACCATTTAATGTGTAATAATTTATATATATATATATATATATATATATATATATATATATATGTGTGTGTGTGTGTGTGTGTGTGTTAATCTATAATTTTTCGGATATTTCTGCTTATCTGTTCTGTTCAGTCTGACTTACTACGTTGTCCGAGTTTTTAAGATTATTTATTGTCATTTTTGTGCAATTCTCTTAAACTGATCAATAAATTGATTATCGTCCTTCAATAAATACTTACAGTCCGTTTGGTTTCAGAAGTTCTTTATTACTTTGTTCTATGCCGATTATTTTTCATTTCAACAAGAACAGGGTCTAAATGAATCACGTCAATGTATTTCATCTTATTGGTTTTAACATGGGAAATATCGAAGTTTTAATTATTCTGTTTTTACGTGAATTTTTCATATAATCATTAGGCTTGTAAAATAATAAAATTAGTTTAGGCTCTTGCGAGACTGTTTTAATCAAAATCAAAACAGAGATGACATGCTCATACTGGTTGTAATTTTTTAACTTAAAAATAGATCCTATCGTTTCGAATACGCCCATATATATAGATGTCTATAAAGTCCGTGTGCACTTTAAAAAGTTATAACTCTATTTGTATTTGTGATAGAAATAATCTGTAAAAATGAGCTTAGACAATTAAACTTGAATGATAATACAGTGTTTAAACAAGATGGAAATCCTTATCAATTTGCTCTGCGTGTTAGACAGTTTCTAAATCCAGAAAAGTCCTAACAGATGGATCGGAAGTAGGGACCATATTATTAACCTCAACGTTCACCAGATTTGACTCTATCAAATTTTTTTATGGGGACATGTGAAAACATTGTCTATGCAACTAAACCTAGTTCATTAGAAGATTTGAAAGCTAAAATAACGAATGTGATTTCAGGCCTTACTGTAAATCAGTTAGCAAATGTCTTCCATGAACTGCAAAATTGTATTACCTTTTGTATTGCTAATAATAGGCGGACCTAATAAAATTTCAATAAAAACTTAAAAAATATAGATTTACTTCTTTCTAATTCTTTTTTCAAATAATTTCTATCGCAAATACAAATAAAGTTATAAATTTTTAAAGTGAACAGGAACTTTATGGACACCCTATATATATATATATATATATATATACATATACTAGCAGTATAACCCGGCGTTGCTCGTGTGTAATGAACGCTTTAAAACTAATCCATGGTCCTGGAGCTCAGACTTTTTGGATGTTAGCACGAAAGACTAAAAAGACATAGTTGTTGCCAGTCAAAGAGAAACCGTAGTTTGAAAAAAAAAATGAATGGATGTAAGTCAAATTTTGATTTCCGTTATCGATGTCAAAAAAGTTTTCCGTCGCAAACTGAATTTTGAAGGCTAAATAAGTCCTCCGACTAAATGGTGTCATGGCTGAGACTAAGGACTACAATTATACCTACTAAGAGCAAAACCCAAAGCAAAAACCAACATAAAATGGGTGAAAACCTATTTAGATCAGACCTAATAGGATATCAAGGTATCAATTTCTAATATCGGAGTCAAATAAGTCATCCAAGGAAAAACAAACTTAAGAAAGACCATGAAAACTTATCGTACCCATCGGGAGTAAAATTGGAGAAAATGAGCCGAATTGATGGATTTAATCAGATTTGATAGAATATCAGGGGTATCGATTATCGATATCGGGGAAAATGAGTCGTCTGTGGATATCTACTAATGTTTCAGACTAAAAAATATTATTTCACCAAGTTATAGAAAATTCTGCAGCATGAACCAAGATAAAAAGGCTGAAATCCTGATCTTGATCAGACCTGATCAGATATTGGAGTATTGATTTCCAATAACGAGAGAAATCGGAAAACGTAAGTAGCTCATGATCTGACCGGAAGTCAAAAAATATTTGTGTGAAGTTTGGTGAGAATCGGATAAAAATTGTGGATTTGTATAAAGGACATACAGACAGACAGATAGACAGGCACACACACAAACATCTTACATTTTATAAATATATAGATATATAAGACAATTCAACACGTGTTTAAAACGATTATGATTGTGTTTGTGGGTATATTTATTCGATAATTGGTTTTTATTATTCTTTCCGGTTTTCGGATGAAACATAATTTTGTATACATATATATATATATATATATATATATATATATATACTATAGTCATCCGCAGACAGATCTGTTTCGCTGTATTACAGCTTATCAGTACGGCTTAGACTCCGTTCGCTTCCTAACCCAGGATTGAAACCCGACCGATTCGGCGTCAGATATATATATATAGGAAAGAATATTAAAAAATGTGTTTTTTTGACAGTATGTTGTTTCTGATGAATGACCGAGAGCGGTCTGAAATATAAAATACAATAGTAGAAATAAACAAATACTGTCAAAAAAACACATTTTCAAACTCAAAACGTTTTAATATTCTTTCCTATACATATTAAGACAGTATACGTGGATCATCACTATGCTATATATATATATATATATATATATATTCAAAACTTATAACATGAATATGTTAGAATATCACTAAAGAATAGCTATTTTGTTTCAACACTTCTTGTGTCTTGTCAAGTGATGAGTTGAAGGTTTTTAAAAGGTTAAAAACAAGTAAAACCCCTTTAATTAGGGAGGCATTGTTGAATGTACAATGTAAACCAATCAAAATAAAGCAACTTCTCATTTGGAGAATATGTGAGCAGACTTAAAAATAATTTGTGGGGGGCATTAGTATTAATATTTGATTAAATTAAGATCAGCATTATTAATTGACTATTAGATCTACTTTATTATTGTTGCGAAATTTAAAAAAGATTTTTCTAAATTTAACAATTTGTTACATTTAGAAAGTTATTCATATATTAAACGAGGAAGAGAAAGAACGCACGCATAAATAAACCTACAAATATCCACACATGGAAAAAAAGACGTGTATATATACATACACTGGCAAACAGACACACATAAAGATTAATATACGCACGCATATATACATGTACAAATTTCAAAATTTTGTTTTTATCAGCTTGTCAATTTGTCTGTTAAATTTTAAAGCACTATTTGGACTCAGACTGAATTGCCACAATATATATATATATCAGTAAAATCCTTGACATTTGGTAAGATGAATTCCAGTAGAGATCAAAAATGTTAAAATATATTTTTAAATTTAACAGAATATTATAATCAAAAAACAAATATTTTTACAAATCCATTGATAATGATATATTTCGCGGTTCCAGCCACACGTCAGACGAAATTCATACAACGAGGGGTTTGAGTTAACGCATTAGGTCTTAGCTTCGCTAATGAAAAGAAAATGAATTTTGACTTGAGCTGGAAGTTGTCTATTTTAAATGTATAACAGTGAAATTTAAAATTAATTTTTATTTTTTAATCATATCACCCCGAGCAAGGCGGTAACGCCACTGATGTGCAGGGGGCTACGTAAGAGTGAAAAGATTTGGAAAAGAGAAAGCCGGATGCCACATCCTAAACAGGGAACAAGGGATGAGCCCCTACACCTGTACAAAAGACGTGGGTGGAGTGTGAACTGGGCGATAGTTTAGTCTATCTACTCCAATTGAAAAAAAAATAAAAAGTAAAAGAAAAGTGAAAAGATTGGAAAAGAGAAAGCCGGATACCACATCCTAAACAGGGAACAAGGGATGAGCCCCTTCACCTGTACAAAAGACGTGGGTGGAGGTGAACTGGGCGATAGCTTGCCTATCTACTCCAATTGAAAAAAAAATAAAAAGTAAAAGAAAAGTGAAAAGATTGGAAAGTAGAAAGCTGGATACCACTTCCTAAACAGGGAACAAGGGATGAGCCTCTACACCTGTACAAAAGACGTGGATGGAGTGTGAACTGGGCGATAGTTTAGTCTATCTACTCCAATTGAAAAAAAAGAAAAAGAAAAAGCAAAGTGAAAAGATTGGAAAAGAGAAAGCCGGATATCACATCCTAAACAGGGAACAAGGGATGAGCCTCTACACCTGTACAAAAGACGTGGGTGGAGTGTGAACTGGGCGATATTTAGTCTATCTACTCCAATTGAAAAAAAATAAAAAGTAAAAGAAAAGTGAAAAGATTGGAAAAGAGAAAGCCGGATACCACATCCTAAACAGGGAACAAGGGATGAGCCCCTACACCTGTACAAAAGACGTGGGTGGAGTGTGAACTGGGCGATAGTTTAGTCTATCTACTCCAATTGAAAAAAAATAAAAAGTAAAAGAAAAGTGAAAAGATTGGAAAAGAGAAAGCCGGATACCACATCCTAAACAGGGAATAAGGGATGAGCCTCTACACCTGTACAAAAGACGTGGGTGGAGTGTGAACTGGGCGATAGTTTAGTCTATCTACTCCAATTGAAAAAAAAATAAAAAGTAAAAGAAAAGTGAAAAGATTGGAAAAGAGAAAGCCGGATACCACATCCTAAACAGGGAACAAGGGATGAGCCGCTTCACCTGTACAAAAGACGTGGGTGGAGTGTGAACTGGGCGATAGTTTAGTCTATCTACTCCAATTGAAAAAAATAAAAAGTAAAAGAAATTGAAAAGATTGGAAAAGAGAAAGCCGGATAACATATCCTAAACAGGGAACAAGGGATGAGCCCCTTCACCTGTACAAAAGACGTGGGTGGAGTGTGAACTGGGCGATAGTTTAGTCTATCTACTCCAATTGAAAAAAATAAAAAGTAAAAGAAAAGTGAAAAGATTGGAAAAGAGAAAGCCGGATACCAGATACTAAACAGGGAACAAGGGATGAGCCTCTACACCTGTTCAATAGACGTGGGTGGAGAGTAAACCGGGCGATAGTTTAGTCTATCTACACCAATTGAAAAAAAAAAGAAAAAGCAAAGTGAAAAGATTGGAAAAGAGAAAACCGGAAACCACATCCTAAAAAGGGAACAAGGGATGAGCATCTACACCTGTACAAAAGACGTGGGTGGAGTGTGAACTGGGCGATTGTTTAGTCTATCTACTCCAATTGAAAAAAAATAAAAAGTAAAAGAAAAGTGAAAAGATTGGAAAAGAGAAAGCCGGATACCACTTCCTAAACAGGGAACAAGGGATGAGCCCCTACACCTGTACAAAAGACGTGGGTGGAGTGTGAACTGGGCGATAGTTTAGTCTATCTACTCCAATTGAAAAAAAGAAGAACAAGAAAAGTGAAAAGATTGGAAAAGAGAAAGCCGGATACCACATCCTAAAAAGGGAACAAGGGATGAGCCCCTACACCTGTATAAAAGACGTGGGTAGAGTGTGAATCGGGCGATAGTTTAGTCTATCAACTCCAATTGAAAAAAAAATAAAAAGTAAAAGAAAAGTGAAAAGATTGGAAAAGAGAAAGCCGGATACCACATCCTAAACAGGGAACAAGGGATGAGACTCTACACCTGTACAAAAAAGTGGATGGAGTGTGAACTGGGCGATTGTTTAGTCTATCTACTCCAATTGAAAAAAAAGAAAAAGAAAAAGCAAAGTGAAAAGATTGGAAAAGAGAAAGGCCTGGATACCACATCCTAAACAAGGAACAAGGGATGAGCCCCTACACCTGTACAAAAGACGTGGGTGGAGTGTGAACTGGGCGATAGTTTAGTCTATCTACTCCAATTGAAAAAAAATAAAAAGTAAAAGAAAAGTGAAAAGATTGGAAAAGAGAAAGCCGGATACCATATCCTAAACAGGGAACAAGGGATGAGCCCCTTCACCTGTACAAAAGACGTGGGTGGAGTGTGAATTGGCGATAGCTTAGTCTATCTACTCCAATTGAAAAAAAATAAAAAGTAAAAGAAAAGTGAAAAGATTGGAAAAGAGAAAGCCGGATACCACATCCTAAACAGGGAACAAGGGATGAGCCCCTACACCTGTACAAAAGACGTGGGGGGAGTGTGAACTGGGCGATAGTTTAGTCTATCTACTCCAATTGAAAAAAAATAAAAAGTAAAAGAAAAGTGAAAAGATTGGAAAAGAGAAAGCCGGATACCACATCCTAAACAGGGAACAAGGGATGAGCCCCTACACCTGTGCAAAAGACGTGGGTGGAGTGTGAACTGGGCGATAGTTTAGTCTATCTACTCCAATTGAAAAAAAATAAAAAGTAAAAGAAAAGTGAAAAGATTGGAAAAGAGAAAGCCGGATACCACATCCTAAACAGGGAACAAGGGATGAGCCCCTTCACCTGTACAAAAGACGTGGGTGGAGTGTGAACTGGGCGATAGTTTAGTCTATCTACTCCAATTGAAAAAAATAAAAAGTAAAAGAAAAATGAAAAGATTGGAAAAGAGAAAGCCGGATACCACATCCTAAACAGGGAACAAGGGATGAGCCCCTACACCTGTACAAAAGACGTGGGTGGAGTGTGAACTGGGCGATAGTTTAGTCTATCTACTCTAATTGAAAAAAAAATAAAAAGTAAAAGAAAAGTGAAAAGATTGGAAAAGAGAAAGCCGGATACCACATCCTAAACAGGGAACAAGGGATGAGCCTCTACACATGTACAAAAGACGTGATTGGAGTGTGATCTGGGCGATAGTTTAGTCTATCTACTCCAATTGAAAAAAAATAAAAAGTAAAAGAAAAGTGAAAAGATTGGAAAAGAGAAAGCCGGATACCACTTCCTAAACAGGGAACAAGGGACGAGCCTCTACACCTGTACAAAAGACGTGGGTGGAGTGTGAACTGGGCGATAGTTTAGTCTATCTACTCCAATTGAAAAAAAAAAAGAAAAAGAAAAGTGAAAAGATTGGAAAAGAGAAAGCCGGATACCACATACTAAACAGGGAACAAGGGATGAGCCTCTACACCTGTACAAAAGACGTGGGTAGAGTGTAAACCGGGCGATAGTTTAGTTTATCTACTCCAATTGAAAAAATATAAAAAGTAAAAGAAAAGTGAAAAGATTGGAAAAGAGAAAGCTGGATACCACTTCCTAAACAGGGAACAAGGGATGAGCCCCTACACCTGTACAAAAGACGTGGGTGGAGTGTGAACTGGGCGATAGTTTAGTCTATCTACTCCAATTGAAAAATATAAAGTAAAAGAAAAGTGAAAAGATTGGAAAAGAGAAAGCCGGATACCACATCCTAAACAGGGAACAAGGGATGAGCCTCTACACCTGTTCAATAGACGTGGGTGGAGTGTGAACCGGGTGACAGTTTAGTCGATCTACTCCAATTTAAAAAAAAAGAAAAAGTGGGGGTTCATTTTACGCTCGAAAAATAATTGTTAGTTTTTCTATCTAATTTTAATCGTAATATTAATAGTAGTATTATATTATTATATTGGTAGTAATAATAATGTGATAATAAGAAAATTAAACTCTAGAAACCTAAAATTAATAATAATTAAAAAATTACAAGATTAAAAAATTAAAAATTAATTTTTTAAAATTTAAACCTAAACTTAATAATAAAATTAAAAAATTATAAGATTAAAAAATTAAAAATTAAGAAATTAAAAAATTAAAAATTATTTTTTTAAAATTGAAACCTAAACTTAATAATAATTAAAAAATTACAAGATTAAAAAATTAAAAATTAATTTTTTAAAATTTAAACCTAAACTTAATAATAATTAAAAAATTATACGATTAAAAAATTATAAGATTAAAAAATTAAAAATTATTTTTTTAAAATTTAAACCTAAACTTAATAATAATTAAAAAATTATAAGATTAAAAAATTATAAGATTAAAAAATTAAAAATTATTTTTTTAAAATTGAAACCTAAACTTAATAATAATTAAAAAATTACAAGATTAAAAAATTAAAAATTAATTTTTTAAAATTTAAACCTAAACTTAATAATAATTAAAAAATTAGATTAAAAAATTAAAAATTAATTTTTTAAAATTTAAACCGATTAAAAAATTATAAGATTAAAAAATTAAAAATTATTTTTTTAAAATTTAAACCTAAACTTAATAATAATTAAAAAATTATAAGATTAAAAAATTATAAGATTAAAAAATTAAAAATTATTTTTTTAAAATTGAAACCTAAACTTAATAATAATTAAAAAATTACAAGATTAAAAAATTAAAAATTAATTTTTTAAAATTTAAACCTAAACTTAATAATAATTAAAAAATTATACGATTAAAAAATTATAAGATTAAAAAATTAAAAATTATTTTTTTAAAATTTAAACCTAAACTTAATAATAATTAAAAAATTATAAGATTAAAAAATTATAAGATTAAAAAATTAAAAATTATTTTTTTAAAATTGAAACCTAAACTTAATAATAATTAAAAAGTTACAAGATTAAAAAATTAAAAATTAATTTTTTAAAATTTAAACTTAAACTTAATAATAATTAAAAAATTAAAAAATTAATGAATTAAAAATTAAAAAAGATTATATATATATATATATATATATTAAAAAATCATTAAAAAATAATAAAAACAAACATTTAAAAAGAAATTAGCTGTAGATAAATAAATTAAAAATATGTAAACCATAATAAAAAATTAATAGTAATAATAAGAAAAATATTAAGAATAAATAAAATAAACATAAAAATATTAATCATAATAATGAAGATAACATACAACGATAAGTGAATACAAACTAATAGTAATTATTTATTTTATAAAAGCGAATTAAAGAATATAATATATATATATACACTTATATTTAAATATTAATATATAACGACTTTAATAAACGTGAAAATAATAATAATAATAATAATAATAATAATAATAATAAACATCAAAAGAGGTATATTTCAAGGTGATTCTTTATCTCCCTTACTATTCTGCATATCATTAATAGCACTAACCAGTCAACTTAATAAGACAGAACGTGGTTATAAAATAGGCCAAAAGAAAATAAGCCATCTATTTTACATGGATGACTTAAAGTTATATGCTAAGAATGATAATGAGCTGGAAGGTCTTCTGCAAACTGTAAAATGCTTCAGCGAAGACATTGGAATGAAATTTAATTTGAATAAATGTGCTAAAGCTACAGTTTTACGTGGATCAATACAAGAAACATCCTCAATTAGCCTAGACCCTGCTGTAACAATAAAAGAATTGAAACCAGAAGAAGCTTATAAATACCTAGGTGTAAATGAGAGCGAAAACATTCACCATAAAAAAATGAAAGAAATAGTGCGTAAAGAGTACTATAGAAGGCTACGAATGATATTAAAAACTGAATTAAATTCACATAATAGAGTTATGGCCATTAATAGCCTTGCAATCCCAGTTGTCCAATATAGCTTCAACATCTTAAACTGGACTCTAAACGACATCAGGCGAATGGATGCTAAAACAAGAAAGCTTCTTTCTAAGCATAGGATGCATCACCCAAAGGCTGATGTAGACCGTCTATACATACCCCGTAAAGAAGGTGGAAGGGGTCTTATTCAGCTGGAATTGTCATACAAGACAACAACTATTGGCTTACTAACATACATAGAAACAACAAAGGATTGGATGATACAATTAGTAAGGCAACATGAAGAAAGAAAGAAAAAATATTCAATAATAAAAGAAGGCAGTAAATACAAACAAGAATTACAGTTAGTAGATTCTGTAGA
Organism: Ascarosepion bandense; assembly: GCA_037127315.1. Taxonomy (NCBI): domain Eukaryota; kingdom Metazoa; phylum Mollusca; class Cephalopoda; order Sepiida; family Sepiidae; genus Ascarosepion; species Ascarosepion bandense. The sequence continues at coordinate 2,428,978 of JBBBDQ010001509.1, read as the reverse complement.
AAAGCAAAACAGTAGCCAAGAACCAACTATTGCGGCAAAAAATATGAAAATGAAAGCCAAAGATAAAGCTCTTGAAAAGATGAAACAGCGCTGGCAAGACAAACCTCTGCATGGCCAATATCCAGTACGCGCCAATAAATCCAATGTTGACAAAGTTAATACTCATCGATGGTTACGTGCATCTGGATTAAAGTCTGAAACTGAAGGATTTATACTTGCAGCACAAGACCAAAGTCTTTTCACGAGAAACTTTCAGGCAAATATTATGCATAATAATATGGATCCAAAATGCAGGTTTTGTGATAAACACCAAGAAACAATAGACCACCTAATCTCAGGCTGTTCTGTGCTTGCCCCAAACGAATATAAAAATCGCCACGATAGAGTTGGGCAATATTTACATTGGGCAATGTGCAAACATTATGGAAAAGCTGTAAACAAACACTGGTATGAACATCACCCAGCACCGGTTACAGAAATAGAAGATGTAACCATTCTATGGGATTACACCATCTACACAGACAGAAAAATTGAAGCAAACAGGCCAGACATTATTGTTAAAAACCAGAAGGAGAAAACTTGTCTATTAATTGATATGGCTTGTCCAGCGGATTGTAACATAGCAATCAAGGAATTTGAAAAACTGTCAAAATATAAAGACCTGGAAATTGAAATAGGAAAAATGTGGAAATTGAAAACAAGAGTTGTGCCAGTGATAGTAGGTGCACTTGGAATGATAAAAAATGGAACAAAACAACACATTGAAAGAATCCCTGGAAACCCCAGCTTAAGAGATATACAAAAAATTGTCTTATTAAGTACAGCCCACACACTAAGGAAAACTTTATCTATGTAATGCTGGAGATGATAGGGAAGATAGAAAAACATGAAATGGAGCCATAACAACATGCCACTACCTGCCTTAGGTCTCCCCGCAGACTTGGTTGATAGTGAGACCAAAGCAGAAATCGAAATATGATGAAAAATGACATAATAATAATAGAATATCTATGTCAGCGATACTGATATTAGAAATTATATATATATATATATATATATATACCCATAAGCTACTTGCTCCACCCAAAATAGGCTAGCTGTGGTTGGTTTTGTAACCCAAGTTAATATAGCTAGGGATGTTAGACCCCATATTTTTGTCTCCATTTTATTTAGTTTTCCATCTCTCCTCCCGTTTGATAGACAAACGTATTAGTTCCCTGATGAATAAGGAGCACTTTTTGTTTTTCGGTGTTTTGTTTTATATGTCCCGGAAAGGGACATATATATATATATATATATATATATATATCATTCAAGGTAGTTAAGTGGTTAAGGCAAATGTAACCGGGTAGAACAATCTAGTAAGTCGACGTAATGTACGGTACTCGTCGTATGCAGTATCCTGAGCCGTAGGCGTAGTCAATAGACGTAGACCAACAGTCGTAGATCGCTAGTCGATAATCCGGTAGACTTCTAGTGGAAGACCAATAGACCTATGGATCTCTGTTCGTCCAAGCCTTAGTCTATATTTAAGGCTGACACCAGCCAATCCCATTCCAGTGATGAGGAACCAAATTGTATACATATTCATTACCTATTCATTACATCATTTTTCAAATTTAGTCTTTTGTCTGCACATAACTGTGTATATGGTTGGGCGAATGGCTGTTTATAATCGATACAAATCCCGCATAAATTTCGTCCAGGCAACTATATATATTTTTGTTAAAATTAAGGATTTATTTTTATTTTTATTTTTTAATCATTTCACCTCAAGCAAGGCATTCTAGTGCCACAATTGAGCAGGAGATTACACAGAGGAAAGTGATGAGAAAGAGTGGTTAGTTATAGGAAATGTCAGAAGGAGGGTGATAGACGAATGAGGATACCGAGGATGGGGGTTGGGGTAGATGGGAAGACTGTTTGAGAGAATGGATGCGAGTTAGTGTGATGAGAGGTGTCTATTGACCTTACATTTAAATTCCTGGAGATTGTAGCTGTCGGGGAAGCAAGTTTATGAAAAGGAATTCCGCAGGCAGGAAGTGCGAGAAAAGAAGCTCTTAGAGTAGAAATTGCGGTTACATTTTATCTGTTTCACTGTAAAAGAGTGGGACCTAGTTGCTAATCTAGTATCTCGTGCAAATTCATACATAGGGGGCACCAGTGATCTAAGTTCATCGGAGCAGAAGCCGTGAAATTATTTATAGAAGAGGCACAGGGAAAATTATTTTGTTTAGATCCCTATATTTAGTATTATATTTTGTATAAATATTTATCAGGTTTTAATTTTTTTAAATTATTTTATTCTCCACTCTCTACAGAGAAATTGTACATATGGGGCTATTTATAAGTTCAAAAAATTCAAAAGATCTATTCAGTCTATACAGCGAGACCGTTCTGAGAGCTGTAGAAATCCTGCCAAGATTCGTTATAGGCAGCGACAATCAGAGCAATATAAGATACGCAGATGATACGATGCTGATAACAGACAAAGAAAGGAAACTACAAGTCCTCTTTCAAAAGATGAATGCAAAATGAATGCAAAAAGGAAGGACTACATATAAACTACAAGAAAAGAAAAGTGAATGTGTGATCATCAGTGAAAAGAGAATCCCAAATTGCCAACTGCAGGTCGGGGACACTAAAATTAAAGTACAGAAAACTAAATACTCGAGAAGTGTTCTAATAGAAATAGAAAGCGAGACGCTGAGATCGGAAGGTGTATTGGCATGGAAAAGGATGCATTCCAGAAGCTAAGTAGAGTATGAAGGGACAGGAAAATTTTGCTAAAAACAAAGACGAGAGTACTGGATTGTTATGCGATATCTGTCCTTCAATATGGCAGTGAATGCTGAGCAATCTCATCGAAGATGAAGGAAAAACTTGAAGCAACCGAAATGTGGTTCTAGAGAAGCATACTGGGTAAAAAGTGGGGAATTATATTACAATCAATATATAAACTGACCCCTCACTTTGTGGTCACTATCAGTTTCTATAAATTTATATTCCTGAGATCCAAAAGCACAAGGATTCATTCCAGAAGCTAAGTAGAGTATGAAGGGACAGGAAAATTTCGCTGGAAACAAAAAGGAGAGTATTGGATTGTTATGTGATGTCTGTCCTTCATTATTGCAGCGAATGCTGGACAATCTCATCAAAGATGAAGGAAGACTTGAAAAAACCGAAATGTGGTTCTTCTAAAGCATACTGGATATAAAGTGGGGATCAATTCCTTATTACACTCAATATATAAACTGACCCCTCACTTTGTGCTCACAGCAGTTTCTATATATTTGTATGGCAGTGGTTCTACAGCAGGATTCTAAGAATACCATTGACCAAACATGTGAGTAACGAAGAGGTTTTGGAGAGTATAGAAACGAAAATGAAACTGATTTTTAACATTAGAAAAAGGCAGCTGAAATTTTTGAGACATGTAATGATGAAGGATATGCAGTGTATATCAGCTCGGAACGAGAAATCGGTGATCTGAGTTCGAATTCCAGTTGAATTCCTTGCATTCACTTACGCGTAAATACCACTGGTAAAAATATTAATATGTCTCTTCCTTCCAGTTATGGGTTAAATAATAGGACAGATGGGGTTCTATAGCCTTGGCTGGGAACCAGTCTACTGCAGGAAGCAATGGCAATCTAGTGCGAGATAATCTTCTGCCCAGTCAGTCACGTCTCCTTCGAGTCATGATCGCCTAAATCGTGTATCACGTATGGCACTTAACAGACGGATTAAACGAGGAAGAAGGGCTTAAAGAATATTACACTCACAGGGCCGATTGAGAGTAAGACAGACAAGGGAAAGCACCGAGTTACATACTTGATGAACTTGGGTAAATGGATGATAGAGCAGGGTTTGAGAAGGCTATAAAGATAAAGGATGTTAAGAGCTACAAGGGATGAGGAGATGTGAAATGTGTACGATACAAATCCTAAATCATCTATCAACCAACTAAAACACACAAAATAAATTGCAGACCTGCAAAATCAGTTTGCCCTCTTCTTCCAACGTTCTTCTCTTTATCTTTACACCATGCCGCTAAAGAGAACACAAAGACAAAATAAACACCTGTCAAGTACCACTTCTTTATTTGTTTTGCCTTCGCTTTCTCTCAACCTGTCGCGACCTACTAAAAAGAGGAAGGAACAAAGACTTTACATTCCGCTACTACGCAACCATGAACTCTAAACATCTGCGGACATTTTAAATACCAACATTCCTCTGCAAACAATTTTTACTACAAAACTGCATGCATTTTCGCAATGAATACTTTTCTTCTCACAAAGATATTATAGTGTTCAGATAAGAGAATTTCAGTTATATTTTTCTTCTTAACTTTTTGTCATTCTGTAAATAAATCTTTGCTTTGACATACCCACGAAATATTTCATCCTTTCTCATTTCAACCTTCCTTCAAGCGAAACAAGTACCGCTTCGAGGTACACACAGCTTTATTTTCATAGATGGTTATTCGTTATCTCTTTAGGATTTTTCCGGAATTCGGTGGTTTACTTTTTTTGTCAAAAGAGACATAACATCTTAGCAGCAGATTTTTCCGTAGTAGGTTGCTATTAATTTCTGCGGTAGACTGGTTGCCAGCCAAGGCTATAGAACCCAATCTGTACTGTTGTTTAACACGCGACAGTTTCATTCGCCCTCTTCTTCGAACGTCCTTTTCTTCATTTTCACACCATGCCGATAAAGAGAACACAACGACAAAGAAATATTTAATCCTTTATCATTTCAACCTTCAACCTTCTGATATTTAAATTGTGGGAGACTTCGGACGCGTTTGGCACAAAGGGAATTCGCCAAGCATCACCGAGGCCCCTACAAAGGCCATAATCGCTTGCATTCTGAAGAGACACGACACATAGATGAAGATAAGAATTTGAGGTTTTGTACTAAAAATGGTAAGAATGTTTCAAGGAATATTGCATGGTTTCGTAAGTTATTGTGGCTAACAAAGTTTTTGTTGAAGACCAACCTCCTCATCCCCACTTTTGAACTTGTGCTACATTTTTTGTATACGTAAGAAAATAAATATCGCTGTCATATACAGAGCTAGCAAATTTTTGTTACTCCAATGTATGTGTAAGAATATGAGGTGCACCACTTGCAAAAAAAATTGCATTCAGTGCTTTTTAAGAAAACAATTAAGTAATTTTGGTTTAATCTTGTTCACAATCAATCAAATTAATAGTTTCTATTTTAACAAGATGCAGACATTTTTAATTTTGTCTTGAAAAAAAGTGTTTAACAAAGTTTTTATCGCTTGACGACAGGTGTTAGAAAATGACGTTGCTTGAGGACAAGAAAAATGAAAGTTAGTCATTTTGACATAAGATTTACGTCAAAATTAAGAAAGACGTGAAAAACAATTTTTTTTAATAGAGAGCGGTCTCATTTGCTTACAAGGCCGTAAAAGTAGCAAGTAGCACGTGAAGTTGTCGATAGATAAACAGTATTTGACGAAATATTATGGTAGGCCCTTTATGACAACATAATCGCGACAGCATACCCTGAAACCAAGGCGCCATTCCTATATATATATATATATATATAGTCATTTGCAAACAGATCTGTTACGCCGTATCGCAGCTCATCAGTACGGTTAGACATCCGATTGTTTTTTTACCCAGGATTGAAACACGACCGAATTGGCATCAGTCGGCGATTCTACCACTGAGCTATTGGCGCTCGGTAGAAGGGAGCCAACTGTTATGTATTGTATGCCGGTAGTTAAAGTGCACTAATTCATTACTGAATGAGCAGTGCGTAGATGCTAGCGTAGCATATATATATATATATGTAGTTACATAATAATTTTAACATTTTTGCGACACAGAAAGAAAGTGGCTATAAATGCCATGATATAATATATATATATAACTCCACCGGGAAATGAAAGGTGATTGCAAATAAACATTTAAAAAGTAGATGGTACTCTTCTTCTTCTATGTGCACTGTCCCTTCAGGATTTAGGCGATCATGGCTTTCCTTGTCTCCCTATCCCTGGTGGCTCTGAGCACGGCATCTCCTGTTACATCATGCAACACTATATATATATATATATATATATATATATATATATAAACTTATTTATAAATAGAACCTTGTCAGAGTGTGTATGTATGTATGTGTGTGTGATTTTGATCAGACAGGGTATCTTACTTTATCTATATATATATATATATATATATATATTATCGATTTTCTGCACTATTGTAAGAACTGCAACCTTGAAACTTCTGAATATCGTTTCTTATGTCTTTGTCTATGAGTTTATCAAATTTGATTAAAATTGGACCACTCTTTCTATAATCCGATTTTTTCGTTTATCGATTTTTGATATTTATCGGGGGTATCTCGACACAAAACCTAGCTAAGAACACTCGCAGACGTTTATAGTACAACTGTGTAAATTTTCAAGAAAATAGGAGTCTACAGGTAACGGACACACACGCACACACACACACACACACATACACACACAGACAAAGTTCCATTTACAAATTAGTTTAGATTTAAGATTCGCCGTAATTCAACGTATTTAGTCTCAAACACAAGAAAATACACCGAAATAGATTAAGTAATTATTAAAGAGAATACACAAGATCTGTCTTATTCATAAATATTTTATTTTATTGTTGTTACAAATACAGTGCCTTTACATCCACTTGAAAACTGGATGTATTTTGTTTATTTTGATCTGAACAATTAATATTTTAAACTCAAATAATTTGTTTTAATAAGCAGATCTATCACACTTTTATTTACTTCACAAAGTACATTTAAAAATTTTAAACTGATTTTTAAACAAAAATAATTTTGAAAAATGTCTTTGCAAAAGTCTACACCCCCTTTGGAATGTCTTCGGCTAATACTTGTGAATGAACCTCCTGCATAAATTACAGCCTGCAGACGCCTAGGGTAGCCTTCTACGAGCATGCTGCAGTGATTTACCGACAGATTTTGCTATTCTTCATGGCAGAACTTCTCGAGTTGTATCAGACTGGATGGGGAACATCGGTGCACAGCCAGCTTTAGATTTCGCCATAAATTATCTTTTAGATTGAGGTGTGGAGACGAATTGAGCCGCTTCAAAACTGTGATTTTCATACTAGCAAACCAAGCTTTAGTCCTTTTTTATACATGCTTGTTGTCTTCATCTCGTTGAAACTTGAAATTGCGACTCAAGCGCAGAGCACTAGCAGACTTTAGCTGGTTTGCCTCTAATATTTTCTTGGTACTTGACACTGTCCATGACAACTCGGATGGTTACTAGATCCCCAGACCCTGCAGCTAAAATACAGCCACAAAACATGATCGAGCTACTGCCATGACTTGCAGCATGGACGGTGTAATGATGTTGCTGAGAAGAGCTCTTGTTTGAATAAATGTTCCGCTTCGTATGTTTTTCAAATAACTTAACTTTGGTCTCATCTGACCACAAAATATTTCGCCACATGGTCATGGAATGACTGATGTAAAGTTTAGCCTAGTTTGCTTGTGCATAGGTTTCAGAAGGGGCTTTTTTCTAGCTATCCAGTCTTGCAGGCCAGACCGGTGCAATACTCTGGAAATTGTAGATACATGGACATCTATCCCAGTATTACAAACTGAACCTTTCAAGTCTTCCAGTAGGGTTGGAGGTTACCTCCATGACAAGTTTTGATTTTACTCTTCTGGTAAGTTTGCTCAGTCTTCCAGATCTTGGTAGAGTAGCAGTGGTTTGTGCACTAACCACTTCTTAACTACATTTTTTTAACTACATATTTTTTGCTAAGGAAAATTTCTAAAAGTTTTGCAATCATTTTATAGCCAATATTTTTATTGAATTTTTGAATAATAAGGTTTTTAACTTCCTGAGACAGAGGCTTGCCTATTTTCTTTCCCGAGTTGGACACCTTGTGTTTACAGCCAGAATCCAAAGACCAACATACAACAAAAACACAAGTTGGATGATTTTGTATGCAGTTAAATCATTTAATATAGCAAAATAACAGACTGGTTGAGTTTGTTTGTTATGGTAGAACGTGCGTGTCACTTTTAATTGTTCTGGATTTTATATATCAATGATAAACTACGTGATAACACAGCATAATATCTCGTGGGTGTAGACTTTTACAAAGTGTTACGGGGAAATACACCTATTCCTCAGACAATGGACTCTCCCTCCTATATAAATGTTATGTTGAAACACACCTATTCCTCAGATAATGGACTCTCTCTCTCTCTCTCCTATATTAATGTTATGGTGAAACACCTATTCCTCAAATAATGAACTCTCCCTCCTATATTAATAAGAGTTAACTGGATGTTAACTCGAGAAGTTCTTGCTCAGTTTGACTAGTTTTGCCATTTTTTGAATTTGGCGAGATCTTTTTTTTTGTCCAGCGCGGAATTAATTACTGGAAAAAAAAAAAAAAAAAATTCTCACTTTTTGGACTGAACATTTGAAAAGACCTTTGTTTTGTTAGAGCTAAGTTTATTTTTATTTATTTTTTCGTTTTCTTGTTTTGTTCTTTTCTTTTCCATTTTCTAGCTTTTTGTTTTTTATTTTCGTATTTTTGGCGGCCATATTTGTTTTTGTTTAGGTCGGCCGTTTTTTGAATTAATTTTTGCTTTCAGTTTTCAGTTTCTGTTTGGATTTAAGTGCCATATTTCTTTTTGTTTAAATTTTCTTTTTAATAGTATCTTTTATTTGAATTGTTGACCAGAGACTGATCAATTAACTGATTTTTTTTTACATCGCTAATCTCTTTTTTTTTACCCCCCGTCATTTTTCCTACCCCGCTCCATTCTCTTATTATTTACGGAGGAAAAATATATAAGGTTAATCATATATAGAAATGGCCGACTCAAGTCGGTCAATTAAAAAAAATTAATTTTTGATCCGCCCGGGAAGGGCCCGCCTGACAAAAATAAAGAGGCCTACCCCCTCTAAATGATCCTAATAGTAAGACGAAAAATATGGTGGCCGAGAACGGCCAAAAGATTGCAACAGATGACAAGACGAGAAATGCCAAAGACAACAATAAAGATGCTAAGGCCGGGGAGTTGCCCGTTTGCTGGAAGTCCCCACCTAGTTGCATTATAAACATTGCGGAGTTTCTGTAGAGATCTAAAGGTTTCGACCATCTTTTGAAAGATGACGGACTTTTGGAAAACCCCCAGGAACTACAAAAGTTTGAAAAGAGAATGCTGTCGGTCTTCGTGGTGGACAAGCGTTCGCGCAAAATTTGTCGCTCCACGAAAGACACAGTGATCCGATCACTGGTGTCCCTAGGGGTTAAGCCCCAAAGAGTAATAAAAGGACCGGGCTTTTTCATGTGAGACGTACTGCTGCCCACACCGGAAGATTGTTTGGAAGTCGTCAGTAGAGAGCTTATAATAAATGACCTTATCTTGAGAACAGAATATGAAGGCCGAAGGAGGACCAATGTAGCAGTATATGAGGTGCCTCCTCAGGTTGCCGGCGAACATCTGGCATCGTATTTTAAAAAATATGGCCAAATACTCGCAGCCTCTTCCGACAACCTGAACGGGGGATGGACATTTGACATCATGATCGATCGAGAAGCCTTCGTGTCCAGTGACCGGCCGAAAACCAAATTGCTGGAAGTGCGGGCAGACTGGTCACCTGTCCTCTTCCTGCCCAGAGAAGAAGGCCTCTGGTGATCCGGCCGCTGGCGACCAAAATACCCCTAAGCCTGACATCCGTAGTTCCGCAACGCCTGTAATGGGCCTAGCAGCGGCACGGCCCGGTGTCTCACAAACACCGGGTGGGTCTCGGCCCCCATCCTCCCAAATTCCGAAGCCTGCCGCAAGTGTGGTTAAGGACTAGGATGAGGGAGTATGGCATGTCGTTGCTAGAGGCAAAGGGAAGATCCGAGCAGCGGTGCCTCAGTCCCCTGAATCTCCTAGGGATGACACCGACAGTCCCACTCCCTTTGGCAGCTTTAAGGGCGACGTCCCGGCGGTCCATCAGGACAGGCCATTGAATGAAATACAAAAGAAGGCCGAACCCAACTGGGACAAAATTGTACAGCTTAGGAAACTAAAGAAAGAGCTGGAAAATAAGAAACCATCAAAACCAGCAACTTCCCACTCTTCCGTTTCCGCCCCTTCCTCCCCCTCCCGGAAAAAAACCATGTCCCCTCCGCCCATGACAAAGTCTCTGACCACTTCCCCGTCCAAAATGACCACCTTGAAATATCAATCCCCAGTCCCTTCTCGTGTCCATTCTACTGCTGCTTCTCCTGATGACTCGCCCACTCCCACCCCAACGCCTACTCCCTCTCTCTCTCCTCACAAAAGTAAGAGACAGAGAAGCCCTGAGGCGGCCTCTGGAGAGGAAAAAAGGAAGAAAATGAAACCTCCCTTCAACCTTGGGGAGGACTTATGTAGAGTTTCCGAGGAGACTGCTCAAAGGGCTCTGAGCCACTCAAAGCGCCTAAAATCATTACTTAGGTTTCAAAAATTACACGACAAGGATATAGAAGACCCGCGCAACTTCCCTAATGCAAAGAGGATCCTGACGGTCGTGCGGTCGGGAACTGGAACTCGTCAAATATGGACTATGTTAGGGGAGGCAAATGATTCGTTTGCTACGAACCCTCCCCTTTCTTATTTTCTCGACGAAGACCATGCAAACTTACAACAGTTTTGTTCTGGGAGGACCCCGATTTATGTTCACCCCTCCCTTTACAGAGCGTTGAAACTAACGTTTCCTCTGGACATTGGCGGCCTGTCCTATGATGGCACTATCAAAAGTGAAATGGGTCTCGGCTCAATGGGACGGGCTGTCGGTGTCCTGTCACCGGACATGTTCGGAACAGTTCCTCAACCCTAATCGGACTGATAATGGCTCTCTGGTTAGCAAGTATGAATGCCCGGGGGCTGAGGTCAGAGTCTCGGAGGGTGAGACTCCTTCATGATCTCCAGCGCCTCGGGGTGGATGTTTGTTGTCTGCAGGAAACCCGGTTTTTAGCTGGCGACTATGAGGGCATACTGTCTAGGGATTACGATCTCTATTCAGCGTGTTTTGATGGTCGTTCTAGAGGTGTTTCCTGGCTAGTGGGCAAGTCTTTGGGTGCGGCGAGTACGCTTGTCTTCGCGGATCCAGCGGGCAGGATTTGTGTGCTGGATATTACCATAAAGGAGAAGTCTTTTCGCCTCATTGGGGTTTATGCGCCCAATGTCCATGCGGAGCGTCCTGCTTTGTTTCGGCAGCTCGAGTCGTTATTTGGAACATCGAGGCGGGTAATTTTAGCGGGGGATTGGAATGCCGTCCTTAACCCTGAGAAGGATCGTATAGGAGAAAGATCGGGTACTAACAACCCGGATGTGAAACCATTTCGGGACTTTGTCGACAGGAATGATCTTGTCGATAAATACCGAAATTAACACCCCCGGGAGGTAGTGTGGACTTGGACTAATAGGGGCAGCTCGGATTCGAAGGTACGCGCAAGCTACCTCGACCGAGTCCTAGTTAGGAGAGTCGACTTAGGGCTCTTAGGTTGTCCAAGTTTTCATTCCATAGTTTACACGGATCATAGGCTCGTCCGGGTTCGTGTAAACTTAGATAAGCCTAAGGTTAAGTTGGCTGGCTACTGGAAATGGAACGCGTCATTATTTGATAGCCAAGATTTCCAGGACCAGCTTTTACTAACACTAAAGCGGGAACTGACGGGGGCTGTGGTTGGGAATAAGTGGTGGGACACACTTAAATCCAAAATTAGATCGTTTGCTGCCGACTATAGCCGTCGGCTCAACTTAGCTAATTTAGCGGCGCAAACGACGATAGAGAAAAAAGTTGATCGGGCAGTTAAATCCCGTAATAGTGGGGACGTAGCCTTAGCTAGGGCCGAGCTGGCCTCCTTGCTTATCAAGAAGGATCAAGCTCTGGTAGTTAGGGCTAGGTTAAAAAGAATGTCTTCTGAGGCAACGAATATGGCCGCAGAATTGCGTGCAGAGGAAGCTAGGCAAGCAGCCAATCGGCATATCAAGAACATCACATTGCCGCATGGTCATACCGTGACTACAGACGTGGGTATATGTGGGGCTTTTCGGGATTACTTCCAGGATCTTTTACCAGGGAGCCCGGTCTGAGCTCTGCTCAGTTCGACACCTATTTGGCTGACTTTCCCCGCCTCGAGGCGGCTGAAGCAGCTAGGTGCGAGGGGCCCATAACAGAGTCGGAAATCTGGGATGCGCTGAAATTGGTTGGCCGGGACAAAACTCCAGGATTGGATGGTCTTCCCTACGAACTGTACTTGAGGCAGACGTCCGTTCTTGTTCCTCTGCTGGCTCTTGTTTATAACAACTGGATGGAGCAGGGGTCTATACCTCGACGCTTCACCAGGGGTGTAATCAAGTTGCTTCGCAAGAGCAAGGGCGATGGGGGTGGCATAGATAATTATCGGCCTTTAACGATGTTAAATACTGACTTAAAGATTTTTGCCAAGATCTTGGCCGGCCGTTTGCAGGCTGTCCTCTCTAGTCTGATTGGCCCCGAGCAGACTTGTGCTGTGAAGGGCAGGACTATTCAGGACAGCCTTCATTTGGTACGCCTGATCATCGAGAAAACCGACACTGAAGCCGCGCTGATCAATTTGGATCAGTCCAAGGCTTTCGATAGGGTTGACCATCGCTTCTTGGAGTCTGTCCTTTCCGCCGCCGGTTTCGGGCCGTACTTTCGCTCCTGGATCCGACTGTTGTATGAGTCCCCTGGTGCGCTGGTGGAAGTGAATGGGGTAAGATCGAAGCCCTTCACTTTATCTCGCTCCATTCGTCAAGGTTGTCCACTTTCGCCTTTGCTGTACGTTCTTGCGTTGGAGCCATTCCTTCGCAAGTTAAAGGCGAATCCGGCCCTTCGCGGAATTTCCGTACCTGGTGCTACCACCTCGGCCAGGTACTCCGCCTATGCTGACGACGTTTCGGTTTTTGTGTCGAGCAAAGCCGAGATTGACGAAGTCAGCAAAGAAATCAGATGTTATGAGACGGTAACAGGGGCCAAGATCAATCGCGATAAGTCTGTTGGCTTGCGATTGGGTGCGTGGAAGGGAGTTTCTCTTCCCGGACCTTTCCTCTGGACGGACGGGCCGATCAAGATTCTCGGCGTCTTCTTCGGTGCTGATCTCCAGTTGGAAACGAATTGGTCGGAGGTTCGAGAGAAGGCCGAGTGCGCAGTTCGTCTGTGGACTCGGAGGAAGCTCTCCTTAAAGGGGAGGGCGGAAGTATGTGCCTCGCACATCTACCCGATTCTCCTTTACCAACTCTCGGTACTTCCTCTCCCGTGTGCCATTCGTTTGGGTTTAATTCAGCTCTTGTTCTCCTTCCTTTGGGGAGGAGGCAAGTCTCCCAAGGTGCGTCGCAAGATCTGTTGCCTTCATCCGTCTGAGGGCGGTCTGGGCATGCCTAGCGTTGAGATTCGTCAACACACGCTTCGCATTAGATTCCTGGATCGAATGTGTATGCTGGAGGATGAGAACGGCGCCCTCGTTCAAGAGGACGTCCATAAAAACTTTCCATCCTTGAGAAGTGTGCATTTGTCGGAGGAGGAGGCCGGCCGTACTCCTCGTGGCGAGTGCTCCTTCTATAAAGAATGTCGTTTGGCTCTCCAGTTTCTCCTGCGGGCTACGGATGGCCTCTCCAACGCCCAATCGTTGTCTCTTAGGGCATTATATCGGGTATTAGTTAGGGGGGCCGTTCAAGATGAACTGATTGGCGAGCTCGGGCTTACGAAGCAGGAGGCTCGCTCCATATGGCCTTGGGCGCCTGGGTTGAAATGTCTCACTAACGATGAGGCATCACTCACCTGGCTGATGATTCGAAATGCTCTCTGGGTAGGCAAGAGGCTTCATGCAGCAGGCCTAACTCCGAAATCAACCTGCGTGCGTTGTGGGCTGGCGACGGAAACCGTCGACCATGCCTTCTTCCACTGCAGTGTTGTTGCTCCGTTGTGTAAGTTTCTTGAAGATTTCATGGTTCGTATGCTGCGTGGAAAGTTCTTTGTCCTTGAGGCTAGTTCTGTTTGTAGCAATGTCGTACCTCCGTTATCTAGGGCTGAGCACTATGTGCTCTTTTGCTTACTAGGTGTTATGCGAGTCGTGATTTGGACGAGGCGACAGAAGGAATTCTATGGTGATGAGACGTTTACCTCTTCCCAACTGATCTTGTTCTTTAAGCATCAGCTTAAAGTCAAGATCAGGACGGAAAGGAAACGACTCACTCCATCTGAATTTGGCAAAAGGTGGGTGAGTCTTGCTCGTTTCTGTCGAGTGAAAGGTGCTGACCTGGAGTGGTTGTTTGATGCTGGTTAGGCATCAGGATATTGTGTGTGCTGGGCAGAACATGTGCACCCCGTCCCTGTTAGGTTAGTGTAGGGAAAGTTTGATTTTTCTGTTTTTGCTTCAATGTTAACTTAGCTAGGTTATGATTGCTCATTGGCCCCTTTTTCTTTTTGTCCCCAGTTTTCCTTTAGTTTAATCCCCCATCCCTTCCCACTTTAGGTGTTCAACAATGTTAGTTCTCCGGTGGATGCGTGGCGACTTTCGTTATTTTTCAAGTGTGCTTTTCGTTTTTTGTTATGGTGTTTAAATCTGTGAGTGATTGTCTGAGTGATTGCTGATCGGATATATGGTATTATATTTCTAAAGCCACGCATTATATTTCGTCCGGGGAAGTGATTTTGCTGTCACAATATTAGAGTAGTGGGGGGCTTTTATTACTAATATGATTTTGTTTAGTTTCTTGTACATATCTTACTTTCATTGTATAAAATCATTGGGGAATTTTAAATGTTGTTATTTTCTGCCCATGCCCTCCACTGAAAATTGTACATATGGGAGTTAAGTAGGACTACATAGAGAACCTGAGCTATTATGGTGGACGTGGTAAGATTGGTAAGTAAAAATGTGGTATTATGGTGAAAGTTTTATTGTAAGCGTGTCAGGGTCAACGAAAGTGAATAGCTAAGTTAAATTAGGACAGTTGAAGACCAGCATTCCCCATCCCCGTATTAGGCCTTGTGCCGCATTTCTACTTCTGTACAATAAATAATGAAGTTCTTGAGAAGTTTTTAGGAAGTTCATAAAAGTTCTTAGAAGTTCTATAGAGTTCTTTAGAGTTTTATTGGAGTTCACTAGAACTACTAGCAGCTGATATTAGTAGGCAGTTAGCTGAATACTAATTACAGTTTACCGTGGATGATTATCAAGTTCATAATATTTTGAGTGCATTAAGTCGATTAGCAACCGACATAGCTCAATTATAACCTTCAGTACAAAAACTACTCCACAACACAAAGACATTTTTCTAAGTTATATGATTTTAAGAACCAGTATGAACATTTTAAATACAATTTTTATATCAAAAGTAAGTGTGATGGATTATTATTATTTATTAGCCAAAGGGTTGTTTATTTCGTCTTTGCATGGTCTTTTCTTTAAACTTGCTAGAGAAGGTTCTGTAAATTATTTTGTCTTTGAAGGCTTCTCGCGATATAAACGGATTAAGGTATTTATTTATTTATTTATTAAACTTTTTAGCGACTTCGTGCTATTCAAGACTTTATCTACTGATTAACGGTAGATTCTCTTTGACGCTGGGTCATTTTACCTCACCTCACCCTGGCCATCGGACGCATGCTCTGTAGTCTCTCACTCTCTTTCCTTCTTTTTAACTCTCTTTCCTTCTCCCTCACTCTCTTTTCCTAAGCATTTTTCCGGAAATACCTTTCTCCCTTTGATTAACTCTCTTACTATTAATGACGGCGGTTTCTTGCATAAGCTTTCATTTGAAGTAGTTTGGAATAGTCAACACCTTGATTATCATTATTTTCCTCTTAAGAACTCTTACATGTAAACCTTTTCCGTTGCACCCAATGGTGTGTAGGGCAGTGTTTTTGCTGTTTCCGTAACAAACTGTTTTTTTAAGGGGCAGGGTTGTTAGCCCTGCGCCCAAGCCCTAAACCTGGATGAAGGTGATTTTCTAAGCGTAGCTTAGACGTGACACAAAGCCTAAAATAGGTGGCACTCAGTGAGTATCGAACTCACTACTGAGTTATAATGATTCTAGCGAGACAACCTTGCTAACCATTACACCATGCCGAGGTGCAACTGGCGTTGCATGTGCTTTCCATTTAATCTGCTGCTGTTTCTGAAAGGTCCCAGGATATATGCTATCTGTTGTTTGGTAGAGCTTTTGGTTTGATATTATGTAGCGCCAGGCTACAACATTAGAAAAAAAGGATCGTCTTTGCAAAGATCCACAAGACCCCCTCGCTCAAAGACATTTAAGCAATTCATCTGAAAAAGCTTTTGTAAGACGGCTGGCAGTTAGTAATTCTTTGTAGAATGTTGGATGTGCGTTGTGGTGCAGTGGACATCGATTCGGAACGACAAATCAGGGAGCCGAGATCAAATTCCAGTTAAATTTCTTGCATTCACTTCCGCACAAACACCCTTGGGAGGCTATTAATCTGTCTCTTTCTTTCAGTAATGGGTTAAATAATAGAACAGGTTGGGTTCTATAGCCTTGGCTGTCAACCAGTCTATCGCAGAAAGCAATGGCAATCTACTGCGGGACAATCTTCTGCCTAGTCGGTTATGTCTCTTTCGAGACATGATCGCCCAAAGCGTGTATCACGTATGACCCCTAACTGTCTAAATCATTAAATAATAGGACATATTGGATTCAGTAGCCTTGGCTGGTAACTAGTCTACCGCAGAAAGAAATTGCAACCTACTGCAGGATAATTTTTTACCCAGTCAGTCATGTCTTTTTCGAAACATTATCGCCCAAAGCGTGTATCACGTATGGCTCCTAACTGTCTAAATCATTAAATAATAGGACATATTGGATTCAGTAGCCTTGGCTGGTAACTAGTCTACCGCAGAAAGAAATTGCAACCTACTGCAAGATAATTTTTTACCCAGTCAGTCATGTCTTTTTCGAAACATTATCGCCAAAAGCGTGTATCACGTATGGCTCCTAACTGTCTAAATCATTAAATAATAGGACATATTGGATTCAGTAGCCTTGGCTGGTAAGTAGTCTACCGCAGAAAAAAATTGCAACCTACTGCAGGATAATTTTTTACCCAGTCAGTCATGTCTTTTTCTAAACATTATCGCCCAAAGCGTGTATCACGTATGGCTCCTAACTGTCTAAATCATTAAATAATAGGACATATTGGATTCAGTAGCCTTGGCTGGTAACTAGTCTACCGCAGCAAGAAATTGCAACCTACTGCAAGATAATTTTTTACCCAGTCAGTCATGTCTTTTTCGAAACATTATCGCACAAAGCGTGTATCACGTATGGCCCCTAACTGTCTAAATCATTAAATAATAGGACATATTGGGTTCAGTAGCCTTGGCTGGTAACTAGTCTACCGCAGAAAGAAATTGCAACCTACTGCAGGATAATTTTTTACCCAGTCAGTCATGTCTTTTTCGAAACATTATCGCCCAAAGCGTGTATTACGTATGGCACTTAAGTGACTGAAAATATTTAAAGGTAAAATTTATATTTTAGTTTTCGAGGAATATTTTTTGTAGGATAATAATGATTTAATAATACAGGTTTTAATAATTAGCCCATACCTGGAGGTGAAAATGGTAGTCATGTCTTTCGCAAGAGTATTTGCTCAAAATTGAATATAATAACATAACGTAAATTAGAACTTGACGTTGCTTCATTTCGGTTTTCATAGGAGAAAAGGTTATGTAACGCGATGTGATCGTAAGTCAGATGTCTGTTCAGATATTTCTGAACCAGTTTTGTGCAATGCATGACATCCATATGAGAGTCTCAATATGATGAGACGCGACATTCCAAATAAAATTAAGATAACATTTATTCAAAAGTACGTCACTGAGAAAAGAAAAATAAATACCGAATTGAAAATATAATTTGACAGAAATTGGAATAAACCCCACATGTCATATCTTATTAGTTTAATCAAATAAAATACAATTTTAAACCAAAACAGAGAGTTATTTCAAGAGGATATAATTTTAAAATAGGATTGAAAAAAATGAGGCGTACTTAAGTTAATCAAATTTTGGTTGATTTAAAAATAATCACTAAATAAATTAGTCTGGCAATTAATGGTCCACATTCAAAGTCAGACTAAAAAGGCATAAAGCATAATTAATAACATGTGAATAGAAACTTAAAAAATGGCAAGAAATGAAAACAGTGAAAAGGAAAACAAGTAAAAACTGATGGCCTTTTGCGCATTTCTCTCAAATTAATGCAGGTTCAAGTCCAGACTGGCGGCCGAAATTGGTAGTTTTAATATCAGGTTGTAGTAACAATTTAGTGGTATCATCGTAGGTCACACAAAGTGCGATAGATGAATCGTAACCTAAGTGACACCAAAATTAAAATAACACTGACATCTCATTTTGATGATGCACAGGTTACGATAGATAAATTGTCGTCTAAATGAGGTTAAAATGAAAATAACATGGACACCTCATTTTAACACATAAACATGGTGCGATGAATAAATTGTCGTCTAAATAAAACTCAAAGGAAAATATCATTTTAACAGATATACAGAGTGCGATGGAAGAATTGTCGTCTAAATCATGTCATAATGAAAATAAAAGACGTCTCATTTAAACAGATAGCACAGTGCGATGAAAGAATTGTCGTCTAAATGATGCCAAAATGAAAATAGCAGACGCCTCATTTTAACAGATAACACAGTGCGATGAAAGAATTGTCGTCTAAACGATGCCAAAATGAAAATAAAAGACAGATATACAATGTGCGATGGGTCAATTGTCTTCTAATGAGTCCAAAACAAAAATAACTGTGACATCTTATTTGAGCAGATATATTTAATAAAACTACACAAATATATTTTGAAATACTAAAGAGTAAACGAATTCAAAGAAATCGGCATTGGTTTCGACCACGGCTTACAAACGTCTCCTGCAACATTTCTTGGCGGGCATCTTGTTTAAGTTAGTAAATCCTGTCATAATCCTTGTCTTCGGTTCATTATTTGCATTACAAGATGTTTCGTTGGTCTCTAAACTGCGCCACCCATAAAAATCAAGGGGTGTTGCTGTATGAAGAGTTAGTATGTGGTAAATTGGTCGCAAAAATAATGGGGCAGATATGACTGGGTTCTACTATTTATGATACCAGACTTAAAGTAGCCACTACCTTGACTCAGAGTAGCACAACCCTCCTCACGGCATTCGATGTAGGCGTAACTACTGAGTCTGAGGCTGTTAAAAAATCTGGAACTTATTTCTTATCAGAACCATCAGAAAGAGTTTCCGAGTAGCCGTACTTTCGTAATCACTATTAAACTCATCGAATAATTTTCGAAAGGTCTTCACTAATCTCAGATTGACATGAACAGACTCTGAAATTAGTGATTACAGGGAAAAAAGACAAACAGTACAGAATGCCGTTTGCAAATATTCATTTTCGTTTTCTTTTTCCACAGACGATTCCTATATGGCCTACTCTACTGTGCAGTTAACACAATCTAAAACAAATAACGAGCATGCGTGAACTTAAAAAAATAAAATGGCGACAATTTAGCTATTGCACCCTGTAAATACCTAGGAAGTATTCTAACAGAAGACAGAAAGTGCGACACAGAGATCCGAAGGTGAATCGGCATGGCTAAGGAAGTGTTCCAGAAGTTGAGTAGAGTATTAAGAGACAGGAAAATTTCACTAGAAACAAAGAAAAGAAGACCTGGATTTCTATGAGCTATAAATTGTCGTCTAAATGAAGGCAAAATGAAAATAACTCTGGCATCTCAATTAAACAGATATACAGGATGCAATTGATAAATTGTCGTCTAAATGAGGTTAAAATGAAACTAACATGGACACCTCATTTTAACACATATACAGGGTGCGATGAATAAATTGTCGTCTAAATAACACTCAAAGGAAAATAACATACCATTTTAACAGATATACAGAGTGCGATGGAAGAATTGTCGTCTAAATCATGTCAAAATGAAAATAAAAGACGTCTCATTTAAACAGATAACACAGTGCGATGAAAGAATTGTCGTCTAAATAATGTCAAAATGAAAATAAAAGACAGATATACAATGTGCGATGGGTCATTTGTCTTCTAATGAGTCCAAAACAAAAATAACTGTGACATCTTATTTGAACAGATATATTTAATAAAACTACACAAATATATTTAGCTATTGCACCCTGTAAATACCTAGGAAGTATTCTAACAGAAGACAGAAAGTGCGACACAGAGATCCGAAGGTGAATCGGCATGGCTAAGGACGCGTTCCAGAAGTTGAGTAGAGTATTAAGAGACAGGAAAATTTCACTAGAAACAAAGAAAAGAAGACCTGGATTTCTATGAGCTTTCAGTTCTTCAATATGGCAATACATACTGGACAATTTCATCAAAGATGAAAGAAAAACTTGAAGCAATTGAAATGTGGTTCTACAGAAGGATGCTGCGGATATCATGGACCGAACATTTGAGCAATGATGAAATTATGGAAACGACGGAAACACACTCATTCAGACCCAAAAATCAAATGCAAAATACACACTCAAAAAACGAAAACCGCCCCTCATCTACCAGTAAACTAATATCTATGTCACCTAACGGAGAGAAGAAGGGGAACTACACTAAAGAAAGTGGGGACAGAAATAAAGAAGCCTATGAACCTATATCCCTTAGCAAAGTTAATTTGACGGAAGAAACAAAAACTAAATCAAACGAAATCTACCTTATTTTGAACGGGATTGCCTATGCTCAACAAATAGTTCCCAATATCCTGATTTCAACCTTGCATTAAAATAAGTTTAAGACAGCTTCTTCCACTTGACACAGACGCGCAAGACTCTTGCAACTTTTGCCAAATTATGATAGTGAGTCGTCGCATTTCCGTCCTAATTTTGATTTTAAGCTAATACTTAAAATACAAGATCAGTAATGAAGAGGTACATTTCTCGCATCCATAGAATTCCTTCTCTCGCGTCGTCCATATAACGACTCTCATAATGCCTAGCAAGCAAAAAAGCCCAAAGTTCTCAGCCTTAGACAACGGTGATATCAAAATGCTACAAACACAACAATCCATGTCACAACTCTCATAATACCTAGCAATAAAAGAAACGGATAGTTCTCAGCCTTAGACAGTGATGCTATCAAAATGCTACAAACAGAAATGGACTCGACCCTGCAGAAAAAGAAAATGTGACCCAGAATCACCAGAAACTCAAAACTGTGAACGAAATTTAAAGGTTTTTTTAAAGCCTAGCGAAAAGATATTTACCAAACCAGAGTAGCATCCGTATACCCAGCCAAGTGATTGATACCTCACAATTAGTCAGGTATTTCAACCCGGGAGCCTAAAGCCGTATAGAGTAAGACTACTGCTTCGTAATGCCGTGCTCGATCACCTTGAACAGATCCCTAAATAACGCGTGCTCTAATATCTCAAAAGAACAATGACTGGATATCGGAGAGGCCCTCCGTCGCCCATAAGATGTTCTTGAGAGCACGCTGACGTTCATGATAAAAAGAGCATTTGCCTTGCGGTAAACATAGAGGTGGGGTCCTACTCATACGAGTGTACACATATGGAATGGGAAGTTCTAATAGGCGTTTTCCTTCCAGAATTAGCGTACACCATCCGAATACAAGATACATTCTCCCTTGGACTCGATATCATCTTATATTGATGAATATTTGCCTTCAGAAGAGTTGGGGTAAGAGATCTCCCGAAATATCTTGAAGGAGAAGAAATCTAACTAAGCGTATCAGTATTTTTTACGGATGTGGAAGTATGGGTAGCTTTAAAGAAAACTCGAATAGATGAACGAAGAACATACTTCCAACCTTCCCTTCAACGAAGAACATACATTCAACCTTCCCTTTCAACCTTCAAAAAAGATTCCCTAGAGACAACAAACAAACTGCAACCAATTTATTTCCAATATGAGATCTAGATCGAACCAGACGCCGAGCATCATGACTGATCCGCCCGTCAAGAGGAAAATTCCAAAAAGAGAAACTCCCATCCAAGCGGTCAAACACAACCTAACAGCCTTATTGCATTTGGCCTAAACCCCTGTCACCTTCTCGTACCCTTTAATTTCGTTACTGACTTTGTCAGTTTCGGTTCTGCTCGGCACACGGGCTGAGACGTCGTCAGCATAGAAGAGTACCTAGCCGAGTTGGTAGCATCAGGTAACGAAATTACGCGAAAAACCGGATCTGGAAAAAAGGTTCAAATGCAAGAGCGTAAATCAACGCGAAAGCGGATAACACTCACAAATGGAGTAAAACATAACGAAAGGTTACGATCTTATTCCATTCCCTCTACGAGCACACCGGGGAGACGCATATAGAAATTGATCAGGGTTCGAAAATAAGTCCTGAAACTGTTATGTCGCCAACTATAAATGAATAACTCAACAACAGAATCAGAATATAAGTTGTATTCCGCGGAAAGACGGTTAGTATGTACAGAAGTGATTAGTAATATTTACAATAGAAAAGATACAAGAGTCCAATCCGTCGTAAGACGTGTGTATACGTGATTACTTCCGGTACGCCACCGGAAGTGTGACTAACTCTTCACTGACTCGCCCTGACTCTTCAGTAACTCATTAGAGACTCTCAAGTGACTCTCCAAGACTCATTATTTAGTCGTCCCTCCCAGTAAGGGCAACATATGACACATGGTCAGTTTATATCTGGGATGTCCGGTCTATATGGCCCGGCCAAAAAATGTCAGTCTATTTTTGCCCAGTCGTGCTTCTACCCTTCGGCGGAACCACGACTGGGTTAATGCTCTCTGCTCGGAAGCAGAGAGCGCCCTCTACCAGAAGGCAGAGAGCTGACAGTGTCGTAGAGTCGTCAGTCTAGTGACTCTGTACGACTGTATTTACTAGCCTTCCCACATAGGCTGGATGTGACACATGGTCATTTTATAGTGGGTATTCCCGGCCATATAGCCGGGCCAAAAAATATCTGTCTATTTTTCCCCCAGTCGTGGTTCTACCCTTCGGCGGAACCACGACTGGGTTATTGCTCTCTGCTCGGAAGCAGAGAGCGCCCTCTACGCGAAGGCAGAGAGCTGACAGTGTCGTAGTGTCGTCAGTCTAGTGACTCTGTACGACTGTATTTACTAGCCTTCCCACGTAGGCTGGATGTGACACATGGTCATTTTATAGTGGGTATTCCCGGCCATATAGCCGGGCCAAAAAATGTCTGTCTATTTTTGCCCAGTCGTGGTTCTACCCTTCGGCGGAACCACGACTGGGTTAGCTCTCTGCTCGAAAGCAGAGAGCGCCCTCTACCCGAAAGCAGAGAGCTGACAGTGTCGTAGAGTCGTCAGTCTAGTGACTCTGTACGACTGTAACTAGCCTTCCCACGTAGGCTGGATGTGACACATGGTCATTTTATAGTGGGTATTCCCGGCCATATAGCCGGGCCAAAAAATGTCTGTCTATTTTTGCCCAGTCGTGGTTCTACCCTTCGGCGGAACCACGACTGGGTTATTGCTCTCTGCTCGAAAGCAGAGAGCGCCCTCTACCCGAAAGCAGAGAGCTGACAGTGTCGTAGAGTCGTCAGTCTAGTGACTCTGTACGACTGTATTTACTAGCCTTCCCACGCAAGGCTGGATGTGACACATGGTCATTTTATAGTGGGTATTCCCGGCCATATAGCCGGGCCAAAAAATATCTGTCTATTTTTGCCCAGTCGTGTCTCTACCCTTCGGCGGAACCACGACTGGGTTACTGCTCTCTGCTCGGAAGCAGAGAGCGCCCTCTACCCGAAGGCAGAGTGCTGACAGTGTCGTAGAGTCGTCAGTCTAGTGACTCTGTACGACTCTCTCATAGAAAATCCACTATTGCTATATATAGCAATGGGAACAGTCCATTTGTAGTCAAATAGGAGCGGCACCCTAACAGAAACTGTCAACGAAAAGGACGTCCTCCAGATATCTAGTGTCACTCTATGTAATGAATTAGACATTTATAAATTGATCAGCGCGTATTCACTGCCGACTTGCTCGATGATCAAACGTGCCATATGAATATTGTCCTGAATAGTCTTGACCTTCATATAACAAGTCTGTTTGAAACCAGTCAGACTAATGACAAGAGAGAACAGCCTGCAAACGGATGGCTAAGATGTTGGCTAAAAACTTTATCATCGTTTAATGCCGGAAATTCAGTCACTCAGTTAAGTGCCATACGTGATACACGCTTCGGGCGAAAAATTATCCCGCAGAAAATTATCCCGCACTAGTTTGCCATTGCTTTCTGTGGTACACCGGTTGCTATCCAAGCCTATAGAATCCAGTTTCTTATTTAACCCATAACTGGAGGGAAGAGACGGATTAATACCTTTCCCAAGAATATTTGTGCGTAAGTAAATGCAAGGAATTCAACTGGAATTCGAACTTGGCACCCCGATTTATCGTTCCGAATCGATATCCACTGCACCATTACCGATCCTATTTTCATCATTCTTATCCTTGCGTAGCAACTTGATCACACCCCTAAAGATATTGCCCCCTGTTTGTAAATAAGTTCCAGAAAAGGAAAACGACAGACGACTGCCTCTTGTACAGTTCGTATGGTAGGGTATCGAATTCCGGAGATTTGTTCAGGCCAACGAATTTTAGTGTTTCCCAGATTTCTGACTCTGTAATAGAACCCTCAAATTCAGTCGCTTCAGCCGCGTCGAGGCGGAAAAGTGGGCTAAATAGATTTCTAACTGAGCAGTGCTCAGACCAGACTTCGTGGTGAACAAATCCTGAAGGTTGTCACGAAAAACCTCACATAGATCCTCGTTTGTAGTCCCGGTCCGCATATCGGGCATTTTAACGCGTACGATATGTCTATTAGATGCATTTCGAACTCCCTCTGCACGTGATTCAGGAAGGTATTCTTTTTAATCTAGACCTAAATACCAGAGATTGATCCTTCTTGATAAGCAAGGATGCCAACTTTGCCTTAGCTAAGAATCATTGGATTGCTCAGCATGTTGTAGACTGCGAATCAACATGAGATATCCTTTTACGCAAGGATCAACCGAGAACAGGCGAGTTAATTTGGCAGAGCTGAAGTCAGTCAACAAGTGGTTGACCTTTGTGGTTGACCTTTGTTTTGTTTGCCGGTTAATCTATCCCTTCACACATATCTTACTGACGCCGCAGATAGATCTCTTGATGTGTCCAAACAGTTTAAGTACTTTCGATTTGACTATTGATGTGATTGTTTCAAGCTTAGTCGTGTTCAATAGGTCGTTAATGTTGATGTCATCCCACGGGCGTTCTATTTGTCAATAATATCTTAATATGATTTTAAAATTTTTATAGATTTTATAGCGCCCTTACTGTGAAGTTCACACATTCCAGTCCATAAAATTAAGCACATAGTATGTTTTTTTTATAAATCTTAAAATATATATACATTTGTAAAAGCTAAATAAAAAAAAAACTTTTCAAATCTGACAAATTGCGAGAAAAGTATTTTTAATCGTTTCACCCCAAGCAAGGCAGTAACGCCACTGATGCGCAGGGAGTGGGGTACATAAGAGAAAAAGATTAGATAGGAGGAGAGTAAAGAGAAAGACGAACCAGTTACAGGGGTTGTCAGAGAAAGGAGCAACCGAAGGATGGGAATACATGTGTGATGACAGTTGAAAAGTTAGAGAAAAACAGGGTGATATAGAAAGAACTGGATTCAAGTGGTAAAGAGACGGTTATTAACATTGCATTTAAATTTCTGGAGGTTGTAGCCTTCACGAAAGCAAGAAAATGGACAAGAGTGCAGGAATACTATTGCGGAACTGAATAGTCTGGCAACTCACAGAGCTCTGAAGGAACTAAATGCTACATTCTTGAACGTTAGATTAAATTCTATAAGAAATTTTATTCAAGGAACCTAAAACTAAAACTATTGATGATCCAACCACAGAGGAAACTCTAGTCTTCATATTCAGTGAGGTCTCACATGCTATCAATAATCTAAAGATTGGGAAAATCACAGGAATTAGCAACATATATACTCTAAATATCTCAAACGTGATCGCGAACCGCTGACCAAAGCTTCTTTACAATTGCATTATTAGGATAGTGCAATTTCGCACCGTATATATAGAGGTTACCTCTTCTGTTCTTTTAGCGATTGATTTTTTTTTTTTAGGTTACCTTCTTTTGGCCTTAATTAAATTGGTGATACCTACAAGACTGCACATTGATTAAACTCAAAAGTTTCATTCTCGTAAACTGGTTCCCAAATAATTTGTCAGGTTATTTTACCAACATCAATGCATTCATTTACGCGCAAATAAACTTGGGAAAGGTATGCGTCCGTCGTTTATTCCTCCAGCTATGGGTTACAAACGGAGCAAATTGGGTTCTATAAGCTTTGATTGATTCTACCGCAAAAAGTAATGGGAATCTGTGGGAAAATCTTCTGCTTATTCAGTCCTGTCCCTTACGAGACATGATCGCCCAAGAGTGTATCATGTATGACACTTAACTGCACTCCTTCATCTTTATTCATAGTGATGGATAGCCTCTCCTTTGTATTCCTTGGCACAACAGTACGGTATTGAATGCACAATGATCTTCGTTAAGATTTATTCTGAGGTATGGATTTTATTAAAGAGTAGTGTCCTCGAAAAGTTTGAGATTAAATTCACTGGAGGTTGCATTATTGTGCTCGCATTTTTGCCATTGTTCCTGAAACTGATACATTTTGTTGAATAGTTGCTTCGACGCACTTTCATGCCAGACATTACTTTGCCAGACTGCTATCTGTGACAATGCAGGAATTATTATATATTACTGGTGGGAAGATTCAACCTTTACTGTCACAACGCCTGCATCCGGTTCTCTCATCAAAGGATAAACTATTAAATTAAGAGGCACTACTTTCCTGACCGAATCTTGCATTAGCATAGATGACAAAATCTGATTATAGGTTATTTGGTAGGTTTAAATTTGATGTTCATCTAGAAGAGTTAAGACATTGATTAATTGGCATTTTTATCAATGCGATAAATCTGGGAATAGACACGTACACACGGAGAAACATCGCTAAAGTGTATATTGAGTTGTGAGAAATGTGAAGTTGGTATGAAATATGAACAAAAGACAGCAAAACGCCCCCGGCATAATATAAACACACACACACACACACACACACACACACACACACACACACACACACACACACACACACCATATATATATATATATATATATATATATATATATATAAAAACTTGAACCAATGATAAGTGCATCTAAAAAATTCGAGAAGTATATACAGTAAATCGCTAATACTCAGTGACGAGTGAACAGAGTGACTATCGGTGCCTCTGTCTACAAAGCTCTGGTCTTTTGATGCTGAAAGTAAGATCAATCACTCGAAAGCCTTTCATTTGTAATAATTATATATATATATATATATATATATAATGATCTGTACCCACAGAAAACACCAATGACCTTAAACAGAATAGGTGTCATAATTATCCCAAACCCGAGGAACGTTTCGGCCAACACTTTTCAAGGGGTTCGTTGGCTTAATTATAACGGGCCAAAGAAGAACAAAACAAAGGATTACTTACAATACTGGGAGAAAATGGAAGTCTTTAAAAAGTAAACTTTAATGAAAAAAATATTAAAATGTAAGGGTGGTGTATACATATAATTCCACAAGAGTGAAATAAAAGAGAAAAAATGTTACACTCACAAACTCTCCAGTAATTGTAGGAGCGGAGGAATCGCTCTTTCTGTCTGCACAGGCTCGGCTGGTGGATGTTTAGGCAAATAGCCTCCAAAACACGAAGATGATATATATATATATATATATATATATATATATATATATATATATATATATATATCCTATGCCGAATCGGTCGAGTTTGGATCTCGGTCAGAAGTAAGTGGATGTGTCTAGCCACACTGATGAGCTGTGATACAGAGAAACAGGCCTCTATGTGGATGACAAATATATATATATATATGCGTGTGTGTGTCTCTGCGTGCGCGTGCGTGTGTCCTAGGGGCGCATATGAATATAAGTGGCAAGGATAAATTTTTGAGTCGAACATTTTTATTTTTTCTTCTGTTCGACATTGATAAATATACTGGCAGGTGTACGCGTGCTTTTGTTCCTATTTGCTAGTTAGAATTATCCTTCTAACACACAAACACATACACACACGCACACACACACACTCTCTCTTTCTTTTTCATACAAACACACACAAACATAGCCCTCATATATATGTGTATATATATATATATATATAAAGAAAGAATAAATCTAAGTAAGAGCCAACAGACCTACCTAGGTTTCACCCTACGGCTCGTAAGGGTAAGTTGGCTATTACAGAAGAAATAAAGCGATAATTTATAGAGGAACTGAAATATATTATAACAATTATTAGGATTAGCATTATTATTATTGTTAGTATTATTATTGTTATTATTATCATTATTATTATTACGTATATAATAAAATAAATTTCGATGTTCAAATCAGTTGTATGGGCATTTCTACATTGCATCCCTAAGCGAAGTTTAACGCATCATCGGCAGCTTCTTTATTTAAAAATAGACCGAGATATTTTAACGGCGGAGGTAAAATATATATATATATATATATATCACAGAAAAATTAAAGAGGTGGGATTAATAAGAAAGTAGACAGAAATCAATGTCTATTTTTAGATTTTTGTAAAACCTTACTTTTAAGCTGAGTTAAGAGTTGTAAGTTAAAATTTATCCTTGTCTGGCTCTAAGTAATGGAAGGGGAAAGTTAAAGGAAAGAAAGAATTGAAAGAAGTAGGAAGGGGTGGTTGACAGGGAAGTAAACTAAGAAAAAAAAGATAGGAAAGGAAAAAGGAAAAAAGGAAAAAAATGATTCTCCATAAAAACGTTAACAGACGTGTTGACAAATAAATCATAGCGGTTTTTGGTTTAAATAAATGGGATGAAGTTACTAGAAATATATTTTCTGGGGAAAACCTTGACATAATTTAAATATAAAACTAAATTTAAATTCAAAAATAAAATTTACAAAAGCATAGAATAAAATAAAATATAAAACATAATAAATATAAAAATAAGAAGAAAAAAGTTTTTACTTAAGTAATATAATAAATTAAAAAATTCAAATAGTTTACACTTACACACCCTCCCACACACGCTCACCCACACGCACACACATACACACACATAAATACACATATATACATACATATATTAAAAAAAATTAAGGTGCAGGGAAAAACTATTTAAAGGTGCAAGAAAATTTGTGGGTTAAGTTAGTATAAATATTATTACTCCTTAAAAGGTAGATATTAATAGGAGAAAAGGAAGAAGAGCCCTCCACCTTGATCAGTTTTAATATTAATGTAATTAATATTAATTGGGATCGGGTCTTTGGGATTTACCTTCATGCTTTTCCTTTTGGATTAAAGTTTTATCTTTAGACACACACACACACACACCACATATATATATATATATATATATATATATATTAATCATATCACCCCGAGCAAGGCGGTAACGCCACTGATGTGCAGGGAGCTACGTAAGAGTGAAAAGATTTGGAAAAGAGAATGCCGGAAAACACATCCTAAACAGGGAACAAGGGATGAGCCTCTACACCTTTTCAATAGACGTGGGTGGAGTGTGAACCGGCCGATAGATTAGTCTATCTACTCCAATTGAAAAAAAATGAAAAAGAAAAAGAAAAGTGAAAAGATTGTATATATATATATATATATATATATATATATATATATATATATATATATATAAAATGAATGATAACAGACCTTTTTGCATTCATTATTATGTTTCTCTCCTCTCCCGATAAATCCGAAGAAACAGCGGCAAATTCTAATGCGGTAACAAGTAATTTACTTGATATCAAAAGATAGTATTCCTCAATACCCAATTGCATAAAAGAACAGTGTGTTTTTCATTTATATTACAAAATCAAATTGTTACATTTGTGGTATTATTGCAAAATTTGAATCCAAGGTATTCTATACTTTGTTTATTTACTCTTCCGCGTACATTTTTACTACTTTTTCCAATCTCAGGTCTTGTGGGATTCATCATACTAGTGATAGAATGTGTATTAAAATGTTGCTTATGGTCTTTTATAGCGATATAACACTCCCTTGTGCTGAGCTTTGATACTACATCGATTATTTTCAGTTTATCGGTGATTATATTACTAGAAGTATTTATATTATCAATTGAATTATCCATGTTATTATTAACTTTTTAATTGTACTTTATTAATTTGTCATAATCAGCCGATTGTAAATAAAAAAAAACAAATTTAATTATATTATGCTCTACAATATTTAATTTATTGAGCATGTAAAAGAAGTAAATGCCGGAGAACTTGGAATTTTAAAACTCTCTGTTCTCTTCGCTGAGGTATATATATATATATCCCGGCCAAAAGTAAGTAGATGTGTCTAGCCACACTGATGAGCTGTGATACAGCGACACAGGCTAGTATGTGGCTGAATAATATATTATGCTCTCATTACGATTAAGCTCTCTAGAGAAAAAAAAATTAAAAACAGTTTCCACTTCTGTGATATATGCGTGACTCTTCAGAAATGAATTGAGCTCTTTCGGTAACTGGCGCGTGTATAGACTGCTTTTATACAACACGTTAGAATCCCTTCTCTGATTCCATGCGCCTATAGCTTAGTGGGTTAGCGGCTCCGACTGACACCATAATCGGTCGAGTTTCGATCCCGGCCAGAAGCAAGTGGATGTGTCTAGCCACACTGATGAGCTGTGATACAGCAAAACAGGCTTGTATGCGAATGACTAATATATATGTATGTAGGTATATAACACATCACTCAATAAGTCTCGGGCCTAACTGATAAAACATCAACTTTTAGGCAAAATTACACTTTATTCATCAACATAGTCTGCTTTTAGGATGATACACCTATTCCAACGGTTCTCTAATAATTCGATACCATTTTATTAGAACGATTTTTTGGGCCTCAAAATACGCCTCAGGTTATGATATCTCTTCTTTATTGGAGCCAAAACTCTCACCCCGGAGCATTCATGTAGTTTGCCATTGTTGCGATCGACTTCTGACACTGTGCGTGGTCTAGGTGAAAAAATCACTTTTCCGTCGTCATTTGTGGCCGGTTTTTGGAGATTTATTCCTTCAAACGTACTAGTAATGCTATATAATATTTGCTATTGATAGTTCTTCCTTTCTCAAGGTAATCGATGAAAAGATACCTTTGCTCATTCTAAAATACGGAGACCAAAATCTTGCCTGATGATGTTTGCGTCTTCGGTGTTTTGGGGTGGCTTTCACTTGCTGTTGCCCACTCAAGTGACTGCCGGTTTGACTCCAGGGTGAAGTGGTTGATTCATGTTTTAACCAGTGTCACATATTTATGCAAAAACAAGTTCTAGTTGCGTCAAAACAGCTGCAAACAAATCGTCTACGCGTTGTCGTTTTGTAATTGACTGTGAGCAAACGTTGAACCAACGTTGAACACAGTTGTCTTATTGACAAATGAACATGAAAAATGGTGAATACGCTGCCTTCTGTTATATTCAACTCTTCTGCTATCTCACGCAACTTCAATTTACGGTCAGCCAGAACGAGCTTGTGGAATTTTGGTGTTTTCCGGGACAATCGCCGATTTTGAGTGACTGTACGACTGCATTTATAACACTGGCCAACAACAAAAAATAAATTCATGGTGCCTAAGACGTTTCAAATGTTTTTACCTAATTTGATGGTGCTGATTCCAGAAATGCTGTCACTTCTTTTTTCTATCAGGTCTAGTTTTTCTGCTATGGTATACCCCCACTCTGTAGGAAGCCGAAAGCTACAATAAAGACAGAAAAATCGAAGAAACAATATTTTTATGTAACTTTAAGGCACATATTTATTAAATCACACCAAAATATTCACAATTAAATCTTGAAGTTGTAAAAAAATGTTAAGCATAGACATCATCATCCATAAAGTGACGTTTTACTGATTTTCTAGAATGGGAGGCTCCGGCATCAACGCACTTGATAGACCAACAGTAGTCTGCAAGCATTTATTTTTCCCAAGAAGAATTTTACTACATTTGTAAACGCCGTCCAGGCACTCAATTCTGCAGGATTCATAAGATTACAGAAATTTCCATCATTCATTAAGTTTCGAATCTGGGTTCCATCAAAAATTCCAGCTTTTAATTTCTCTGTGGTTAGGCTTGGAAATTTCATGCAAATGTATTTGAAACAGTCGCCATCTTTCTCAAGAGAATTCACAAACTGTTTCATGATGCCAAGCTTTATGTGAAGAGGAGGAAACACAATTTTAGAACGCTCCATCAAAGGAGAAGCCAGAACACTGAGAAAGCCAGGAATCAGTTCACTGCGCACAGGCCAATCTTTTTTATCCAGTGCTCTGTTCTTGCCCTGCGATCCTACAAACACAAGAAGCAAGGAAATTTTGTGTAGTCACCTTGTAGCCCGAGGAGAAACCCAACCATTTTCAAATCGACACATATGATCCATTGGTGCTATCTGTATGAAATTTTTTCTAGAACAAATTTGATTCCATCATATTATTCTTTGAGGGTCGTTGAATGGCCTAGAGGAACTGATCCATATAAGTTGCCTTTGTGAAGAAGAACACATTTTAAACTTCTTTTGGAACTGTCTATAAAAAAGCGCCAATCTTGAGAATCATACTGTTGAACAACATGCTGCCGCAGCAGGCTGGCAACGTCGTTGCAAAATACTATGTCGTTTTCCTGAGTGAAATATGGCAGGAATTCAATATGGCGTTTTCTATAGGTTATGAGAGTGCCAGGCTGAAGTAGATTTTCGTCTTTGAGTCTTTAAGCTAACAGTTCAGAAGATTCTTTGGAAAGGTTGAGATCTATAGTCAGATCATTAAGTTCTCCTTCAGAGAAAAGTTGTGGTAGTGAAGAAGGAGGAAAACCGACATCTGAAAAAGTGGCTTCACTACTGTCAGTGGACAAACCAGAGGCTTGGTCTTCTTCAGAACCAGGCAATTCCAATTCAGGCAAGCCTTTAAAAAGTGGAACATGAATTTCATTGCAGTGTGGAATTGGTCTAATTGCAGACTTGAGGTTTGGATAAACCAACAAATTCCTGTTCTCCCTGTTGATTCCCTTCGTTTTGACTGCACAGAAGTAAGAGTCATCGAAATGGTCTTTCGGTTCACACCAGACTATTGGAATACCAAAGCGGAGTGACTTTCAATCCTTTTCAATCCACTGTCGAATATTCTCAACACATTGCTTGCATACAATATGGGGTGCCCATGCCTTATCTTGATCACCCACCATTACTTTGAAGTAAGCAAAATAAACACACTTCACAAATTCACTTCTCCTTTTCCTGTTGAATTGCAACGTATATTCCCCGCAAATATAGCAAAACAACACATTTGGATTGTTTAAACAACGTCGCCTAGGAGAGAATGTAGCCATGCTTAATTTTTGCTCCAAAAATCTGCAACAAAAGTAAAATAATGCAGCTTAATTATATCCTATCTGACTTATAAATGAATTCCTAACATTAAGAGAATAAACCTTAATTTGACCCAGAAATCAACAAAAGAGAAAGTGAAAACAATAACAACAAACGAGGGTGGGAAAATGAAGGAGTTAAAGAAATCGAAAGACTGAATAAGTATTTAAAGAAATGGAACATGAAATATCACGTTGGATGACAAATAACATTGTCCAGAAGAAGAAATGGGTAAAACATACCGTTGATGCCGGGGATGGGAGCGGATAAAGAAGAAAGAGGAGTGCTGTGTCGCAAGTGGTTGCAAAAAGGAAGTAAAGACCAACTGGAAGAGGAAATTAGGAAGAAATTAACTTTTTAGTTAAGAGTAACTTAAAGGGAGATAATCGGTTCAAAACAGGGAGGCAGAACAACTAATTTTAAGGTCAAAATGGTATAAAATAGCAAATTTCTCAAAAACTTGACCAGATGAGAAAAAATATTATGATTTTCAGAATCAGCATTAGTGTAAATCAGCTTAGTCACCTTGGGCACCAAAAAATATGTTGGCCAGTGCAGATACTACTTTTTAAGCAATGTTTATAACCGCCTCCGAATAACACTTATGAAGCCATTGCTTTGCTTGAACAGTATACTTTCCTATCAGAAAGCAGTGCTTTATCAACACACAAAATTTAGTTTTTTCTATTGTTTTGAAAATTTTCAAAAATAGCTTCACTTAAATAACTATAATTTGTAAACTAATATACAGATTTGGCACAAATTTTTTCACGTGCCATTTGAATGGTATTACTTCCTATATACCATATGGATGTATTATTAGTGGTGTCATCTCTATGTCAGACCTGAGACTTATTGAATGATATGTTTTGTATTAAGCTGTGAAATTTCGTTCAAAGCGTAGATTTATTGTTATTAATATTACTTGCGTTTTGTATAATATACTAAGTGTCTATAATAGTATTTGTGTCGTCACAGGTGTTTCGAGTTCAAAGTTGACTCTCTTCAGGTAAATAAATTTGTGACTTTACATATCGAGATCTGTTTGTCATTCTGACAGCTTAAAATATAGATAAGTAGTCAGTAAGCAGGTCAGAAAGTTTATATAAATACATGTTTGTTTTTGTTGTTTTCACACTCGGTCGTTTAATGTCTTCCGCCTTGGGAATCATTAATATTTCGTTGACCACAGATTTATTTTTTACGCTGATTTGAAAAATATGATTTCGTCTTAATACTTCGATTTGATTAAATTCAATTCTACTACTCATCTAGTTCTTTTTGTTGGTTTTAAATACTATTTTGTGTAATGGTTCACGAATTTTTTTAGAGCTTTTGAAATTAGTGTGTTTGTATGTGTGTGTCATAGGTTGTTCCTGTTGTTTTGTTGAGGGAAAAACTGTACGTTTTTAATAAATATTCCTTTCTGTCTCATGAGCATGTCTTCAACATCCCAATAGCTACAATCTCTAAATGTTTAAATGCAACGTCAATAGCCATCTTTTATCTACTTGATTCCCATCCATCTATTATCTTTTCTTCAACATCCCAACAGCTACAATCTCCAAAAGTTTAAATGCAACGTCAATTGCCATCTTCTATCTACTTGATTCCCATCCATCTATTATCTTTTCTTCAACAGCCCAACAGCTACAATCTCCAAAAGTTTAAATGCAACGTAAATTGCCATCTTTTATCTACTTAATTCCCATCCATCTCTTATCTTTTCTTCGATATTCCCTTCTCGCCAGATCTTTTCAACAACAGAGCGCGACATTGCAGAGAGCGCTTGAAGTCCCACCAGGATTCATCATTAGTAGCCGCAATGGGAACAATATACGATACACTGATGGTACAGTGCTGACAGCGGACACGAAAAGGAAACTACAAGACCTCCTACATGAAGTTGTCCTAGAAATTGGAAAGAAAATGGTACATATAAAATACATGAAAACTGAATACATGGTAATCGGTATAAAATGGAGCTGAAAATACCAGATCAAAGTAGGGGATACAAAAATCAAGCAAATCCAGAAATTTAAATATCTGGCAAGTTCCCTAACACACACCAGTCAACGAGAGAACTAAATTCATTCCTGAAGAGTCACGCATATAGCAGAAGTGGAAATTGTTTTTAAAATTTTCTTCTCCAGAGATCTCAATCGTAATGAGAGCATAATATTGTAAGAAAGTGACAGAACACGTTGATTTAAACCCACTGTTAAATCATTTACTTTTATAAAGAGTGCTCGATACAATAAGGAGCTTTATATTGTAACAGTCGTTACAAAGGTTTATAAAAGCATAGTCTTACTTAAGTGGAACTAAAAATAAATGGTGGAAACGATATTAATAAAATAAAAAAAAATACAATTCTATTATGTTACTCTAAGCAAAATATAACTAAGAATACTACACTCATTTAACCTAAATTGTGACCTAAACTTCCTATCCCATGTACTTATAGACAGTAGTCAAATACAATTTGTCAACCCATTTCAACAATGTAATTTACCCAGACTAAATTAAAAAGAGACCTGTCTAGATCTAAGCTATCTTGCTTTCTCTCCTAACCCAAATGTCTATCTCTATGGTTACAAATTACTGATGAAATATTTTAGACGAACCAAATTCCAATTCCTTACAACCACAACTTACACCACACATCCCCCAAAATAAATCGTTTCCACCATTGATTTTCAGTTCCACATATCACGCGAAGAGGAGCAGTTCTGCTCAAAAACATGAAAATCTTTGTGTAGTGATACTATGCATTTATAAACCATTGTAACCACTATTACATATAACCATATATATATATATATATATATATATATATATTAGACGCTTTTAATGATATATTACGCTCTATTTTTATCTCGCTATTGAACATTTTACGACAACACTCTTGGCAGTAAGCATTATCACAAATCAACAATATATATATATATACTAGCAGTATAGCTTGGCGTTGCTCGAGAGTAATGAAAGCCTTAAAACTAATCCATGGTCCTGGAGCTCAGGCTCAGCCTAAAGAATATTTGTGTGAAGTTTGGGGAGAATCGGATAAAAATTGTGAATTTGTATAAAAGACATACAGACAGATAAACAGACACACACACAAACATCTTGCCTTACATATATATACATATATATATATATATATATATATATATATATATATATATATATATTATCGAATTTCTGCTCTATTGTAAGTACTGCAACCTTGAAAATTCTGAATATCGTTTCTTATGTCTTTGTCTATGAGTGTATCAAATTTGATTAAAATCGGACCACTCCTTCTATAACCCGATTTTTTCGATTATCGAATTTCGATATTTATCGGGGGTACCGCGACACAAAACCTAGCTAAGAACACTCGCAGACACTTATAATACAACTGTGTAAATTTTCAAAGAAAATCGGTTCAGCCGTTTCAGAGTCTATAGGTAACGGACACACACACACAGACACACACACACAGAGACAAAGTTCAATTTATAAACAAGTTTATATATATATATATATATATATATATATATATATATATATATATTATGGGAAAATTGTTAAAATTGGGAGAATAGCCATTTCAATGGTTCTCAAGAGCCTGCCTCATCAGCTCCTTTTACTGTGAGCTAAAAAGCAGGATTTTGAGATTTTGTAGAAATGGCTATTCTGTCGATATTGCATTTATATATTAAATAAATATTTGTTGCGAAAGTTAAATTCAAATCGAGCTCACTGTTGGATCTGTTTTAATATCTAATCTAATATTACTAGGCCCCATTGGGTTTACTTAACAAATCTCTTTCTGAATTTATTCTCTCTCTCTCTCTATATATATATATATATATATATATAGCGAGAGAGAGAGATGGAGATATAGAAAGAGACAGATAGATATGTATATATATATATATATATATATATATATATATATATATATACAAAAAGTCATTGATATAAACGGAGAATATAATATGATTGATTCATTGAAACTTTTTGTATTAGTCATATATTACTATCAAATCTTCGAAATTCATAATAGACACTTTCGTCAGACTAAGTTTAACCTCTATCTACATCGTGTTATCCCTACCTCCACATATTCACACACTACACATATACCTGTCCGTATTTATCCTTATGGGTGATTAACGTTCTGATCTTCTCCACCTTTCCCAGCCGCGATTACATTATCGATATTGGCCTATCATGACTGATTATAACCTTTTCAAAAACCTATCGGCAATATGAACTTGCCTAAATCGATAGTTTCACCTCTATTCGTCCGTACATTGAACCGACTCCACTGACAAGAACACCAAATCCACGAGATACATCATATCTAGTGCCACAGATACTAGTATATTTCTTGCATAATGTGAAAAACTAATGTAACAATAATTTCTTTCGTTTTGAAGAGCACCAATTATATATATATATATAGTAGTCATCCACATACAAGCCCGTTTCGCTGTATCACAGCTCATCAGTGTGACTAGACATATCCACTTGCTTCTGGCCGAGATCGAAGCTCGACCGATTTGATGTCAGTCGGTCTCTACTCCCTAAGCCATCGGCGCATGGCATCAGAGAAGGGAAATTTTAACGTCTTGTATATAAGCAGTGTATACAGACGCCAGTCACCGAGAGAACTCAATTCATTTCTGAAGAGTCACGCATTATAGCCGAAGTGGAAACTGTTTATAAAATTTTCTTCTCCAGAGAGCTCAATCGTAATGAGAGCATTTTATATATATATATATATATATATATATATATATATATATATATATATATATACGCTCTCACATCCCTGTCGAGTACTATGGAGGTATGGTAAATTTTAAAAAACAGTAGCTACTCGCGGCTCTACGCATCGTTCATTCAGTAATGAATTTGAACACTCTTTGCTACTATCGTGTATTTACATTGTATATAACACGCTAAAGTCCGCCGTCCTTTACTGAGCGCCCATAGCTCAGAGGTAGAATCGCCGACTGATGTCAATTCGGTCGGGTTTCACATCCTGGCTAGAAGCAATCGGATGTCTAACCGTGCTGATGAACTATCATACAGCAAAACAACTCTTACTGCGGATGACTCTCTCTCTCTCTATATATATATATTGTGTAAGTGTATGCAGCGAATTGAGCTAGAATTCGAACTCTGCTCTCCAGTTTCTCGTTCTGAGCTGATATCTATTGAAAAACGAGAAAAAGATCTTAAGACATTCAGTCATTTAAGTGCCATATGTGATACACGCATGGGTAATCATGTCTCTAAAGAGACATGAGTCACTGGGCAGAAGAGTTTCCCGCAGTAGATGATCATTACTTTCTGCGGTAGACTGGTTGCCAGCTAAGGCTACAGAAACCAATCTGTCTTGAATTCAAAGTCGGCTGTTCAATTTCTCGTTCCAAGCCGATATCCAACGCTCAACAACGCATATTCCTGTATTGTCTATTGCTTAAAATCGTTTGATTTTGCAGTCATGGTACTTCCTTTGGTTTTCAAATAAGCCATAATAAAATATAACATGTCCATCAGAATGGATGATACTTTTGATCAATAACTATGAAAAACTGCCTGAAAAACATTCTACCTGTTAATTTAACTTCTGATATTTTACTTTTCAATTTTACGTTTAGGTTTTAATTTAAATTAAATTAAATTATAAAATAAAATAAAAAAAGATTTAAAAACTAGCGTCTAGCATTGTAATATACAACTACCATGTACAACGCGAGAACCAAAATTTCAAATCCCGAAATGGTCAGTTCATAATATGAACATGATGATTGCATCAAACATGAAACTCCGAGTGGTGCTATATACGTACTATTCTTCATCTTTATGTGCCACGTCTCCTGAGGATGAAGGCGATCATGGACTTTCACTCGCTCCTGTTCCTTGTCGTGCTTAATATTTATTCTGCTTAATATTTATTCTCTGGCCCGCCATCCACTCGTTCAAACCCATCAAGTATGTCTCGCACTGTTTGCCCCTGACTTGCTTTCCCTCTATCTGTCGTGTGGGTATTAAATTCTTCAAATTCTCGTTCCGTTCTACGTTTCGCAAAAACTTTAGCTGTCTCTTCCTGATGTTAAATATAAATTTCCTTCTGTAAATCCACATTTCTGTTGCATCGTGTAGCTCCTTCATCTATGAGGAAATTGCCTCGCATCTGCTGGCATAAAGAAGAACAATATATATATAGTCATCCGCAGACAGATCTGTTTCGCTGTATCACAGCTCATCAATACGGTTAGACTCCGATTGCTTTTAACCCGGGATTGAAACCCGACCGAATTGGCGTCAGTCGGCGATCCTAACTCTGGGCTATGAGCGTTCGGTAGAAGAAGGCAGATTTTTAGCGTGTATATTGTCATTATACTCACCCAATAGCCAGAGTGCTCCAATCCATTACTGAATGAGCGATGCGTACATGCCAGAGTAGCTACTGTTTTTAAAATCTACCATTCGTCCAGAGAGCTGAATCAGGGCGTGAGAGCATAAATATATATATATATATATATATATTTTAATTCAGATACTTCAATCCAAAGGAAAAAAGCAGGAAGGTAAATTCCAAAAAACCCGATCCTAATTAATATTAAAAATTTATTTTAATATTAAAAAATGATACAGGAAGAGAGCTCCATGTAATAAAATATTACAGAGCAAATATATATA
Source organism: Ascarosepion bandense (assembly GCA_037127315.1). Taxonomy (NCBI): domain Eukaryota; kingdom Metazoa; phylum Mollusca; class Cephalopoda; order Sepiida; family Sepiidae; genus Ascarosepion; species Ascarosepion bandense. Next base: position 2,388,675 of record JBBBDQ010001509.1, on the reverse strand, counting down.
TTAAAAAAGGATTAATTCAAAGATGTTGAATGGCCATTTCGATATGACGATCCCCACGGGGAGCGACACATCACCTCAGCAACAGAAAAAAACCTTTCAGAAACTGGAGAAAAATTAGTCTACTTTTCCTTTTTAAATAGATTGCAAAGAAATTAAAAAATAAATAATAATAAAATAAAATAAAATAAAATAAAATAAAAATAAAAATAAAGGGAAAGAAAAAGAAAAGGAAAAAGAAAAAGAAAAGGATAGAATAAAATCAAATAAATAAGAAAAGAAAAAAAATTGACATCGTCTGGGTTTGCAAAAAAAAGGGGAGAATGTAACTAAAAATTAACAGACCCCGTGTTGAATCATTTAAAGCAACACGGAAAAAAGTTGGTAAGAGAGATAAAAGAAGGAAGGGAGGGAAAAAGAAAGAAACTAAAGAAAAAAAATTTTTTTTAAATATTACAGACGCTGGACAAATTCAAAAATCTAATTTCCCCAAAACGTTGAAGTATTAAAAAAAGCCTTTACTTAAAAAGGCATAAATTATTGATAAAAGGGAATAAAAAGATATAGGATTTGAAATAAAATTATTTTTTTAAAAAAAATTAGGTCATTTGAAATTAAACTAAATAAAGACAATACTAGGTAAAAAAAAAAAAAAAAAAAAAAAAAAAAAAATTTACAATTATTATATATACATATCAATAGAAGTACACACACATATATATATATATATATATATATATATACACACACACACCATTTAACGAATAAGAATACATATATACATACACATACACACACATACATTCAATTTATTACACACTAATATACATATACATGCGCATACACACATATATATATATGCATGTGTGTGTACACACCTATATACAAAAAATTCATATAGACATAATATACATGTGTACACACACATGCACACATATACACACACACGCACACACATAGACATAATATACATGTGTACACATACATGCACACATATACACACACACGCACACACACACATATATATATATATATATATATATATATATATATATATATTCTTTATGCACTCACACATACATATTAATGAATATTATGAAAAGGAGCATTTACATAGCTAAAAAAATTTTTTTTCCAAAATAACATATAGCCCACATACATAAATACATATATACAAATATGCACATCCACACACAAACATACACATAAAAAAAAAAAAAAAAAAAAAAAATTAAAATTAAAATTAAAAAATTTTTTAAAATAATAAAAAATTATAGAAAAATATAGAATTTAAAAATTAAAAATTAGAAGTTAAATTTTAAAATCCGCCCTATGGCGGCACTTGTTTATAAATTCCCTTCTAAAGTTCAAAAGTAAGTCCTGATGAGGATACTTCAAAATCAGAATCTTCTCCAATAAACACAGACGACACCTATCACGAAAACTTTTAGGAGTACAAGCTGAGCCTATTAATTTCCAGCTGATTATGGGGTCCTGCCCCTCCTCCTTCATTTCCCAGAACCTACGTGACAGTGCCGTCTGGAATCTCTGTTTAGGGTTCGAAAACGAGTACCTGTGATTATAAAGCCTCTGTTTGAAAGAGCCCGCGGACATGCCAATATAGCTCCGGTAACTGTCCTTGTTATTAGATGGAGAAATGCGGGCTTCATAAATTACATGAGTGGATTTACATTTGCCTTGCACCGGGCAGGCATCCACAGAATAACAATTGCATTTGTCGACAATTCCGGATTTAGCTTCCGTATTATTTAGGTTCGTTAAAACTTGTTTATTGTGGGAATTAATTATATTATCTATATTAGAGGTGCAAGAATAACTAATTTTTAGGGTGAATCTATTAAAAATTTTATTTAAGGGATTGTTATTATTATTAAAATGTTTATCAATTAATTTGAGAAAATACCTACCAATATTTATATTAGTTAGCTTACAATAAGGAGGGTTAAACCAAATTATCTTCCTTTTTCTACATTTTCGGGTGTTTTTAGTTTTTGAAGATTCAGGGTTTATAGCAGGCTTATCATACTTTAACTTATTAACAAAACCGCTTTTCTGAAGGGCCTTATCGTAAATTTCTTTGCTTGCGTTGAAAATTTTTATATTGGAAGATAATTGGTTAACCCTATTATTTACTATCTTGGGTATTTGTCTTATAATATTCTTAGGGTGGTTGGATAAACTATTTATATAGGTGGGGGAACTATTTTCTTTGAGGAAGGGTTGGTAGGAACCATTATGTCTATGTGTGTGCGTGTGTGTGTATATGTGTGCATGTGTGTGTACACATGTATATTATGTCTATATGAATTTTTTGTATATAGGTGTGTACACACACATGCATATATATATATGTGTGTATGCGCATGTATATGTATATTAGTGTGTAATAAATTGAATGTATGTGTGTATATGTGTATGTATATATGTATTCTTATTCGTTAAATGGTGTGTGTGTGTATATATATATATATATATATATATATATATGTGTGTGTGTACTTCTATTGATATGTATATATAATAATTGTAAATTTTTTTTTTTTTTTTTACCTAGTATTGTCTTTATTTAGTTTAATTTCAAATGACCTAATTTTTTTTAAAAAAATAATTTTATTTCAAATCCTATATCTTTTTATTCCCTTTTATCAATAATTTATGCCTTTTTAAGTAAAGGCTTTTTTTAATACTTCAACGTTTTGGGGAAATTAGATTTTTGAATTTGTCCAGCGTCTGTAATATTTAAAAAAAATTTTTTTTCTTTAGTTTCTTTCTTTTTCCCTCCCTTCCTTCTTTTATCTCTCTTACCAACTTTTTTCCGTGTTGCTTTAAATGATTCAACACGGGGTCTGTTAATTTTTAGTTACATTCTCCCCTTTTTTTTGCAAACCCAGACGATGTCAATTTTTTTTCTTTTCTTATTTATTTGATTTTATTCTATCCTTTTCTTTTTCTTTTTCCTTTTCTTTTTCTTTCCCTTTATTTTTATTTTTATTTTATTTTATTTTATTTTATTTTATTATTATTTATTTTTTAATTTCTTTGCAATCTATTTAAAAAGGAAAAGTAGACTAATTTTTCTCCAGTTTCTGAAAGGTTTTTTTCTGTTGCTGAGGTGATGTGTCGCTCCCCGTGGGGATCGTCATATCGAAATGGCCATTCAACATCTTTGAATTAATCCTTTTTTAATATATATATATATATATATATATATATATATATATATATATATTTAATAGTTATGTTATATTACATCGAGCACTTTTTTATTGACACCAGAAAATATATGTGTGTTTGTGCGTGTGCGTGTGAGTGTACTTGCGCCTATATATATATATATATATATATATATATATAACATAGAATAATTGGCAATTCTGTAAGGTAAACAGACAAACCCAAATAGAACTCAATGTTCACTTTTTTATTAAATTTAACAGATAATATAATATTCTATAAATGCATGGGTAATAAATATTTCGCAGCTAACCCGCCGCTCTTTAGATTCAAAACATACAACAGTTATATATATATATATATATATATATATATATATATATATATATATATATATGCCGAGCCCCGTACGATTCGCATATATGTTTGTGTAAGCCTGTGTTTGTGTGTGTCTTTGTGCACGTCAGTGGGTGTACATATGTGTATATATGTCTGCGTCTGTCATGACGACAAATTTTCCTCACACTTCCACAAAAATACACCAATATGCGCAGCCCTACATAAAGCCAATTTAAAAGAAAATTAATCAGTTTGTCTGACGATCGCACGAGCATGAAACCCAGGGTTACAAACTCACACCTATTTATATGAATATATATATATATATATATATATATATATATATATATATTATATAATATATATAATACCATTTGTAATGCAAAAACGTGTACGACACGGGGATAATCACGTTATCTAAAAACCTGGATCGACAAACACAGAAGAGACTTACGTTAAGACAGGCGTTTTATTTGTCTTTTTTTTTACATCGAAAGGTCACGAGACATAAATTTGATTTCCATAATACCAGCTTAATTAAAAATACATAATCCTTTTAAGAGAAACCATTTTAAACATGATATAACATTACTACCAACTATAAACACTCACTTAACTAATTCTATTGTTTTACCATTTTTCAACCCTTGCATTCTTCATGAATTTATCTGTGTTTTATAATCATTTCATCCCCAGCAAGGCAGAACTGAAAGTAGTACGCAGGGGTTACAGTGTGAGAAAAATGTAGAAAGGATGTCGAAGAAATGATAAGATATGGATGGGAATCAAGTAAATAGATGACAACTGACGTTGCATTTAAACTTTTTGAGATAGTAGTTATCAAGGAAGCAGCAAATGGAAAGGATTTCCACTAACGTAAAGTGCAAGAAAAGAAACTTTTAATGTAGAAGAGGTGGTTACATGTATAGGATGCAAATCCTATATCATCCAACAGTTAGCTAAATCAAACAAAGTAAATTTTCACCTCCGCAAAATCGGATTCAAACGACTAAAAGCGTTTTAGAAAAACCCAGACCAATGCAAATGTCACAAGTCAGTGTGAAAGGGAAAATTCTGGATCCTGATTGGATAGGAAATCGAAAATTGATATATAACGTCAGTCTCATGTTTTCTTTTTACACCTAAAGAAAATGCCCCCAGAAGCCGGTCACATGATAAACTTCACAATTTAAAGCACGTTCTGTAACTGGTCAAATATATTCCAGCATGAGAGTGGTTAGCTGACGGATATTGTGGCTGTGTAGCAAAAGAAATTTCAAGAAACCGACCCGGAGTCAAGGGTGCGTCACATATTCATTCACCCTTTCTTCATTTCACTGCAAGCCGCCAACATTGATAAATTTTAATAATCAGGACACATTAACATAACGTTTAGACGGGAAGTTGGAACACGTTCAAAAACACATTTTAACAAAATAAATTAAAATGTCAGGTGGAAGTAAACATAAAGTTTTAAAAGAGTATTAAAAAAGAGGACTCAGAAACCCTCCAACAAACGTAAGACTAGGCTGTGTTGGTTTTTAAGCAAACAGCCTCAAGAAAACGTAAATGAAATGATGAACGAGCGCTGTGCAGAACCGAGAACCATGTGTAATGCGGTTCTATGACGTCACACCGCGTGAGAGCTCGAAATGATAACAGAACCATATATTTAAATGCAATGTAATGTGTTATGACCAGATTTAAACGGGATTTTAAGTGGGGGTTGTTTAGATTTAATGTAGATGGCCTGAAGGCTCTTTTTCCTGTGTGTATGAGTTAGGATTATTGTATTGTTGACTAAAATCTGTCTGATATTACCTCCATGGTTATGTTTTTCTAAAAAAAAATGTTGTTTAATTGTACTCTGATCAGAAAGATGCCAGGTAAGTCTACGGGAGAGCGTAGTTGTAGTAAAACCAATATATGTAGGGTTTTTTTATTAGTACCAGAGATACAATCTCTGAACGGGCATGTAAATTGATACACTACATTGGTTTTCTGTAGAGGATTTAGCTGTGTGCTTGTAGGGTTATTATAGACGATGTTAAAACGGCTCATGATTAAACATAATAGACATTCATTTCTCTTATATTTAACAGTATATGTTTAGAAAGTTTTCTGCTGCCTCGATACATTCAATATATATATATTGTCATCCGCAGACAGATCTGTTTTGCCGTATCACTGCTTATCAGTACGGTTAGAGTCCGATTGCTTTTTTACCCAGGATTGAAACCCGACCGAAATGGCGTCAGTCGGCGACTCTACCCCTGGGCTATGGGCGTTCGGTGGAAGTAGGCAGGCTTTTAGCGCATATCGTTATACGCGCCAAATAGCTAGAGCGCTCTAATTCATTTCACTGAATGAGCGATATATATATATATATATATATATATATATATATATATATATATATATATATATCCGAGTGAGTATAGAATGAGGAGAGAAAAAAAGAAAAAAAAATTCCGTCCAAAACATTAATTTAAAACAGTGCTCGATATATGATGTATAAAGCAGTGAAAATTTTTTATAAAACATAATTTATAATTTATATATATATATATATATATATATATATATATATGTGTGTGTGTGTGTGTGTGTGTGTGTGTGTGTGGACACTGAAGTAGAAATGAGTGAAGAGTGTTTTCTGCCTGAACGCAATATTCAAGTCATGACGTGAATATTTCGTATAAGCATGAAAACAACTATCGTCACTTTATACCTACATGCGTTCTATTGTTGATATTGAGCACTTTTATACTTAAATATACCATGCATTAAAACTATATATGTTTTGATTGGTTTGTAAGTTGCTAGACCATCCAAGTATCAATTCAAATCGATAAGCGCTCAGACAGAATTATGACTTAGTAAACGCAATATATATATATATATATATATATATATATATATATATATATGTTGTTTTTTTTTTAAGATTAATATAGTTTATATTGCTAAACGAAAATGCCTATGTTTTGAGGTTTCCAAGTCACCAGGTAATGGCAGCTCATTGTTGTACAAATGATTTTCATCTGAATGTAAGAAACAATACGTTTGTTATTTATGAAAATCGTTTTCACAACAATTGCCTGATGAGGAGGTAAAATCTCGAAACATGATAATTTCCGTGTAATAATGTAAAGTATATTAATCTTAAATATAAAAGAAATTTAATTATATTATGCCCTACAATATTTGTTTTTCTGTTTATAAAGATTCAAAATACCTAAGTCCCTATTTAACCCTAGCCTAAATGTATTTAATTTTAAAATCCAGTATTTTTCTTAGGGATTTTTCTTAGGTATTTTGAATCTTTATAAATATTTCAATAGTTAAACATTTTTTAGATACACTTAAAAAAAAATTCTTTAAAACAACGTTTAAAAGTATTATTACAGTTAGCTTAACGTTTAAAAATATTCAAAAACTCCATCGCTTTCTATGTCACGTGATGTAAACATCTCGCGACAGACGCTTCTCACGACGAACGCTTCTAGTTTAAATTGTAAAATCATATGTTCCTGATGAAAAGCCGAGGCGGGTCTGAAATATCATATATATATATATAATAACAGAAATAAATAAATACTGTCAAAAACATACATTTTAAAACTTACAACTTTTTAGTAGTTTTTCCTATACATATTAAGAAAGTATACGTGGATCATCATTATGCTATATATATATATATATATATATATAGAGAGAGAGAGAGAGAGAGAGGCAAATATTAGTTACCACTTTCTTTTAAGGATTTATGGATTTTTTTTCAAAAAGTTAATACGTCAATACTTTGTACATTGGCGTGACTGAAAAAAACTCGTTAGACACGATATAGTAAAGATCAAGAGATAGTTTAAGTATATGAAAAATCGAAATCTATTTTACAGTGCTGCAAATATCATTTTTCTTCGCTATCAATTCCAGATATGAAAAAAAAAAATTGCCATCGATTGATGGCTCACAGCTAAGATTAACAGACGCTAGAGAAATCTCTATTTTATTGTTGTTTTAGATAAATATTGTTAATAATGACACCGTCTTAAAGAAATACAGAAATATTTATTTTTCTTTTTGTAACTTATATTCATTAATTTCAATAAAAACTCAAAATAGCACGTCGACAACATCTTGCATGTAATCGATATCTGATTAAAAAGCATGGAAATGTGCTTGAATTTGCTAATAAGTCGATACATTTCGGTACTGTGCAGAGTAAAGTTCAACCCAGGTAAGTGGTAGGGTAGGTAGATTAAGTATTGTAATTTGATAATATTTGATAATGTATGACAATTAATAAGTAATTAGTTAAAGTGACCAATATACATGTATCCAGGTGAAGAGAACCAACAGTTTTACAATTCGGAGTACTCCGGCATTTATTTATTTTTTAAAAAGGTGCTTAATACAACAAATCTTGTAGAGCATAATATAATTTTCGTGTCACAATGTAAACTCTATTAATTTTAAATAAGAAAAAAATAATTACCTATACGTACACTACCTGCCATAATTATTAGGCTATCACAGTGTTTTAAAAGAAATAATGAATTTCATACACTTTTTTTGTATTTATTGTCAAATGAATAATTGTAAATGAAAATAGAATGGTTCTTTTGTTTATATTGCACAATAAAATGTGCATCAAATGAATTTATAAATATTTAATAATTACGTATATTGCACTTTCATCATTGAAAGAAGGAAGAAAATTTAGGATGATTCGGACGAGTTCATCATTGCTTCCTTGCCTTGTAAAATTTTGAAAAGTAATAACAAAAGAACCATTCTATTTTCATTTAGAATTATCCACTTGGCAATAAATACTAAAAAGAGTATGAAATACATAGTTTCAATCTACAGGATGCGATGGGTAAATTGTCGCTATTTGCCTTGTACAATTTTGCAAAGTAATAATAACAAAAGAACCATTCTATTTTCATTTAGAATTATCCACTTGGCAATAAATACTAAAAATAGTAAGAAATACATCATTTCTTTTAAAAAACTGGGGTGGCCTAATAATTATGGTCGGTAGTGTATATATATGTGTGTGTGTGTGTGTGTGTGTGTTGGCGGGGTGCCTAGTAAAATTGATATACAACAGATGAAAACAGAGAAAAAGTATAGAAGTTTCCTTTACTAAGGCCAAGCTCATTTTAAAAATATCATTGTATGTGATAATACATTAATAATTCATTTATTTGTTAATTCAGAAAAAACTTATAATTTTTAATTTATGTATGTGTGGGTGTACCTTAGAAAATTGATATTCAACAGCTCAAAACGTAGACAAAGTATAGAAGTTTCCTTTACTATTATTTATTTGTTAATTCAGAAAAAAACATTTAATTTTTAATTCCATGTAGAGATGTCTTCATTCTTTTCGTTAGTATAGGTCTATATTTTTATATATGACGATCATTAAAATATTTATGTATTTGTGTTATAAATAAAAAATAATACGTTAAGATCTCATCTTACAATGCACAGACTTTTGAAATATTACACGACTAGGGAGTAAAGAACGGGTTTCAAAATTATCTATGAGAGAGTAAATATATGTCTGAAAAAAGATTTTAATACTGTCTATATATTACGCTTACATAATACAATTGGCGAAATGGCTTCTTTGTAAACCCCGCGGAATATAGGATACGCATTCAGATGTTTATTCCATTTCTACAATAAATTCTTTAAAGGCCTCTGCTTATTCAAGAAAGAACCAGAGACCAAAAGCAAAACGAGCTTGATAACTAGTCAGAAAATTTTAAATAATAAAAGCAAAATGAAAGAAATAACCTTTGCTAATTTAGTTACACTAAACAGGTGGGGGATACCAGAATAAAGCAAGTTCAAAAATTTACATACCTAGGAAGTGATGTAACATGAGATGGAAAGTGCGACACAGAAATCCGAAGGCGAATTGGCATGGTGAAGGACGCATTCCAGAAGCTCAGTAAAATATTAACACACAGGAAAATTTCACTAGAAACAAAGGAAAGAGCGCTGGATTGCTATATGATCTCAGTTCTTCAGTACAGCAGTGAATACTGGACAATATCATCAAAAATGAGGACAAAGCTTGAAGCAGCGGAAATGTGGTTCTACAGACGGATGCTGCTGATATCGTGCAAGCAACGATAAGGTGTTTGAAAGAATGGCAACAAAAACGAAATTAATACTGAGCATGATACTGAAGTTCCTGTGACATTCAATAAGGAAGGAGAACTTGGAGAACCTGATACTGACGGGCCAGATAGAAGGAAAAAGAGACAGAGGAAGGCAGCGGGTAATATATTTGCAGGGCCTGATCAGGTGGATGACGAAACGGGGGTTGCGAGATGTAACTGGAGCAAAAGCCATCAGGGATAGGGAGACGTGGAGAACCATGATCGCCTACGTCCTGAAGGGACAGGGCACATAGAAGAAGAAGAAACAGTCTCGCGGAAATTTAAAAAAAAGTACGTGAACTGTCCGAGTTAAGATTCATGTTGAATAATTATTCCAAAACAATCTTCATATTTTAAGAAGCGTATTCTCTTAAATTACTTCACACTTTCTCGAAGATTCCTCATTCAGGAAGATAACGCAGACTAATTTCAAGCCATTTCCCTCGCAAATAATAAATGACAGTTGGTAAATGTCCGGTGTATAGATTCATTAATCATTAATATTTTCTAATTAGACAATAATACGGTAGAAACACAGTTTCCTCCCCTTAATATATTTTTCCAAGGATAAAACTGCAGACATATTTACCTATTGAATGTTTGATAAAAGATTTTCATTCTTTTATTGATGCTGTTCAAATTCCCAGTGGCTTCTCTAAGGTAAAAAGGCTGAAAAATTATCTTTCTATTTAAGAAAAATTTACAAACATGATCTGATGTTTACTTACTTTGGTGAGAAAAATTATGTCTACAACAATATATATATAAAACATAGTACACTTGGTATGTAATCCGGGTAAATTCCAAAAGAGATGAATTCGAGAGAACTCAATGTTAAATTCATTTATTTAATTTAACAGAGTAATATAATTTATAAAGGATTTTCGATTATTACAATGGATAATACATATTTCACCGCTTTGATGTTCTTAACGCGGCTCGTCAGATCCAAAATAACATCAAAGCTGTGAAATATGTATCATCCAAGCTAATAATCGAAAATCCTTTATAATATATATATATATATATATATATATATATATATATATATAATAATAATAATAATAATAATAATAATAATAATAATAATAATAATACTATATATATAATAATAATAATAATAATAATAATAATAATAATAATAATATCATATACAGGGTGATAGAAAGTCAATTAGTTAAGTGCCACACGTGATACACATTTCTGACTGGCCAGAAGATTTTCTATTAGTAGGTTGCCAGTACTTTCTGCGGTAGCCTGGTTGCTAACCCAGTCTGTCCTGCTATTTAACCCGGGGAAGATACGGATTAATACCTTCTTTAAGGGTATCTGTACTAAGTAAATGCAACGAATTCTACTGGAATTCGAACTCGGCTCTCCAATTTCTCGTATAAAACCGATATCCGCTGCAATTCCGTCTTGTAAAATTTTATAGATAAATGAGAGAATCCAAAATACACAGTCGATAGGCTTGAGCAAATTAATGACAGAGCAGGGTTTGGGAGGGTAACAAAATAAAGGCAGTTAAGAGCTAAAAGGGATAGGGAAATGTGGAGGGCCATGATCGTCTACATCATGAATGGCTAAAGCACAAAGAAGAAGAAAAATAAGAACCAGCGGCGATTAGAGGTGGAACAAGTGAGGATCGAACTCACAACCCAATTTTAATAATTCTGTCGAGACAGCTTTGATTACCATTAAAACATGTTAAAGAGTTCATAGGCAAAAACCAGATAAATGAGTTTCTGAATCTATTTCATTTTTCTCTGCGCAAGAATATGCATTCGTTCTTCTCAAAGTGAACACTTAGTCCTTTCTTCTTTCTTTTAATAACTATTCTTTTATTAATTCTTCCGAGTTGGTTTTTGTTTAATTTGCCTCCCAATAACAATTAACAATTCACTGTATGTCAGAAATAGATGCTGCAGGATGCAAAAGAAAGCAAGGAAATAGCTTAGTGTTGAGGGGAGAAAAAATGAAAAGAAACCAAAAGAAAAAAAAAGAAAAACAGAAAGAAATTGTGTATGGGTGAAAAGGACCCTCAAAAGTGATTTACAGCGCCTCCGAGAGAAATTATGTTTGGTTTAACTGAATATATGTAGCATTATGTATATAATATTGGGAAAAAACGACCAATGTCTTACCATTCAAATCTCTTGGCGTTAGTTATTAGAAAACCTCTGGCGCGAAGGTCTAAAGGGCACCTACTTTACACTGATCTTGCTATGATTGACATCCCAGATGGAGTGCCCCATCCGATGCCATGTAACTGACCTTAATAGAGGGAAAAAGTGCTAAGAACTAAGATCAATATAATCGATAGCGGCTTCATAATTACAAAAGATATATCGATATGTTTTCCTTTGCTTTTTTCTTTAATTTTTGCTTTCATTGTTGGTATTTTTTCTTTTATATCATGCATATTTCTGATGTTTATTTCCTTATGGTAACTGATTTTAATGTTTTTGTTCTATTTTTATCATTGGGTGTTTCTCGATAAATTAGGTTCACTAATTTGGTGATGTTCCTTCTTTCTTTCTTAATTTATTTTTTACCTTTTCATATATTGGGATTTTTTAGTTTTATTTCATATTTTGTTATACAGGGTGCGGTAGAAATAGCTCCCAGACATACCCCTACATAATATTAAAACATTAGCTCGTTGAAGAAATAATTATGACTAACGCGATACCATTATATGGGAGGTATTTCTAGGATGTTGGAGGCATTTCTGCCGCACCTTGTGTAAATGCTTTTTTTCTTCCTTTCTTTATCCATTGGATAATTTTTTTCTCAACTTTTTATTTTATTGCTTTTCCTTATTTCTTTCTTTTTAATCGTTTCGTGTTTTCTTCTTTTTTCTTTCTTTTTATATTTTTTTATTAAACCATTTTTCTTTAAAGGTAACAGCTATATGATTGTTTCTGACCGGGTAACACTGCATTAGTCCTTTACCCCTGTCATAAACTTGCTTTTCTGTGCCTCTTCTATAAGTAATTTTATGGCAAGAGTTTGGATAAGGTCTTCAATATGGTACATAAATTTTATGAATTTAAACGCAGTACTAATTTGGGATGTGCATTGTGGTGCAGTGGATATTGTCTCGGAACGGCAAATCGGGAAACCGAGTTCGAAATCCAGTTGAATTCCTTGCATTCACTTACGCACAAATACCCTTCGAAAAGGTATTAATCCGTCTCTTCCCTCCGGTCATGGGTTAAATAATAGGACAGATTGGATTCTATAGCCTTGGCCGGAGACCAGTCGACCGTAGAAATCAATGGCAACCTACTGCGGGATAATCTTCTGCCCAGTCAGTCATGTCTCTTTGGAGACATGATCGCCCAAAAGCGCGTATCACGTATGGCACTTAACTGACTGACTGAATATAATAGTTGGAAACATGATTAAGTTTTCTACTGGGCATAAAGTGGGGTATTGGTTTTCCATTGTTATAAAGTAAAAAACTGATCACCCACTAATTGCTACTGATTAATACAATATATCTCTTCTTTCAATCAGCTATAGTTTAAAGAGCAGGATAGAAAATCTTCTGCCCAGTCAGTCATGTCTCTTTCGAGACATGATCGCCCAAAAGCGTGTATCACGTATGGTACTTAACTGACTGACTAGTTTGGAATGTGCTTTGTAGTGCACTAAATATTGGTTTGTAACGTGAAATCAGAATTCCAGTTGAATTTCTTGCATTTAGTTTCGGGCAAATACCCTGAGGAAAGGTATTAATCCGCCTCTTCAATCTCAAACTATGTGTTTACGAGAAGAACAGATTGGGTTCTGAAGCTATTGGAACTAGTTTAGGGTAAAAATTAATGACAACCTTCTGCTGGAAAATCTTCTGCCTGGTGAGCCTTTTCTCGAAACAGACATGATCGCATATGCGTGTATCACGTGTGACAATTAGCTGCTGACAAGTTTGGCAATAAGGTTTCATTATTTCACTGTAGAATTAACTAGAGAGAACCGTAAGTTTTATGCTAACAGTATCTTCTCTCGAATTTCGCATCCATAGATCGTTCTTTCCGGTTGCATGTTTTCCTGCCAATTTTGATCTAAAAAAATTGAAATGCAATGTCAGTTTCATGCTGTCTTCCTGATCATTTATTTTTGTCTCCCCTTAAAAATGTGTCTGTTTTTTTATCCGTTCACACACAGTAACCCCTTGCACCATATGAGTTTTCTTGACTTTTCTTCGTTTAGTTATTTGTTTTACCAGCATATCTATCCTTTTGGGTCATTTAATGCTGAAAAATTTGTTCGGTTTTTGTTTACTGCTTGTTGATCTTTTGTGAGTCAATTGCTGTCGAGATATAAGTAGAGGTGTTGTGATTTGATGTGTGATGGTAATATTTTTTTAATCACTTCACGCTAAGCAAGATATTCCATTGCCACTATTGCGCAGGGGGTTACATAGAGGAAAGTGATGAGAAAGAGTGGTTAGTTATTAAAAAGTCGGAAGGAGGGTAATAGACGGATGAGAATACCGAAGATGGGGTGGGGTAGATGGAAAGAGAGTCTGAGAGAATGGATGCGAGTTAGTGTGATAGGAGATGTCTATTGACTTTACATTTAAATTCCTCGAGATTGTAGCTGTCGGAGAAGCAAGTATATGGAAAAGAATTCCACAGGCGGGAAGTGCGAGAAAAAAAGCTATTAGAGTAAATTTGCAGTTACATCTTATCGTTGCTAATCTAGTAGCTCGTGCAAATTAATACCTAGGGGACACCAGTGAACTAAGTTCATCGGAGCAGAAGCCGTGAAAGTATTTATAGAAGAGACACAGGGAAGCCACGCCACGCCGGTGAGAGAGTGACTGCAGCCGGGCTGCCAAGTCGGTATCGATCACATTACAGATTCTCCGTTGTATTTTGTCAAGAATCCCGAGGAGAATAGCAGGGGCACACGACCAGATGTGGCAGCAGTATTCAATACACGGCGGATGGTAGATTTATATATGTGCAAGATGGATTCATACGGGAAAAACTTCTGGGCCCTGCACAGAGAACCGACTTTAATAGCAGCCAATTTAGCAATGGATTCGATATAGTGTTTTAACTTGAGGTCCGCTGAGAGTGTGAGGCCAAGTCGGCGTAGTGTTTTACTCTCAGGTAGGCAAGCCTGTTCCATGCTAATGGGAGGTCTACCCAGTCAGTCATGTCTCTTTTGAGACATGATCGAGCAAAGCGTGTATCACGTATGGCACTTAACTGACTGACAGAAGACAACAGCTAAATAAACGACCCGTCTGGAATATCAGGTGCAATAATCCCCTGTTGTAATGGAATGTCTCACACACCCTATCGCCTATGTGAACTGATTATATTAGTAGCCATATATAATGAGTATAGGAGATACCTGTGACTTGCTTCGGCAATTACTAGCCTGATTCAGATTCCCTGTCTTGCCGTAGTGTATTCTCTTTACAATAAACCTCTCTTCTTTCGTTTAGTTGTTTGTTTTACCAGCACATCTACCCTTTTGGGTCATTTAATGCTGAAGAATTTGTTTGCTTTTTGTTTACTGCTTGTTGATCTTTTGTGAGTCTATTGCTGTCGAGATATCAGGAGAGGTGTTGTGATTTGATGTGTGATGATGATATACTATCTTCTTTTCCAACTATATTTTGAATATAATTTTGTTGCTTTTAGAAATTTTAAAACGTCATTTGGATAAGTTTTGTTGAATATGTCTTTCAGATTGTTTTCTCGAGAGTATCTTACTCGCATTTGTTCAAGATCTACACAGCTTGTTAGTAGATGTTTCACTGTGTAGAGCTCCTGACATGAAATGCAAATTGGTGCTTCCTCACCTTTTAGTAGGTGTGAATGTGTGACAGCGGTGTGGCCTATTTGAAGTCTAATCATTAGTACTTCTCTTGATATTTTCCTATTGAAAATTTTAACTTCTATCCATTCTTTGAGGATGAGTATAGTTTAGAAGAGTTTGTTACTTTTGTAGGAGTTCCACAACTCTTGCTATTTGGTCGTTATAAAGTTGTTGATTAGGGGTTTGTAATCTGTGTGGGGCAGTTTTATATCACTAATGTTGATGTTTAATGTTTAATGATCTTTTAGTAGATGTGTCTACAAAACACCTGTATATATTTTCAATCGTTTCACTCCAAGCAAGGCGGTACAACCACTGATGTGCAGGGGGCTACATAAGAGCAGAAGTTTAGGGAAGAGGAGAGCGAAGAGAAAGACGACCCAGCTGCAGTGGATATCAGAGAAAAGGGCAAGAGAAGGACGGAAACACAGGTGTGAAGACAGTTGCTAAGGCAGAGAGAAAGAACGAGATAGTGTGATGCCGAAAGAACTGGAGTCGAGTGGATGAGAGATGGCTATTGACCTTGCATTTAAATATCTGGAGATTGTAGCTGCCAGTAAAACAAAAATACGGAAGAGAGTTCCACAGGCGGGAAGTGCGGGAAAATAAGCTGATGGTGTAGAATTGACGGCTGCATTTGGTTGATCTAACTGTACGTGAGTAGGGACTTTGTTGCCAGTCTGGTTGCACGTGTAAATTCTAGTGGCGGGGGCATCAGTGACTTAAGTTCGTCGGAGCAGAAGCCATAAAAATATTTGTAGAATATACAGAGGGAAGCCACATCCCGCCGGTGAGAAAGTCGCTGGAAAGTCGGGGCCTATCACATAAAAGATTCTTCTTTGGAGCCTATCGAGAACACTAGCATGAACAGCTGGGGCGCCTGACCATATATGTCAGCAGTATTCCATACACTGATAGGTGGTTGATTTGTATATATGCAAGATGGAATCAGGTGTAAAAAAAAACAAACTTCCTGGCCCGACACAGTGATCCAACCTTCATAGCAATGGATTCAGTTATTGATTTAATGTAATGATTCCACTTGAGGTCGGAGAATAGGATAAGGACTAGGAGACGCAATATATTACATTCAGAGAGACTTGCTTGGCCCATGCTTATGGGGAGCAGGAGAGGTAACCTGTGATTGTTGACAGATAGCAGTTTCGTTTTGGAGGCATTGAAATTTACAAGCCACTTCTTACCCTAATCCATCATTGGGTGTAGATTCTTCTCAAGATCAGCAGCGAGGTTATGTTTGTCCGCCTCGCCGGATTTCTTATTGGTGCGGGATTAGATTGTGGTATCATATGCGTAGATGCCTACTTGGGACTTGATCACGTCTCGGAGATCATTTATGAAAATCCGAAAGAGTGTCGGGCCTAGGATTGAGCCTTAGTGGACTCCAGCGTTCCTGCAGTAGGACTTGGAGGCATGCCTATTCAAGACGAACTTCAATATGTGGTTAGATAGGAAAGATTGAATCAGGTCAAGCAAGCATCCGGTGATACCATAGCTCTGCAGTTTGTGTGAAGGCCTGCGTACCAAACCCTATCAAAAATCTTGGAGATATCCAGGGCAACAGCACGAACCTCGCCGGAATTATCGAGAACCTGGTATATTTAAACGATAAAATGCAGCCGTAACTTCTACTCCAACAGTTTCTTTCCTCTCACTTCCCGACTGTGGAATTCTCTTCCAAACGATTGCTTCCCCGACGGCTACAATCTCCAGGAGTTTAAATGTAAGGTCAATAGACACCTCCTAACACACTAACCTGCTCCCATTCTATCAAACACTCTTCCCATCTGCCCAACCCTCATCCTCGGTATCCTTACTCATCTGTCACCTTCCTCCTGCCATTCCCTATGTCTAACCACTCCTTCTCTTTACCTTCCCCTATGTAGCCCCATGCGCAATAGTGGCAGTGGAATTCCTTGCTTGGGGTGAAATGATTAAAAAAAAAAATGTACTCCCTGATGGTCGTTAGCATATCGGCTGTGGACCTGGCGAAGCGGAAGCCGTGTTGCCAGTCTGAGAATAGTTTATGGGCAGTATGATGTTGAACTATTTCAGCATTGATAATGGCCTCGAACACTTTCCCGAAAATTGGTAGGAGGCTGACAGGGCGATAGTCGGATGGGTTCGAGTGTTCCCCCGGGTTCTTAAATACAGGAACCACAGGAGAGGACTTCGAGCATGAAGGAAAACAGGAAGCAGAAAGGCATAGTGATTTTTATTTATAATGAAATTATTCTTAATCGTGTGGCCGTAGTAATAATCTTATAATATGGATCCCACCACTCAAGGATCATGGACGATAATATAAAGAAAGCATTTTTTATTTTTTTTAAATACAGGTCTCGATTTTAACATCCTCCCTTAACTTGATTTCTGCAACGTCACAAACTTTTTATCATGCCTGTACCTATAGGTCTTAGAATGTATGAAGTTCACATTATTCATAAAAAGAAAAGATTATACATATATATGGACTTATCTCCTTTAACTTCTTTCCTACACAATGGATTTCGACACCTATTGGCACGTTTTATTCTAATGATTAAATCTTAATAATGGATTTCATGACCTGGTTTCTACCCATTTTCCATGTTAACATTTCTTATTAAAACCATTCATGCAAGTCATATAACTCGATGAGAAAGAGTTTTATCTTCCAGTGCTGTTAAAAATGGTTGCTTTGTGCTCAAGATCCTCATTCATCATTAACACATGAGTAAATTTTAAATTTTATGCCAACATCAACAACAGAAAGCAAGAGTTCAATTATCGGAAGAAGATAATGAATTTTAATAACTCTTCTTTATAAAAAATGTAAATAAACTGTTTTTCCTTATTCAGGAAAATATTCACCCCGAAAAATTAGAAAAGTTTTATGAAAAAGAAAACAGGATATTTGGAGATTTTTTTCTAATTAAAATAAGAAGGATGCGAGTTTTTAAAAAGCCATTGAATATTAATTACCTTTTTCAAGATTTATTTGTTTAAATCCTTTTTTATTTCCGAGATCATGAATTTCACAAAACATATTAATTGTGGTCTGATTACTCTAAATTCGTCTTCCCATTTATTGATTAATACATGATTCGCTTTGTGTCTGCAGTTATAGCACAGGGTAGTATAATTTAGACGTGGTCTGTTAACATCTCTACACGAGTCGATGTTAGATTTATTTGTTTATTCAGTAGTTTTTGTTCTCTGTTTCTTTAGTTTTTCTTCTTCTTCTGTAATGGTGCTTGTGTGATAAGAGGTGCAGCGTGGGATCAATTTGCGTAAAGGGGATAAAACAATTTTTATTTTGATGTTGAAAAGAAATATCGACATAACAGATTGACATGGAGTAATTATCTTTTATTTAGATTTTGCTGCATGGCAAGAAACGGTAATATGGTGAGAATATATATACACTACCGGCCATAATTATGAGGCCACCCCAGTTCTTTTTTGTTTTTTTTAAAGAAATGATGTATTTCATACTATTTTTAGGATTTATTGCTAAATAAAAACAGAATTCTTTTTTTGTTATGATTACTTCACAAAATATTACAAAACAAATAGCGACAATTTACCCATCGCACCTTGTAGATTTTCTCTCTTTCTCTCTCTCTCTCAATATATACATAAGTAAATTAAACCTAGTGAGCCAACAAACATATTATTATGGACATGTTAGGGCGCCGCTCCTATTTGACTACAAATGGACTGTTCCCATTGCTATATATATAGCAATGGTGGATTCTCTACAGGAGGGTCGTAGAGACTCACTTTGACGTGTTTTTGTCATTTTACGACTTGTCTGACCTCTGCTTTGTTTCAGCTTGGACTTTTTGTTGAAAATATTTTTTATTTGGACTGAATTTTGTACACAAGAGACCTTTCTTTGTACCGATAAGTTTATTTTTATTTTATTTTTCGTTTTCTTGCTTTGTTGTTTTATTTTTATTTGTTCTAGCTTTTTTTGTATTTTATTTTCGTATTTTTTGGCGGCCATATTTGTTTTTGTTTTGGTCGGCCGTTTTCTTTTTAATTTCTGTTTTCATTTTTCAGTAACTACTTGGTCTTCTTAAGTGCCAGATTTATTTTTATTTAAAAAAAAAAAAAAAAAAATTGTTAATAGTATCTTTTATTTTATTTGTTGACCAGAAACTGATCATTTAGCTGTTTGTTTTCCTCCTTTTGCTTTTTCAGCACCTCCCCGTTTGCGAAGGTAGCCTTTAGGCAACTCTTCGTTTGTTTTTTTTTGTTTATTTGATTTATTTTTTCGTATTTGTTTGTTGTGTAGTTTGTCCGACTCTTTGTCAAGTTTTATTACACTTGTAAAGTTTATTTTTAACCCCTCTCCCTATTTCGTTTACGGGAGTAGCCTTTTAGGCAACTCTTTGCGTGTCCTATTTTTGTTACATATTTTAAATTCTTTTGTAATTAATTTATTGTAATAAGTTTGTTTGTTTGTTAAACCTCTCAAGAGGTTAATTTCCTTTTTTAAAAAAAAAGGATATTATATTTTGGCCGCTAAAGGCTAGTCTGTTTGCTTTCATTTGTTTGCCGTTTGTCTTCATTGTTATTTGTCTGGAATGTGAATTTGTATAAATCCCCCCTTTTTTCCACCCCTCCCCATTCCCCTATTTAGTTACGGAGGAAAAAAATATATTGTTTCCTGGTAGTTAGGAATTGAAAAATGGCCGACTCAAGTCGGTCGTTTAAAAAAAAACTCAATTTTGACCCGCCTTTTAAGGGCCCGCCAGATAAAGATAAGGAAGCTTATCCCCCTTTTACGAAAAATGTGACCAAAAATATGGTGGCCGAGAACGGCCAAAAGACTTCAAGTGCCGAAAAGGATAAAAATGCCAATGACAATACCAAGGATGCTGAGGCCGGGGTATCGCCCTGTTGCTGGAAGTCCCCACCGAATTGCATCATAAACATTGCGGAGTTTCTGGAGAGGGCTAAAGGTTTCGATCATCTTTTGAAAGATGACGGACTTTTGGAAAACCCCCAGGAATTACAAAAGTTTGAAAAAAGAATGGTGTCGGTCTTCGTGGTGGACAAGCGTACGCGCAAAATTTGTCGCTCCACGAAAGACACAGTGATTCGAACACTGGTGTCCCTAGGGGTTAAGCCCCAAAGGGTTATAAGAGGACCGATCTTCTGCATGTGGGACGTACTGCTACCCACACCTGAAGATTGCTTGGAAGTAGTGAGCAAGGAATTGATCACTAACGACCTAATAATCAGGACAGAATATGAAGGCCGAAGGAGGACCAGGGTAGCAGTATATGAGGTTCCTCCTCAGGTTGCCGGTGAACATCTGGCGTCCTATTTTAAGAAATATGGCCAAATATTGGCAGCCTCATCCGACAACCTGAACGGGGGATGGACGTTTGATTTAATGATGGATCGAGAGGCCTTTCGATTCCATCCCCAACTGCTTGGACTATTGCGGCCGGAAAATGCCGGTCGTAGTGACCGGCCGAAAACCAGCTTGCTGGAAGTGTGGGCAGACTGGTCACCTGTCCTCTTCCTGCCCAGAGAAGAAGGCCTCTGGTGCGCCGGCCGCTGGCGACCAAAATACCCCTAAGCCTGAAAAACGTAGTTCCGCAACGCCTGTAACGGGCCTAGTAGCGGCACGGTCCGGGGACTTAAAAACCCCGGATGAGTCTCGGCCCCCATCCTCTCAAATTCTGAAGCCTGCCACTGGTGTGGTTAAGGACAAAGAGGACGAAGAATGGCGTGTCGTTACTAGAGGCAAAGGGAAGAGCCGAGCAGCGGGACCTCAGTCCCCTGAAGCCACTAGGGATGACACCAACAGTCCCACTCCCTCTGTCAGCAGTAAGGGCGATGTCCCGGCAGTCCACCTAGATGCTCCTTTATCGGAAATTCAAAAACAGGCGGAGCCCAGCTGGGAAAAGATCAAAAAACTGACAGAGCTCAAAAAGGCTCTAGATTCAAGTAAAACGAAAAAATCATCAGCAGCGTCAGTGTCTGCCCCAACTTCTCCTTCACAAAAACGAATTATGGCACCTCCTCCCATGACAAAATCCTTGACCCACACCCCTTCCAAAATGACCGTATTTAAAAAACCATCACCAGTCCCTTCAGCCCCTTCTCCTGTCCCTTCTCCAGCCCCTTCTTATGGTTTATCCCCAGCTAGTTCGACCCTTTCTTCCCCAAGTGTATCTGCTACACCCACGCCAACACCGACTCCTTCTCAATCCCCACTTAAAGATTCATTCAAGAGGCAAAGAAGCCCGGACGCAATAAGCGGCAAAGAAAAAAAGAAAAGAAAGCCCCCTTTTAATGTGGGGCAGGATGTTTGCCGTGTCTCAGAGGACACTGCCCAAAAGGCTATTAACCAATGCAAGAAACTAAAAACATTGTGGAAATGTAAAAGCATTAAAAA
This sequence comes from Ascarosepion bandense, assembly GCA_037127315.1. Lineage (NCBI taxonomy): Eukaryota > Metazoa > Mollusca > Cephalopoda > Sepiida > Sepiidae > Ascarosepion > Ascarosepion bandense. The sequence continues at coordinate 2,366,697 of JBBBDQ010001509.1, read as the reverse complement.
CAAAGATGTTGAAGACCCACTTAGCTTTCCAAAGGCAAAAAGACTCTTGACAGTGGTGAGATCGGGTACGGGGTCGAGCCAGGTATGGAGTATGCTTGGAGAGGCCAATGACTCCATCCCGATGAGCCCTCCAATTGTGTACTCCACAAATGATGACCAGACGAATTTGGATCAGTTTTGTTCTGGGAGGACCCCTATTTTTGTTCACCCTTCCCTTTACAGAGCTTTAAAATTAACATTCCCCCTGGATATTGGTGGCCTGTCCTATGACGGCACTATCAAGACTGAGATGGGCCAAGGCTCAATGGGACGGGCCGTCGGTATCCTGTCCCCTGAGATGTTTGGTGCAGTGCCTCAACCCTAATCGGACTGATAATGGCTCTCTGGTTAGCTAGTATAAATGCCCGGGGCCTGAGATCAGAGTCACGCAGAGCGTGTCTCAGCCGTGATCTTCAGCGCCTCGGTGTGAATGTATGTTGTACACAGGAGACCCGGTTTTCAACTCGCGATCATGAGGATATACTGTCTAGGAGGTTCGCCCTCTATTCAGCATGTTTTGATGGACGCTCGAGAGGTGTTTCCTGGCTAGTGAGCAAGTCCTTGAATGCGGTGTGTGCCCTTGTCTTCGCGGATCCGGCAGGCAGACTTTGTGTGCTGGATGTTACTATAAAGGATAAGTCTCTTCGTCTCATTGGGGTTTATGCGCCCAATGTCCATGCGGAGCGTCCTGCATTGTTTCGGCTGATCGAGCCGTTTTTGACGACATCTCGTCGGGTAGTTTTAGCGGGCGATTGGAATGCCGTCCTTGACCCCGATATAGATCGCATAGGGGAAAGATCGGGTACTAACAACCCGGATGTAAAACCATTTCGGGACTTTATCGACAAGTTCGATCTTGTCGATAAGTACCGAAATGAACACCCCCGGGATATAGTATGGACTTGGAATAATAGGGGCAGCTCGGCTACGGTGGTGCGTGCTAGCTTCATCGACCGAGTCTTAGTTAGGAGAGTCGATGTAGGGCTCTTAGGTTGTCCAAGTTTTCATTCGACAGTTTACTCGGATCATAGGCTCGTCCGGGTTCGTGTAAACTTAGATAAGCCTAGATGTAAATTGGCTGGTTACTGGAAATTGAACTGTTCATTGTTTGAAGAGCAAGATTTCCAGGACCAGTTGAAACTAACAATAAAGCGGGAATTGACGGGGGCTGTGGTTGGGAATAAGTGGTGGGGATCCTTAAAATCCAACATTAGGTCGTTTGCTGCTGAATATAGCCGTCGACTCAATCTAGAAAGATTAGCAGCACAAACGGCAGTAGAAGCCAAAGTTGATCGGGCTATCAAATCTCGTGTTAGTGGGGACGTAGCCTTAGCTAGGGCGGAGCAGGCCTCCTTGCTTATCAAGAAGGACCAAGCTCTGGTAGTTAGGGCTAGGTTAAAGAGAATGTCCCCTGAGGCAACGAACATGGCCGCAGAATTGCGTGTAGAGGAATTGAGAAATGCTAGCAAAAGGCATATCGCAAGCGTCACATTGCCGGATGGGAGAACCGTGACTACAAACGCGGGCATAGTTGAGGCTTTTCGTGACTATTTTCAGGATCTGTTCACCAGGGAGCCCGGTCAGAGCACTGCTCAGTTCGATGCCTATTTGGCCGACTTCCCCCGCCTCGAGGCGGCTGAAGCGGCTGGGTGCGAGTGTCCCGTTACAGAGGCTGAGATTTGGGAGGCGCTCAAGCTGGTTGGCCAGGACAAGTTTCCGGGATTGGATGGTCTTCCTTACGAACTGTACTTGAGGCAGTCGCCCGTTCTTGTTCCCTTGCTGGCACTGATTTTCAACAACTGGATGAGGCAGGGGTCTATACCCCAACGCTTCACCAGGGGTGTGATCAAGTTGCTGCGCAAAAGCAAGGACGGTGGGGATTCGATAGATAACTTCAGGCCTTTGACGATGTTAAATACAGAGTTGAAGATTTTAGCCAAGATCTTAGCCAGCCGTTTGCAGGCTGTCCTCTCTAGTCTGATTGGCCCCGAGCAGTCCTGTGCTGTGAAGGGTAGGACTATTCCGGACAACCTTCATTTGGTACGCTTGATCATTGAGAAAGTCGACACGGAAGCCGCGCTGATCAATTTAGATCAGTCCAAGGCATTCGATAGGGTTGACCATCGTTTTCTCGAGTCTGTCCTTTCCGCTGCCGGTTTCGGGCCGAATTTTCGCTCCTGGATCCGACTTCTGTACGCGTCCCCCGGTGCGCTGGTGGAAGTGAATGGAGTACGATCGGAACCTTTTCTATTGACTCGCTCTATTCGTCAAGGTTGTCCGCTCTCGCCTTTGCTCTACGTTCTTGCGTTGGAGCCTTTCCTTCGCAAGTTAAAGGCGAATCAGGTCCTTCGCGGGATTACATTACCTGGTGCTACCACCTCGGCCAGGTATTCTGCTTATGCTGACGACGTTTAGGCTCTTGTGTCGAGCAGAGCCGAGATTGACGAAGTCAGCAAGGAAATCAGAGGGTATGAGACGGTGACAGGGGCCAAGATCAACCGCGATAAGTCTGTTGGCTTGCGGTTGGGCGCGTGGAAGGGAGTTTCTCTTCCCGGGCCTTTCCACTGGACGGACGGGCCGGTCAAGATTCTCGGCGTCTGGTTCGGTCCTGATCTCCAGTTGGAAATGAATTGGGCGGAGGTACAAGAGAAGGCAGAGGCTGCAGTTCGTCTGTGGTCTCTGAGGAAGCTTTCCTTAAAGGGGAGGGCGGAAGTATGTGTTTCACACATCTACCCGATTCTCCTTTACCGACTCTCTGTGCTTCCACTCCCGTATGCCATATTAATGACATTAGTCAGGGTCTTGTACTCCTTCCTCTGGGGAGAAGGCAAGTCTCGTAAGGTGTGTCGCGAGATCTGTAGCCTCCATCCTTCTGAGGGCGGTCTGGGAATGCCAAGCGTTGAGATTCGTCAACATACGCTTCGCATTGCCTTCCTAGACCGAATGTGTTCGCAAGTGGATGAGAATGGTGAATTCTGGAAGGAAGATGCCCGCAAAAGCTTCCCATCCCTAAGAAGTGTGCATTCGTGCGAGGAAGAGGCCGGCCGTTTACCTCGAGGCGAATGCTCCTTCTATCGTGAATGCCGGCGAGCACTCAGTTTTCTCTTACGGGCGACAGATGGCCTCTCTGGCGTCCAGGCGTTGTCCCTTCGGGCATTATATCGGGTGCTAGTGAGGGGGGCCGTTCGGGATAATCTGAATGACGAGCTCGGTTTGACGAAGCAGGAGGCGCGCTCCATATGGCCTTGGGCGCCCGGGTTGAAATGCCTCACAAACAACGAGGCATCCCTCACCTGGCTGGTGATACGAAAGGCTGTCTGGGTCGGCAAGAAGCTTAAAGCAGCGGGTTTGGTTGTTTCGCCAAACTGCGTTCGCTGCGGTGGGTCGGTGGTCGAGACTTTGTCTCACGCCTTCTTTCATTGCAGTGTCGTAGTACCGTTGTGTAAGTGGCTTGAAGACTTCATGGTTCGCATGCTGCGTGGAAAGTTCTTTGTCCTGGAAGTCGCTTCTGTTTGTAGCAATGTGGTGCCGTCGTTGACTAGGGCTGAGCATTATGTGTTCGTATGCTTACTAGGTGTTATGCGAGTCGTGATTTGGACGACGCGACAGAAGGAATTCTATGGGGACGAGAAGTTTTCCTCTTCCCAACTGATTTTGTTTTTTAAGCATCAGCTTAAAGTCAAAATCAGGACGGAAAGGCGACGACTCCCTCCATCAGAATTTGGCAAAAGGTGGGTAAATCTTGCTCGAATCTGTCGAGTGAAAGGAGCTGATTTGGAGTGGCATTTTGATGACGGTTAGGCATCAGGATATTGGGGATCCTGGACTAAACATTTTCAACCCCTCCCGAAAGTAGGATAGTTTAGTTAATTTGTCTTTTTATGTTTTAATGATGGTTAAACTTAGGTAGGGTATGCATGGTCATCGGCCCCACTTTTTATTTTTTTTTGTCCTCTCTTTTTTGGTTTAATTCCCCAGCCCTTCCCCCCTTTTAGGTGATTAGAGATATCAGTTCCCTGGTAGAGGCGGGGCATCTTTCGTTTCGGGTGTGTTTAATTTCGTACTTGTTATTGTGTTTGTGTGTGTGCGTGTTTGTGTGTATGACTGTTTGAAATCTGCCAGCCCCGCTAGAATTTCGCCCAGCTAACTGATGTTTCTGTCACGGATAGAGATTGTGGGGGGTTTAATACTAACATCAATTTTGTTTAGTTTTTGTATATATTTTCATTCATTGTATAAAAATCATTGGGGTTAGCAATTTTAAGTGTTATTTCCCCCACCCCCCACAGACAAATTGTACATATGGGTTTAGTTAGACTTTCACAGAGTGTATTGAGGCATTGTGGTGCTCGTAGTAAGAATGGTACGTAAGATTGTGATGTTTTGGTGCAAGGGATATTATACTGTCTGCTTGGGTCAGTGAGTGAGTCTAGCTAAGTTAATGTAAGACAGATGAAGGCCAGCCTTCCCCATCCCCACAATTTTGGCCTTGTGCCGCATTTTTTGTAAATTTTACAAAAATAAATAATGTCGTAGAGTCACTTGAGAGTCTCTAATGAGTTACTGTCGAGTCAGTGCGAGTCAGTGAAGAGTTAGTCACACTTCCGGTGGCGTACCGGTAGTAATCACGTATACACACGTCTTACGACGGATTGGACTCTTTTATCTTTCTATTGTAAATATTACTAATCACTTCTGTACATACTAAACGTCTTTCCGCGGAATACAACTTATATTCTGATTCTGTTGTTGAGTTATTCATTTATACTTGGCGACATAACAGGACATTGTTATATCCATGATATAATAACACGGTATTTTATCGACGAAACGGGATGACTGCAAAGAAAAAGAATGAGAAACGTGCTTTGTTCTTAGAGAGATCTTTATTCCACAAAGACATACCCAGAGTTATATATGCATATATACATGTGTCCCACGTAGAGAATAATATATCATATATGTGTATATATACACAACAAGTTAGAGTATAAGAAGAAAGAAAAATGGTAGCGTCTTCCATATAATATAGAAATTCCATATAATATAGAAATTATTCTATGCAGAGAATTGCTATGTTTACGGCACCATATTCAAACGAAGCTGATTCATCTATGATATCCCAGACCATGAACAGGTAACCGCGAGTATTATCTTTTCAAAAATTGCGGTCTTTGAGCTGGAGTTTTTTTCTCTACATTGGAAAGATAAATTACCAAAAGAAAATAGTACCATGAACGTGTAAGCTGCAGCATTTGCTAGAGGAGGATGTTTTAATTTCAGCTTGGGCCCCTGTAAAATAAACAAACAATTCCTTAGGCCCCTGTAAAATAAAGAAACAATTCCTTGGGCCCCTTAAAATAAACAAAAAATTCCATGGGACCCTGTAAAATAAACAGACAATTCCTTGGGCCCCTGTAAAATAAACAAACAATTCCTTAGGCCCCTGTAAAATAAACAAACAATTCCTTAGGCCCCTGTAAAATAAACAAACAATTCCTTGGGCCCCTGTAAAATAAACAAACAATTCCTTGGTGGAAAAAATAAACGGAACTTGACTAGCCACTCCCGTCACTGTAACAAGTGATGTCACTAAGCGCTCGGTACGTGATTAAATCTGACTTATCTTTATCAAAGTGATATAATCGCCTTTTCCCTACAAGGTTTTATCAAGAGAATCGAATCAAGTGTTTTTTTAAGTGATGGGTTTTGAATACAAGAACTGAAGAATTTTTCTAAAAAGTGAAGAAATATTCTAACAAGAAGAGAATGGATGTGTGACAGGAACATAGTTGATTCTGTTAAAAAAAAAGAGTTTTTTTTAATAGAAGTGAAGTGGTTTTGCGAGAAGAAAATGTTATGTTTTGCTAGATTATATTATGCAGTAAGATAACTCAATGTTACAATAATGTAGACGTTCTGGGGTATGAGTTAAAGAGGAGTTTTGACAAGAATTCTTTTCAATTAAGAAGACATTTTATGAGAAATTATATTTTACAACCAAATGAAAAACCATTTTTGCTTTAATTTCTTTTAGTTGAGCATAATTATCAAAAACAAAAATAGAAATAAATAACTTTCTTTAATGTAGACATGAAATATATGATACATGGTCTTATCCGCCATGTGATATCATCCATGATATTATCCCTGATATGATAAAACTTATGATATTATTCTAATTAGAAAATATATCTTACCGTGGCTTGATATTTGCCAATATCATTTAAAATTCGAATATATATATATATATATATATATTGATTACTCGGTGGAATTGAAAACCATTTCAAATATTAGTATTAAGGATATGCCATGATTTCCGATGTGCCAATAACTAGTTATGTCAGAAAAAAAAATCTTGTATATATTTTTTATAAATCATCAAAATATTTTTGTGATGTTGTATGAACTTATCGTCAAATTCAAGATGTTTTGTATGCCATTGTAAGAAATTACACTATATTCCCCATTCAATTAATACGGAATAAATTATTAAATCTTCCAGCTAGATTAGTTAAAATAACTGATAAACCTATTGCGACATATCAAAAAGAATATAACGTAATTAAACGAAAAACAATGTTCCATCCCAACTTGATTACTTTAAATCAGTAGAGCAAACTGTGAACGACGTTTATATATGTGCAGCGTTATATTATCGATCCCTTTCTCTATAAATGCCATTCTGACTTCTCAAACTGTGCAAAAAGCGGTATTTAACTGTCATCGGGAAGAGTGCCTCTGAGAATCAGAATAGCAAATGCTTTTCCTGTCAGTTTAAATTCAATGGAGTACTCTTTGTGGCAAATAAGTTATTTTTGCAGATGAGATTAATGTTAGTGTTTTTTGGGGTCATTTTGTATGCTAATAAGCTAGCAATATACTGACTCATTTCATAGTTCAACAATAGAAGGGTTAACCCATCAGAAGGCTCAAAATATTCAATACGACGTGTATAAAAGGCGGCCATATTTTCCCGAGTATTCACGATGTAATCCGATTCAGTAGAATGTCTGACTCGTGAGTGTTAATCTTTGTCGTTGTTTCATTGAACAGATTACGTACTGCGCTGTATTCTATATGCATAAACTATGGTGGATATGGTCAACAATTAATAACTCTGGTTTTACGTTGATTCAATACGATCTTCATCTCAAATAACAATCATATCTGAAAATGATACTTCCAAGATAAAAAAAAACACAGGTAGTATATGTTGTATGCCCATTATCACGGCTACAAAGATTAAGCTGCAAGTAGAATTTTGACAATATTCTTCTCACTTATAAATGAGGAAACATTAATTGGACCCAAATTGACTTGCTTTTTCACTGTTAAAATGACGAAAATGGCGATTTTTTCTTAGTTAATAAAATAACTTTTTCTGATCTACATTAACAATCACTCCGATGTTAAAAGATCCCATGTACGCCGACAACACCACAGTTTACTCTCACCTCGACCAAAAAACTGGTGAGGGTGACAAAGCGACCCTCGGTGCCGAGCTTGAGAAGAACATCCAATCCGTGGTAGACTGGGGTAAAAAACTGCTCGTAAATTTTAATGCTTCCAAAACAAAGACACTATCTATTAACCATCATAGACAATCCTCCCATAGAACAAGCTAGCCTCGCTGTGAGTAAAACACTACGCCTCCTTGGCCACACACTCTCAGCGGACGGCAAGTGGAATGATTATATCGAATCCATTGCTAAATCCGCTGCTATGAAAGTCGGTTCTCTGTGCAGGGCCCGGAAGTTTTTCCCGTCTGAATCTATCCTGCACATATATAAATCTACCATCCGCCGTGTATTGAATACTGCTGCCAAATCTGGTCGGGTGCTCCTGCTATTCTCTTCGGGGCTTATGAGAAAGTCCAACGGAGAATCTGTAATGTGATTGATACCGACTTGGCAGCGCGGCTGCAGTCACTCTCTCACCGGCGTGACGTGGCTTTCCCGTGCCTCTTCTATAAATACTTTCACGGCTTCTGCTCCGATGAATCTAGATAATTGGTGCCCCGTAGATATGAATTTACACGGGCTACTAGATTAGCAACTAGGTCCCACCTTTCACAGTGAAAACGATAAAATGTAACCGCAATTTTTACTCTAACAGCTTCTTTTCTCGCACTTCCCATCTGTAGAATTCCCTTCCATATACTTGCTTCACCGACAGCTACAATCTCGAGGAATTTAAATGTAAGGTCAATAGACATCTCCTATCACATTCATTCTCTCAGACTCTCTTTCCATCTACCCCACCCCATCTTCGGTATCCTCATCCGTCTATTACCCTCCTTCTGACATTTCCTATAAGTAACCACTCTTTCTCATCACTTTTCCCTATGTAACCCCCTGCAAAACCGTGGCAGTAGAATGCCTGTCTTGGGGGGTGAAATGATTAAAATAAATGACTGACATCAACACTTATATATAAATATTAATATACAACATTTTTTATTCACTGCATTTTGACGTTGGCTGTGAAGAAAGAGGGGGTCGGAGAGTCAGCACACATGAATTCAGGCAGCAGCCAAGGGGCTGTGCTGTCCGTTGTCTTTTCCTGTTATCTGAAATCTCTGCGTTCCTAACTCAACTGCAGGCTGAAAACATATATAGTCCAAAATCAGGTCGATTACATCATCTGTTTTTTCCCGGCACATTGTTTATATTTAACAAAATTGAGGTTTTCACTGACCTTGTAAATGCTGTTTTATCAAAACACAATCCCATTTCTTCAATGCAATGATATTTATTTTACTATAAATACATTTCTATTTCTATATCTCATGTTCTGAAAAACAGTTGTCACAATCCAATTTTGCACACACTCGGTGTCCGCATTCTTTGGCTTTTTAAATCAATACTTATTGTCTTGTGTTAGCCAGCTTCCTTTTTTGTGGTTTAATATCACCAACTCGATGTAAATACACATCTCCACGAAATTACACACCAGTAAGATAATATATAGCAACACACTATGAACGCCTTATCACCGTTACTGTAAATACTCTGATTGTATCATCTGTGCAGGTATAAAGTCCCCACTGGAATAGACCAGTTTCTAAATAGATGCCAACAGGATTAAGAATGCACGTATAAACAGGGTTTATTATTGACTTATATAAAAACACTATGAATATTGATATATAAGCTCAAGTATAAATAAACATATATTTGTATATTGTGTAGAAGGGTGACTAATGCTTACCTATAGACTTCAATATAAACGATACCAAATTTGCCAAAAGTTTCAAACATAAGTCTGACTAATGTTCGCCTATAGAATTAAGTTCAAAGAACGAGCAATGCAAGCAATATTGTTGAGATCATAAGTCAAAATCAGAATTACCGAATTCAATACAAAACACCAACATACTACTAATACTAATAATAATAATACAAAAAATCAAGGTTTTTGTTCGTGCATCGTCTCCCTAGGAAATTCTAAAAACAAATCTAACAAGCACAGCTCATGCTGAAAAGAGCATTTCTATTTACGTTCTTTTTGCTTAATATATATATATATATATATATATATATATATATATATATATATATATATATCTGTTTTGCTGTATCACAGCTCATCAGTACGGTTAGACTCCGATTGCTACATAACCCAGGCTCGAAACCCGACCGAATTGGCGTCAGTCGGCGAGTCTACCCACCTCTCTCTCTCTCTCTCTCTCTCTCTCTAGATATATATATATATATATATATATATATATAAAAACATATATCTTGTTTAAGTAGAAACTACAAAGTATTACGTACTTCGCTTGCTTTAGATCTTTTTATTATCAAACAAATGCAGCTCAAAATATTTTTCTTATTAATAATAACTGAAAAATATGAAATATCAAAGTTTGTGAAGGACAACTAATGAATTAATTACAGTATCAGTGATCATTAAAGCACTGGAGCTTTGTAAGGAAACTTAAACAGCAGGAATTCATGAGTGAAGCCCTTTGGTGAAAGGGAAAATAATAATAACTTATCTTACAAGTGGTGATATATTAATAAAATTATTACCGGGAGACAAAATTATATGATAAATGTATTAAAGTATCGTTTAAAAAATGCCTTTGTATTCAATAATCTGGTTCTGTAAATGGGGAAGGGTTAACATATTCTCACTCAGTGGCAAAAATTGTGTGACAAGTTACAAAGTTGAATGAGATTAGCAAATATTATAATATTGGAAACAAACTACCCAACTACAAGGTGCACAGTAAAAAAGCGGTGAATTTAAGATTAGATGTTATTTAGCTGGCATGATTCATGAAATAACTGAACAATCATCGTAGATAGTTGAAACGTTGTATGTTGTCAGCACGGTAACCAGGAGGCAGCAGTAGCTTTTCAGATAGTGTCAAAAAGAATTTCTCATTTCAAGATTCAGTTAGGTTCCACTTTAATGAATCAATAACGACGTTGTCACAACGACAGTTTAGGAAAGGGACTTAGGAATATACTCCAGATACAGTCTGTTAAGTGCCATACGTGATACACGCTTGGGCGATCATGTCTCGAAAGAGACATGACTGACTGGGGAGAAGATTATTCCCGGTGTAGGTTGCTATTGCTTTCTGCGGTAGACTGATTGCCAGCCAAGGCTGTAAAACCCAATCTCTCCTATTATTTGACTCATAACTAGAGGGGAAAGAGATGTATTATATTATTAAGTAGTAATTATTAGGGGAACAGTTTATTACTTCATAACAACATAAAACCGATCCCCCACTTTATACCCAGTGAAAGTCTTAATTCTTTTTTCAACTATTATATTCAGTCAGTTAGTTAAGTGCAATACGTAATACACACTAGGGCGATCATGTCTCGAAAGAGACATGGCTGACTGCACAAAAGATTATCCCGAAGTAGGTTGGCATTGCTTTCTTCGGTAGACTGGTTGCCAGCCAAGGCTATAGAACCCAATCTGTTCTGTTATTTAACCCATAACTGGAGGGAATCGACGGATTAATACCTTTCCCAAGGGGATTTGTGCGTAAATGAATCCATGAATTCAACTGGAATTCGAACTCTGTGTCTCGATTTGTCGTTCTGAGTCGATATCCACTGCACCACAACACAGATACAGTAATCAATAAAATTAAGATCTGGGCATTTAGAGGGTCATTGAGATAGATGAATTAGATCGTGAGCATTTTCTCGAAGAATAAATTTAGCACTTTTTGTTTTACTGAACACACTAAATAAAGTGTTAGTTTCAAAATATTAGAAATAATACTGTGTACACCAGCAGAAACTTAAGGAACCTTATCGGACACGAACAAAAACTGAAAGTGTAGCGCCAAGATTTAGAATGTTAATGCAACAAGAAAATATATATATATATTGTTCAATGATGTAATTTCTAAAATAAATATAAAAACTAGTGCCATATAATCGTATTTAAATGACAATGCAATAATTCTTCTACCCTTTTTGAAGTTCGGACATGATAAGTTATACCTAGCAACCAATTGAACATAATATTGTACATAAGCCTAAGAATTAAATAAGAGATAAAAAAAGTCAAAACAAATCAAAATGTTGACAAAAATAATAAAAAAAACATAAAAAATAAGAAATACCATATTTGACGACATATAAAACGCACTTTTCTTTAATAAAAATATCATTTAAATTTTCCCTGCGTCTTACATCTCGTATTTAGGTTTGAAATTCGCGACATGTCTCTGAATAGACCATTCAAGCAAAACGTGAAAGAAGAATTGAACACGTCTATTACAATGCCTGATCACGACCTTACATATACAGGAAAAAAAAACCCAGCCTTACACTTGTCTGAGAATGTGTGAAGCATGCGTGAGATATTAAACCTGAAATTGTTATGAAATATTTTAAAAAGTGTGGAATTAGTCACGCTGCTAATTAAGCGGAAGATGGCGCATTATTTAACTTAGATGATTGTAGGGATGTGCGTTGTGGTGCAGTGGATATCGGCGCGGAACGAGAAACCGGGGAGCCGAGTTCGAATTCCAGTTGAATCCATTGTATTCACTTGCGCGCAAATACCCTTGGGAAAGGTATTAATCCGTCTCTTCCTTCCAGTTATGGGTTAAATAGCAGGACAGATTGGGTTCTATAGCATTGGCCGGCAACCAGTCTATCGCAGAAAGCAATGACAACCTACTGCGCGATAATATTCTGCCGAGTTAGTCATGTCTCTTCGAGACATGATCGCCCAAGCGTTTATCACGTATGGCACTTAACTGATTGTAGCATTGGAAATAAGAATCAGTGTTTTGATAACAACAAATGTTATGGATTTTAAGATGAACAAATTTTTAATAATCACTAATTTTAATGATTTGCCCTGCTGAAAATGGGTTGCGTCTTATACACCCGTGCGTTTTATATGCCATCAAATACGGTAATTTAATTCTTTTGACCAATACCAAAAAAAAAAAAATAGAAATTAAAATTAATTTGGAAAACTACAGAGATGAATGAATTCCGAAGGAAAGAGGAAATGATGAAGGAAAAATCAAAATTAAAAATGAATTTGGACTGCGAGGAAAAAAATAAAGATCTAAAATAATAAAAGAAAAAGAAAATACAAAAGAATTTACAAAAATGACAGAAGCAAAAATATTCAGAAACAACTTCAAAAAATATATTTAAACAAACAAAACAGAGTCATGATCGTTCATGCTTTCACTGTGAATCAGTACTTTTTCCCGTCCTGCCTCAAAAATTAGTTAAAAAATTTCTGGACACAAAGAATGTGTCCTAATGGGAAAGGTGGAAAGACGAATTTAGAATCTTCGTTTGCACATGCGCAGCAGTGACTGTTAAGACGATTCCATTTTCATCCTGTTCAATGAACACCTGAATGGAGAGAAGCAGGCAAAGCCAAGCCAAATTCTATTACCGGCTGCGTTGTACATTTTCTAAAGATTAGCAAACGTCTTCATAATCCCAAATCGGATGAGTAGTTTGTAACGAAAAGCGTCGAACGTCCTCTTCTGTGGCCATTATTCTATTAACTTGTTCCACGATAATATTTCGGGCGGCCATTTTTATGTAGTAATCATTCAAGTTTGAATTGCTGGTTGATTCGTGTTTGTGTTTTTTGACTTTTTCATAGTGTTTTAAATTTTTTTATTCAATTTTCTATAAGGTTGGCGTGATATTAAAATAGTTCTACTATTTGTGCAAGTGAAAAAAGCAACAACAATAAACAAAATAACTTTTTATTATCGTGGTATTGGGTAAGAACTATTTTTTACCAGAAAGCATGGGCGTTAAAGTTAAGGATATTAACAAACTGAGATCGAATTAAATTAAAACTCATTTGAATTTTTTTCGTTTCATTTTTTTATTTTTTTTGGTGCGGAAGAAAAACAAAATATATGGAAACTGTAATATCTCGTTAGAAACGAAGAAAAGTTTTCCCAGGTATCACAATAAATGGTAGGCAGTTTCCTCTCAGACGAAGATTTGTCACAACATAGAGGTAGCTTTACAGAAAGAAACTGCGAAGAGTACGTGAGCAAAATAAATTTTCAATGAATATTGGGACAAAAAGGACAATTATAGTTAGAATCAGAGAGAGAGAGAGAGGAAACAAGACAAACAACATAGTGAAAGACAAATAGACAGAGTGAAGCTTTGAGTAAACCACCTAAAGAGTTGTGCATTATGAGGGTAGGCATAATGAGGAAATTGGGCTTCCAGAATTTAACAATGGAATCTTTGTTTTGTCTTGCCACATATCAATCTATTTATATCAATCTAAAATTTTGAATCCTTTCTAACACGTTCGAAATTTTAATTAAATTTTATTTTATTTTTTGTTTTCCGTCAGCGATTCACGCTATATTTAAGTAAGGCGACTATTAAGAAAATGAAATCGGTCGAGTAAAATGATTTTGGGCCGAATAAATTTTTCCTCGCTCTCAACCGCCGGTCGAGTAATTTTTTTTCAAATCTCAAAGGCTATATATATATATATATATATATATATATATATATATATATATTCAGAAATTATAACATGGGTATGTTATAATATCACTACAAAAGTAGCTATTTTCTTGTGTCTTGTCATGTGATGTGGGTTATTTCGAATTGAATGGTTTTAAAAGGTTAAAACAAGCAAAACCCCTTTAATTAGGGAG